>JBAMJR010000531.1:340000-350000 GCA_038501785.1 Myoxocephalus aenaeus | reverse complement strand
TATAGAAGTATATGCTTCATGAGTTAAAGCTGCATTCTCTCTCCTGACCACCAGGGGGCGACTCCCCTGGTTGTATAGAAGTATATGCTTCATGAGTTAAAACTGCATTATCTCTCCTGACCACCAGGGGGAGACTCCTCTGGTGGTATAGAAGTCTATGCTTCATGAATTAAAGCTGCATTCTTTCTCCTGACCACCAGGGGGAGGCTCCTCTGGTTGTATAGAATTCTGGTTGTATAGAAGCCAGACTGGCAGACCTCCCCAGGAGGAGAGCCGAGGTGTAAGCTAAGCTAACCCAGCTAACTCCACTACCCAGCATGCCCCTGGCTCGCTGATGTCTGGTCGCAAGAAAATAAGACAGAAATACATAGTTTTCAACCTGCTGTAAAACGTGAACAATGTTGCTATGACGTTCTAACCTCTTACTTAGGTTAGGTTTAGTAAAAGATCACAGTTCGGGTTCCAAGACGCGTTACTTTTAGTTTTAAATAAGACAAACGTCACACCAGAGGAACCTGAAAGCTGTTCTCCCATCAGCTGTTTTAACTCTAAACATGATAAAGACACCAGCTCATTCATAAAACACACAAAGAGGAGCCTCCAAAGGTGTCGGAGCAGATCGAGCACAAAAGCCAAAAGGAATTTCTTACATTCGCACAAATATTTAGGCGTTAAATGACGTAAACACTGAAAATGACCAAATGAATGAAACAGAACGTAAGACACTAAAGGGGTTTAAGAGTCGGGCAAAACTTTGACGACCAGGCGTCGCCTGTCAGAATGTTCCTCTCAGTCAGAACTAAGGGTTTAAGTGAGAAAGAGCAGTCGGCCCGTCGTAAGTATTCGTGACTCTCCTGTTGATCGGCTCTCTTTGTCCTCTCGCCTCCCGACATACTTCTGTCTCCTCCAGCCGCCCTCCAGGGGAAACTTGAGTTCTGTAATTACGTCCTTTTTTTTTTTTATCCGCCTGCCAGCCATCTCTTTTTTCTCTCTTCCCATCAACACCCACTCAGGCAGCTCCAGGAGCCCTGAATGGGCTTCAATTATTCAGATTAGAGCTCCAACTGACAAAAAGCCAATTCCAGTAAACCCCCCCTCCTCATTTTATAACTGGTGATTTGCTGGAGAAGCTAATCATTACTCTTTCTAATTGACTAAATGAGTCGACAAAGAGAGAACGCACAGATATCTGTAATTACCAGCCGGGGGAGTGAAGCCGGGGCTGCTGGGAGTGGAAGCAGAGCTGAACCGCTGGAGCCTCGCGGACGACCAACATTTGGCTAAAAGACGCCAACAAGTGGCTAAAAGACGCCAACAAGTGGCTAAAAGACTCCAACATGTGGCTAAAAGACTCCAACAAGTGGCTAAAAGACGCCAACAAGTGGCTAAAAGACGCCAACAAGTGGCTAAAAGACGCAAACAAGTGGCTAAAAGACGCAAACAAGTGGCTGAAAGACGCCAACATGTGGCTAAAAGACACAAACATGAGGCTAAAAGACACAAACAAGTGGCTAAAAGATGGCAACATGTGGCTAAAAGACGCCAACATGAGGCTAAAAGATGGCAACATGTGGCTAAAAGACACAAACAAGTGGCTAAAAGATGCCAACATGAGGCTAAAAGACACAAACAAGTGGCTAAAAGATGGCAACATGTGGCTAAAAGACGCCAACATGAGGCTAAAAGACACAAACATGAGGCTGAAAGACGCCAACATGAGGCTAAAAGAAGCCAACAAGTGGCTAAAAGACACAAACAAGTGGCTAAAAGACGCCAACATGAGGCTAAAAGAAGCCAACAAGTGGCTAAAAGACACAAACAAGTAGCTAAAAGATGGCAACATGAGGCTAAAAGACACAAAGTGGCTAAAAGACGCCAACATGAGGCTAAAAGACGCCAACATGAGGCTAAAAGATGGCAACATGAGGCTAAAAGATGGCAACATGAGGCTAAAAGACACAAACAAGTGGCTAAAAGATGCCAACAAGTGGCTAAAAGACACTGCTCATATCTGGGCGAAGAGCCGGATGAGCCCAAAGTGGAGCCAGCGCAATTAATTTCTCTCTCTGTGATTTCTAAGCAGATTTATTGGACGTTTATTCCCGATGAACATCAGACATAATGATTTTCCCTGATCATAACTATTCTGATGTATTCGCCGCCATCTCGTCAACGTCCTCGACTGGAATGTGCAGAAGGGAAATCCTCAATCGTTGTCAAGAATATCTCCAACGCCGAGGCCTTGAACTATTTATCTAAAAACAGTTCCCATCTTTTAGTTTAAAGGCTTTCAACTGCGCTTTACGGCCGGAAAAGTTTGAATTATTGGACAAAAAAAAGGTTATTTATACAAGTAAATGCTACTTCAGGCTCACGGCTACGCACCAGAAACATCTGGAAGTTCGGACGTTATGCAGGTTATTCATTCAAATAAAAAAGATTTCACAACTGATTATGTGAAATAAAGACACTAAATCTCCACATGGTGTTTTATTCTGAAGATAAGAATCTTTAACGTCCACTAGAATGACATCACCATGTCCTAAATGTGACGTAAACACAGAGGGTCCAAGTTATGCCGTGTTCACACCGGAAGTTTAGTCGCGCGAGTGAAACGAGGGTGTTCACACCAAACTCGAAACATCGCGCCGCGAAAGGGGCGTGGCTTATCTCAGTCACTTGTCTCTGTGAAAGGAGCTTTCATTTCCGCTATCGACCATGGAATAAATAACAACTAGTTCTGCTTTATACTTGTTGTGGAAGTTCCAAACATGTCGGAACATGAAACGCCCTTGTGTCTGGGTTCATAACACCATCCGTAGCCGCACACAGCTCGGTGAATTTCTTCGACTCCTCCAGGAACTGCGTCTGGCTTCTCTGTAAAACGGATACCGATTCTGCCATCCACCATGGAATTAACCACTAGTTCTGCTTTATACTTGTTGTGTAAACTCCACATGTGTCGGAACATCAAACTCCATGGTGTCTGGGTTCATAATATTATCCGTAGTCCCACAACAGTGTCTGAATGACGGCCGCTGCCAGCGCTGGTTCAGGCGAAGCAGCAGCAGTTTCATTCGGGACCGGCAAGACGGCGGTGATGACGGGCGGAGCTTCTCAACGCTGATTCTCAACGCTGATTGGCTGCCGCAACTTTGCGTCACGCGAATTCTCCGCTGGAGTTGGGAGAATTCAACTCACGCGAATTCGCGCCGCGTCCTTCGCTCTGTTCGCCCCTCGTCAAACGCTCTGTTCGCGCCGCCCCGCGAAAAAATCGCCGATTTTGGGGGCGGCGCGTCTGTGGATTGACTTTGCATGTAATCTGGTCGCGCCGCAAATTCGCGCCGCGTCCGGTGTGAACACGGCATTAGAGTGCAACACGACAGCTGTGAAAAAAGAGAAGCAGTCGGTTCTCAACATTTTCGATATTATTACAAGTTGGACTTTTTGGTGAGGCCAACACTGAAGATGGTCCAGGAGGTTTAGGTGCTTTGAAGGATCTTTAAGTTAGCAAATTAAAAGCCCTCTATTAGAATACGGCCAACACACGATCCACACAATATTGTTGATTATTCTTCTATATCTATTTTTGAGATTAAATCCCAATTTTAGATGTACAATTTCACTACAGTGAGGAGGAGAAGACGGTCCCCTCACTGGCTTCCCACCCACATAAACGAACAGCTGGGAGCCACGCCCCCTTGTAGCTACGCCTCCTGGTAGCCACGCCCCCTGGCTGTGAACCTTCCTACCTGTTTCCGTGGACGTGGGAGGCGCAGAAGGCGTAGCTGTAGTGCAGCAGCGTGGGGTCGACCAGCGCGTTGTTCTCCGAGTAATCCATCAGGTCCCTCAGGTAGCTCAGGTGGCGGTGGCAGCCGCGGACGCCGTACCGGGCGCAGTACTCATCCAGAACGAACACCTGACCGGGACTGAACCAGCCCTGAAAACACACAATGCACATTTATTTTATGTATATTTATACATACATTTTAGTTTCTTGCCCTTTGCAGGACTTCGTTGGCGAGAAGCTTCTGGGCAATAAAACCAGATTGTGATTCTAAAAACTCACAAAAAAAGAATGCTCGATACTTTACACACAATCAACTGCAGAGTAAAGGTTAACCCCTCAGCTGGAAGAAGAAGAAGAAGAAGAAGAAGAAGAAGGAGGAGGAGGTGTGGATCATCCTGAGATGTTCATTAGCTCATTCATCCTGCACCGAATCAGCAAATTAGGCATGAAACCTACAACGCTAATTAAGATTCCTCACGGAGGAGCATTAACAAATTAGCACCTCCATCCGAGCTGACACACACACACACGTGCACACACACACAGCCATGACTTTCCGCCTGACGACAGGCGACCCAGAGGAGCGGCAAAGTAACATTTTCTTTCCCTTCAGAGCGGCTCGTTGTTCTCTTGGACTTCGTCCGCCGCTCGAAAGATGAAAGCGACAGTTTATTTGGTAAAAACTACACCGAGTTCACGTTTCATTCAAATGATATTCACGCACCAGATCATCATATTGTTTAAAATGTAAGGTGATGGATTCTATACTTCGAACATTGCAGCTTTTTTGGGAAAATATTTGTTGCTGCTTTATTTATTTTTGTGCCGTAAAAACAAAACAAAAACTCGATTTTTTTAATGTCTCTTCGGAAGGAAAATAGTTTCTGTACGTTTTAACCGTCTTAAAGATCATTTGAGGACTTTAAATTATTTCCAGTATTTTATTTGGACTCTCAGACATGCTGCTTCCTGTCGGGGTTAACTGGACCTGGCACATTTCTCCTCTGCAGGCCTTTTAGTGTCCACCACACACACACACACACACACACACACACACACACACACACACACACACACACACCACCCTCCAGTTTGTCGCCTTCTCCAGTTTCTTTCTTCCTCTCCGTCTGTGAGCTTGAGCTATTAATATCACACCGCGGGGAGAGAGAGAGAGAGGCCTGTCGGCGGGCGCGAAGCGACAAGATGTTCCTCTGTGACAAACAGATGGCGAACTCCAGTCTTGGCGCTGACCGCTCAATTAGCGGCTAACGAGCCGACTGCCTCGTTAGAGCTCCGTCAGCCACGACGGCACGTCTCCGAGCCCGCCGCCTCCCCGAGGGGAGCGGCGTGACCCGCCGGAAGAAAAAGAAGAAGAAGAAGAAGAAGAAAGTGAAAGCAGCGTGTGGCCTGACGGGAAGCTGACGAGGGGGGAAAACGTTTTTTGGGCCCAATTTTTTTTTTCCTGTGACCCCCAAAGGTCAGATTTGTCACTTTGTCTTGCAGAGTTACAGGACATGCATATAACTACATGTTCTGCTTTCGGGGGCAACGCAAAGCACCCTGCACAAAATATGTTGAGCTCTTTTCTCCACGACAGTCTGTTCGTTATTACGAAGGCTGAAAGGAAGATTTTATTTCCTTAAAAAAAAAGCTCTCGAGCTCCCCGCTGGGCTTATTTCCCCGGATGCTTAAAAAACACAGATCATTTTTGCGGTTTGTTCCCCCCCCCCCCCTCGAGATCAGCGGTTCATCTCCGTGTGAACACTGCGGCGCAATCTGGAGCTGCAGTTTCCTAATTAACACGAATGCAACTTGAACATTTAAAGGACTTGATGAGCGATTGTTGTATAAAACTGTAAATCATAGCTTGTTTTATGAAAAAAAACAAAAAAACTGCTGTATTTGGATGTATTGAACACCATAAGTAATATACAAGTGAAATATATGGTTTGGTACATGAAAAAATTCATGTGTCACAGATGTGCACAAATGCAAATTTTGGAGACCTCGCCTGAATGTACTCTGTTCTAAACCCTCTCTAACTTTGTTCTGCTTCACTTGAATGTTCACATATTGTGTTATGATTTGGGTTAGTGAATGTTCACATATTGAGCTATGATTTGGGTTAGAGAATGTTCACATATTGTGTTATGATTTGGGTTAGAGAATGTTCACATATTGAGCTATGATTTGGGTTAGAGAATGTTCACATATTGTATATGATTTGGGTTCGAGAATGTTCACATATTGTGTTATGATTTGGGTTATAGAATGTTCACATATTGTGTTATGATTTGGGTTAGAGAATGTTCACATATTGTGTTATGATTTGGGTTAGAGAATGTTCACATATTGTGCTATGATTTGGGTTAGTGAATGTTCACATATTGAGCTATGATTTGGGTTAGAGAATGTTCACATATTGTGTTATGATTTGGGTTAGAGAATGTTCACATATTGAGCTATGATTTGGGTTAGAGAATGTTCACATATTGTATATGATTTGGGTTCGAGAATGTTCACATATTGTGTTATGATTTGGGTTATAGAATGTTCACATATTGTGTTATGATTTGGGTTAGAGAATGTTCACATATTGTGTTATGATTTGGGTTAGAGAATGTTCACATATTGTGCTATGATTTGGGTTAGAGAATGTTCACATATTGTGCTATGATTTGGGTTAGAGAATGTTCACATATTGTGCTATGATTTGGGTTAGAGAATGTTCACATATTGTGTTATGATTTGGGTTAAAGAATGTTCACATATTGTGTTATGATTTGGGTTAAAGAATGTTCACATATTGTGTTATGATTTGGGTTAGAGTTGGACCTTACAGCTGCATCATTTCAAAGAAATAATCATCCTGAAAGTGATTTTTTTTTATAGGCGGACCTGAAACCTTTTCATCTTTTTCTATGTGTCATCTTCATTTACTCTTAACCAGTAACATATAGACTGAAATTTACACATCCGAACAAAATCTCACATGTGTACCTTTTATTATAACACCAAAATTATTAAAATAGCCCAAGTGGTTGCAGAGATACACCCTTTTTTGTTTGGGAATGACATTTTCGGGCAGAGGCTTACAAATAGGTTGCTTTTTAAAGTGTTAAAGGGGAGCGGCAGAGCTCCTCTAAAAGGAAACGGTGGAGCCGAAGAAGTCTCATTTCGGGGTTCAACACTGAAGGCGCGCACAGGGAACCCAAGTGGGTCAGGTTACACGTCACGGTGGTGCAGATTAAAAGAAGAAAAAAACGAGGAGAGGTAAACATGTTGTCCAGTTCACTGCTCATTCTCCATGATCCTCTTCCTTCTGCTTTACTAGCCAGAGGTTTCGGGTTGGGGGGTCCTGGGACGAAGACAAGCTGCTGATGATCGATCACCAGCTGACCGTCAAGATTTGCTCCAGCACACGGATGAGGAAATAAACATCTAGATTATTTATTTTTGATGGGTCTGTTGGTAACAACATTTAGTTTTAATGGAGGTACAATTTTATAGGAAATGGAAAAAGGAAAAAAACTGTTGAATGTACAAACATTCAGCCATATTACCACATCCAGTGAGTCCTGCATTCTGTATAAATATTTTCTAACATTTAACATTCAGAACTCGGATTTTCTTTTCCAACCAGTGACCAGGAAGTGACCGTATCTGGACTGAGGAGGAGTGACGTAGAGACGCCGTATACGTCTCTGGTAGAGACCTGTCAATCACCTTGTAGCCCCGCCCCTAAAGCGTCCCCTGCTTTATGGTCTGTTTGACTCTAAATGACCATAATTTACTAAATGAACATCATGCTGTATTGAAGAAGACTTGAAACTAGAGATTGAGACATAAACTCATGTTTACAATGTTTACTGAGGGAATACATCAAGAGAGAAGTAGAGTCATTTATATAGACTTCTATACAACCAGAGGAGTCACCCCCTGGTGGTCAGGAGAGAGAATGCAGCTTTTACACATGAAGCATATACTTCTATACAACCAGAGGAGTCGCCTCCTGGTGGTCAGTAGAGAGAACGCAGCTTTAACACATGAAGCATAGACTTCTATACAACCAGAGGAGTCGCCTCCTGGTGGTCAGTAGAGAGAATGCAGCTTTAAGAACTGGAGGTTGTCGGCTGGTCGGCAAGAAGTGATATATGTATATCACTTCTAAATGCTAAAATACCAAAAATTATCAGGAATGTTCATTCACTTCCTCGTGATATATATATATATATATATATATATGGCCGGTTGTGGCGTGTTAAAGGTAACATCCTTATTGCTAAATTATTGCACCCAAAATGGTGTCTTGTGACATATGACGACTGCTTTTCTTTTCTAAGTTCTGCTGTATTATGCTTTTGGATGATTTCCTTTTCCCCCTCGTGTTCCACCTACATGGACCAAGTTGTGTCAAAACCATTTGAGCTGGAACTCACTGGTCCACCAGCAGCTTCACTGGGGGACTTAACCCTTCAATCATCAGTGGGAACTACCCTGATCCCGTCAGCAGGACTCTGGGCCCCAGCTACAAACCAAATTTCTGACTAATTACTGTTGTTGTTGTTGGGTTCAACTCTTGGTGAATAAAATATGACCCCGTCCATGACATGAATCCAAGCCACTTCTCAACAGATGTCCCCCACGCCGAGGCACTGGCCTTTTCTCAGAGCGTTCGGTGAAAAGGGGGCTCAGGCTGGAAACACAAAGCCCTCGAGTTTTCACAAAAGGCCGAGCAGAGAGGAGCTGGAGGGGCGGCGTGAATGGATCGGTCTAATTGCAGAGCTGGGAAAAAAAGAGTCCTGGTGAGGCAGGTAGAGAAAATGAAAGAAGGCACAGATGTCACTCCGGTGAACGTCTCCTCATTCTGCCGCTTTAAAAAAAATGAAAGAAAAAGAGACGGGAACACAACGCGACACATGTCAGAGGGAGCTGACCCTTTGAAGGGCCTCGTCTACACAGATGTATACAAAAAAAACACATATTTTCCTCTTAAAATTCTCTGTTTTTACGAAACATCTCCGTCCACACTGGAACACACAACGACACTCCGGGCCAGCAGGTAGCGATAGAGGCCGCCTCAACGACGGTTCTACGAGTGTGGTGACGGTTCTACGAGTGAGATGACGGATCTACGAGTGAGATGACGGATCTACGAGTGAGATGACGGTTCTACGAGTGAGATGACGGATCTACGAGTGAGATGACGGATCTACGAGTGAGATGACGGTTCTACGAGTCTGATGACGGTTCTACGTGTGTGATGACGGTTCTACGTGTGTGATAATGGTTCTACGAGTCTGATGACGGTTCTACGAGTCTGATGACGGTTCTACGTGTGTGATGACGGTTCTACGTGTGTGATGACGGTTCTACGTGTGTGATGACGGTTCTATGAGTGTGATGATGGTACTACGTGTCTGATGACGGTTCTACGAGTCTGATGACGGTTCTACGAGTCTGATGACGGTTCTACGTGTCTGATGGCGGTTCTACGTGTGTGATGACGGTTCTACGTGTGTGATGACGGTTCTACGAGTGTGATGAAGATTCTACGAGTGCGATGATGGTTCTACGAGTCTGATGACGGTTCTACGAGTCTGATGACGGTTCTACGAGTCTGATGACGGTTCTACGTGTCTGATGGCGGTTCTACGTGTGTGATGACGGTTCTACGTGTGTGATGACGGTTCTACGTGTGTGATGACGGTTCTACGAGTCTGATGACGGTTCTACGAGTGTGATGAAGATTCTACGAGTGCGATGATGGTTCTACGAGTCTGCCTTTCAAATTATCTTTGATGTATTTAAACACTTTTGTCAGAATGTTTTATGATATTTTTGGGATTTTTAAATATTTTTATTTATTTCATCTTTTTCCTTAAAGTTTATTGTAATTATTGTAATTCTGTGTTAGGAGGACCCAGCGAAATAAGCTTTTCGTTAAAAGGTGATCTGTTTTTATTTATTGTTTTCTTTTTATGTTCAGCGCTTTGAGATACATAGTCAGTAAGAAATGTTATATGTATATATAAATGTATATGAATAAAGGTTATTATTATTATTATCATCATCACAAGCGTAACTAAATATTCATGCTGCGTGGCCAGTGAAGGCCTTCCTGTCAGTCGGGTGTGTTTAAAATGAACAAACACAGATTAATAATTGAAATTGATCCGCTCTGGATCGACGTAAAATAAAAATACAAAA
>JBAMJR010000531.1:257500-337500 GCA_038501785.1 Myoxocephalus aenaeus | reverse complement strand
CACCCAAGACTCCACTTTGAATTACAGGAGACGCTGTTCACGCTATGGTCACATTTTCTGGGTCTATTTTTCTTTCCGTAACTCGTCTTCTGTCAGACGAGAGGAAAGAAAACGCTTCATTTACAACATAATGCCTCATTTGCATATTTAAACATAACATTTCATAAAACTTGTAACACAACACATCCTCCTCTTAATGTGAATGATGAAGTGGTGAAGTTTCATGGTTCATGTGTTGACCCTCTTCACCTGTAGAGTCTTCCTACATCTATTCTGAGGGTTTATGCAGAGGGGTTTGTTAACACAGCGCCCTTCAGTCAAAGAATAAGGTGAATAAATGAATAAATTATGGTCATTTAGAGTCAAACAGAGCATAAAGCAGGGGATGCTTTAGGGGCGGGGCTACAATGTGATTGACAGGTCGACACCAGAGACGTATACAGCGTTTCCACGTCAAAAAACGTGGGAGAAGGAGAGGGAGCCAGACAGCGAGGAGCTGAGCGTCATAACCAGTGGCGGTGCGTCAATAGAGGGCGCTAGGGCGCCGCCCCTCCTAAAATTTTGCGATGAAAAAAAAAAAAGAAGAAAAAAATATATAATATATACTGTCAAAAAACATTATATATCAAATAATTTAAATAAGAAATATACCGTGTTGACGCGCTAAATGTGTGTGGGAGACCGTAAGCCCCTGTCAACAACCACTTAAGTTAAATATAATATATCGCCATTCATCATTACTGAGAAAAGCCCCTCCCCTCTCGGGGCGCCGGCCAAATGTGTGTCTATGGAAAGCTAACAAACATTTCACCCTCGTGACGGCAAGGACAGCTTCTCATTGGCGGATGAAACGTGAATCTTCGGGCGCACGAATCTGCGCCCTAGCCAATGACATCGTTTCTTATTGCAACGTGATTGGACTATTCGTCCAATCAGAGACCTTTATCATTCCCTCACACCCCATATAGCTCCCACGTAGCTACGCGAGCAACACAGCTAGCAGAGACTTTGATTATGTTAGTATGGCGACTGAAAACTCTGTGGTATCTCTACGTGAAACACCTTTCAATCCACGATCAGATGTTGACAAGAAGAGGCTGAAAGAGTTGGGACCCGAACGTCCGGATTTAAATATTCAGCAGCAAAGCAGTGAAGCTACATGCACCAAGCTACATGCTAACCGGAGCTGCTAGCTGGAGGCTCAGTGTGCAGTGGCTCTGAGCAGCCGAGGAAGCGCCGGGCTGTGAAGGAAGATGAGCTTGAAGGATTGCTGCAGAAGTGAGTGTCAAAATCAGCAGATGCCTGTTAGAGTTTAATGTTTTATCTTTCCCACAGCAGAACACATGTTGGACATTGTTAGATTTGGGTGGATATCATATCAGGCTATAACTTTATCTAAAATACCAATTCAACCCCCAACAAGTTAGTGTGTGTGTGTGTGTGTGTGTGTGTGTGTGTGTGTGTGTGTGTGTGTGTGTGTGTGTGTGTGTGTGTGTGTGTGTGTGTGTGTGTGTGTGTGTGTCATAGCTACAGCCATCAAGGTGGCTCCTGGCCTTTTGTCTATGTTGCTGAGCCATCAAGACACACAAAACATAGTTTTTTGTCTGTAGTATGAAGCCTGTTTGTAGTAGATATTTCCCCACAACTTATCTTACTGTCTCTGTCTCTATCTCTATATATTTATCTGTAGGTTTGTGACACCATACTTGGACACACCAGGGAACGCTTTGCCTTCAAAGACCACCTCACCAGTGCCACCTTACTGCAGGGCCCCCAGTTTGAATGCTGCGTCAATGTATTCCCTGAAGTTGCTCTGGCCACCACATTGAATGTTTCTTAAACCATTCTGCTCTGAACCTCTCATGCCCAAAGTTACAGTTTGTTGATAGTTGTTATTGGACAGTGTTGAGCACTGTGTTTTCTTGAAATAAAGCTTTGTTTTTTAGAATATTCTACTCAAAACCTCTTTTCTTCTCATTGTGGAGTGCTATTTAAACCGCGCCGCCCAACTGCGCCCCCCCAAAACAAAATGTCACCAGCCGCCACTGGTCATAACGTGATGAAGACTCGATGAAGACTCGATGGCTGCTCAGATTTCTTCGCACGCCGCCGTCAGCTGAGGAGGTGAGACTCAAGTGTGTTCGCGCCTCCCTTTGAGCTCGGCGGTGAGCCGCAGTGTAAACACGACTACATTGGCAGTCGCGGCTCTCGCCGCCGCGGTTAATGGTTCCCACCTCGGTTGGCTCGCTCTCCGCTGACACCAAACGCTCGCCAACGTGGACGACACGCGAGGAGAAACACTGGGAGTGACTCGCGGAGTCGCCAGACAGACCACTTGAAGACTGAAGCCATCTCAGCACCATGTTTATTCACGTTCAGCAGATTTTTAGCGAGTTTATGTAACAGAACTATCCATTCATGTTATATTAATAAGTCAGTTTGAGCCCGGAGCTTCAATTTCAATTTCCTTGTATCTAAGTCAACATCTTGTTTGTCCGTCTCAGTACTTTTCTGACTTCCTGTCTCCAATCAATCAATCAACCAACCAATCGACCGATTATTCATAAAGCACCTTTTAAACAAATCAAACGAGATTCACAGTGATTGATGAGACGAAAATTGGGAGAAAATTGTCGACTAATGTTCACCAAATGAAGTAAAGAAAATCAATCAATCATGATAAAACCGTAAAAAAAAAATATATATATATATATATATATAAACACAATTAAAATAAATGATAATAACATGTGCACGCCGTAGATAAAGTGTACTATTATCATTTATTGGGGACTATTTTCAGTGGCGGATGAATCCATATGTGGTGCTCTAGTGAGGGGAACTCGTCACTCTGTTTTTAATGGAGTTCAATGGCACTTTTATTTTCTCCCCATTAGATTTATTGTGAATAAGAAGATTCTTTAAACCATCACCAGACTCGTACGTCGAGTATTTGAGATGCTTTGGCTTCCTCTCGCTCGCGGCGCCCGGAGCGGCAGACGATAACGAGGCTTTGGGGGTCAACGACGGAAGAATCGACAGAAGGAGAAGAAGAAGGGGAGAAATAAAAGAAGCAGAAGAGGCGCAGAGCAAATCCCGAGTTCATTTCCAGTCCTTTCAGGCCTTCCCGTTAATGGCCCCGCCAAAAGAAAAGCCTAACACTCTCCATTCTGCCTTTATCTCGAGGGTTGGGGGGGTGGGGGGGGGTGGGAGTACATTTCGGGATGGGAAGTTTCTGAGCGTGACACATGGCCCCACAAAAGACCACGGCTCTCTGAAGAAAGCCCGGCGCCGTTTCCACGCCTGCGACGCCCGCGGCGGCGGCGCCCGAGACACGAACATTAGCGCTTTTTCCGCTTTTCCATTATTTCTTTTTATTGACGCTGCCATTTTTTGTTTTTGTGCGGACGCGGGAGAGAAGCCCGCGAGGACTCTCAAGACGTCCCCGCCTCCACATTGTCTTTGTCCGAAAGAGGGGGGGAAACAAAAAAAAAAAGACAGCAAAAGTGAAACCTCCACAATCAACTTCCCCGATCGACGCTCCACTCCTTTTCTTTTCCCCGGCGTCTTTTCTTCTGACTCGTCCCCACTGCCCCGCGGCCCGCTTTTCCCCTCTGTCTAATTCCGATGTAGGTCATTTTCACATTCGTTACCTCCAAAACACGATTGCCCTTAATGTAATTTGGAGAAAAGGGCGGCGAGAGAAGGAGGCGACTCTAAAGAAAACGAGACAAAGAGATATAGATTGGTGCTGATAATAAGACGTGGGGGACGGGGGGGGAGTATTGATTGGGGGACAGACAGCGGAGGAGAGATGTTGATCCGTGTCAAGTCCAACTTTCAGCTATTATCTGCGGCGGGGGAGTGTGTCGAAGGGGGGAGGGTGGGATGGATGGGTGTCACCGCTGCTGGCACACAGATGGCTGCACGTTTTCCTCACTTTGTGTTTTTCAAACTGTTTCTCATCAGTGTTTCTGAAGGCGACTCCGGCCGACCAACAATGAAAAGGACGACGAAGGGAGAATGCAGACGTTGCTGAGGAATGGAGAACTAAAAACTAAAACGTCTTAAGGATTATAACTCTCAGGAAGATAGAAAAAAATGAGATCTAAAGACTCTACAGAGAGAAGTGGACTTGAGTTGTTCCTCGATTCAGACTGAACTGTTGGAGCTGGTATCAACGAGTCGATCCCGTTAGCAGCTCATTTACATACAGGAACAACGGCGACACCTGTGGTTAAACCAGGCAGCGACATCCGGTACTCCTCTGGTTGTATAGAAGTCTTTGCTTCATGTGTTAAAGCTGTATTCTCTCTACTGACCGCCATGGGGTGACTCCTCTGGTTGTATAGAAGTCTTTGCTTCATGTGTTAAAGCTGCATTCTCTCTAGTGACCGCCATGGGGCGACTCCTCTGGTTGTATAGAAGTCTTTGCTTCATGTGTTAAAGCTGCATTCTCTCTAGTGACCGCCATGGGGCGACTCCTCTGGTTGTATAGAAGTCTATGCTTCATGTGTTAAAGCTGCATTCTCTCTAGTGACCGCCATGGGGCGACTCCTCTGGTTGTATAGAAGTCGACACTAGAGACGTATACGGTGTCTCTACTCAGTCCAGATACGTTCACTTCCTGTTCACTGGTTGCGCAAAAATCGGCAATATTCGAGACATCAAAACATCCACAAACCAACGAGGTGATAAAGTCTACGGACTTAACTTGTCGAGTTGCATTGTGGGTAATGTAGGCGCCGCATGTTGAAAGAATGAATTTGCTTTAAGTGTCTTTCTTGAGTCAGTTTTAGGAGCTGAATTTTGCCATTCAAAAATTGTTGAATGTTGGTTTGTATCCGTCTTTGTCTCAGCACCATATTTATAACATGAGGGTGTTTGAGTGACAGTTGAGGGCTGTGTGTGTGTGTGTGTGTGTGTGTGTGCGTGTGTGAGATGGGAGGGTGGGGGTGGTTTTTCTGCGCTTAATCTCTCCATATCCATCAACAGTCACATCCATGTGACATCCCGCTGTGAGAGGTGCCGGTCGGCCGCTGATGGCAGGTTATTGATGTGGACGAAGAGGACGAAGAGGAGGAGGAGGAGGAGGAGGGTAAGGAGAGCGTTTCGGTTTCAGGTGCGCCGGGCCGAGAGATGTGACTTGATCTGCCTGTCGGAGCGTGGCGGTGTCGGCGGCGAGGATGATGCAGAGACGAAGATATAGAGCGACAAGCCCATCAGCCTCCGTCTGGCTTCCCGCAAACAGAACTCGTTGGGGGGAGGAAAAGTTTAAGAGCGGCACACGAACGCATCCGCAGATGTTTCTGCCGCGTCCGAAAGGGCGACGCTGAAAACTAAACAGGTTAAGAGGGAGGTTAAGGCGAGCGGACAGTTTGGACGTCTCTCTCTCTGGAGCGCCGTCCTCGCCGTCACACCGACCACCTGCTTCCTCAGGAGCAGGAGGGCCGGGTGGGAAACCGGGCGAGACTCGGCCGCTGCAGGGAACCACGAGTGCCACAGGAAGTGATGTCGCGACAGGAAGTGATGTCGCCGGGAGTTTCTTGAGCAAACTTGCGGTCCTTTTTTTTGTCCTTTTCTTCTTCTCCACCTTCTTCTTCTTCTTCACCACCTTCTTCACCTTCTTCTCCTCCACCACCTTCTTCACCTTCTCCTTCTTCTTCTTCTATATTGTTGTGAACAGAAAAACCTCCCGTCTGGTTTCTCTGCCTCTCAGCTTCTTCAGGGGACCCAAACCAAACCTCCTGCGACCCCCCCGAGGTCCCCGACCCCGGTCTTTGTGACCGGATCCTGGTCGTCGGTCCTGAGGTCTCGTCAGTAACTTTTGGACGCCAGACGTCTTATGAGGATGATAAGTTGTATTTAGCCCCTCCCCCTCCAGGTAGGTAAAGGCCTTCAAAATGCATAATCATCTTCCTCTTCTTCATCATCTTCTTCCTCTTCTTCTTCACATTCTTCTCTTTCTTCACATTCTTCTTATTCCCCTCTTTCTTCACATTCTTCTTCTTCCCCTCTTTTTTCACATTCTTCTTCTTCTTCCCCTCTTTCTTCACATTCTTCTTCTTCCCCTCTTTCTTCACATTCTTCCTCTTCCCCTTCTTCCCCTTCTTCTTCCCCTTCTTCACATTCTTCTTCTTCCCCTTCTCTTTCTTCACATTCTTCTTCTTCCCCTTCTCTTTCTTCACATTCTTCTTCTTCCCCTTCTTCACATTCTTCTTCTTCCCCTTCTTCACATTCTTCTTCTTCCCCTTCTTCACATTCTTCTTCCCCTTCTCTTTCTTCACATTCTTCTTCTTCCCCTTCTTCTTCTTCCCCTTCTCTTTCTTCACATTCTTCTTCTTCCCCTTCTCTTTCTTCACATTCTTCTTCTTCCCCTTCTCTTTCTTCGCATTCTTCTTCTTCCCCTTATTCCCCTTCTCTTTCTTCACATTCTTCTTCTCTTTCTTCCCCTTCTTCTCCTCTTTCTTCACATTCTTCTTGTTCCTCTTCACCTTCTTCAAACCACACTTATTTAACCGTCAACGCGTGACGGAGGCAGAGAGCTCCGTCCAGCAGAGCGATGCTCTTCACGTGTAAACAGCTCCATTATTATTCGACACGCCGGTCGATCGACTCCCGCCGCCGCTTTGGGCCGCCGGAAAACATCCACGTGAACCGGAGACGAACAAAAGAGACGAACGTCTCCGCCGGCATTGTCTCCGCCGGTCGCTCGGTTATTAACCTTCAAACGGAGACCTTCGAAAACACTGCTATCAACACGGGAGGAGCATGATTTTATTAATGTCTGATAACCGTGTGTGTGTGTGTGTGTGTGTGTGTGTACACACGCAGTTATTCAAACTCTACACCTGCTGGGTGAGAGCAGGCGAAGATTCAGGTTCACCGAAACAAACATTATTGAAGCCAGAACACACACACACACACACACACACACACACGTCACTTAGCACCCGGTTAAGAGCTATTTCAGGGACACTTTCTATTTCCTCCCGCCAGCAGCGTGTCAGCACCTCTCGCCATTAACGCTTCAATCTCGTCCATTAAATGCCGGCGAAGAAATTGCAACCACCGTAATCAGCTCTCAGTATGACGCACACACACACACACACACACACACACACTGACTTAAATGGTTTGAGAGAACGAGAGATGAAAGAGAATCGAGGAAATACAGAATGAAAAAAAACAGGAAATGAAATGAAATAAAAAATGGAAACTTGAGCGAAGGCTGTCAAGTTTTTTTTGGACTGCGAGGGGCGCTCTTAACTAGAGAAAGAAGAAGAAGGGAGGAAAGAGATGTAATAAGGCAGAATAAAGGAAGAGGAGAAGAAATCCTGGAAGAAAAGAGGGAAGAGAAGAGAAAGAAAGACGGGTAAAAGTCATTAGGAAAGAGGAAAGGAAGTGAGTGAGTGAGGACTGTGGTTAGTGAGGACTGTAGTGAGTGAGGACTGTGGTTAGTGAGGACTGTGGTTAGTGAGGACTGTGGTGAGTGAGGACTGTGGTGAGTGAGGACTGTGGTGAGAGAGGACTGTGGTGAGAGAGGACTGTGGTTAGTGAGGACTGTGGTGAGTGAGGACTGTGGTGAGTGAGGACTGTGGTGAGTGAGGACTGTAGTGAGTGAGGACTGTGGTTAGTGAGGACTGTGGTGAGTGAGGACTGTGGTGAGTGAGGACTTGGTGAGTGAGGACTGTGGTGAGTGAGGACTGTGGTGAGTGAGGACTGTGGTGAGTGAGGACTGTGGTGAGTGAGGACTGTGGTGAGTGAGGACTGTGGTGAGTGAGGACTGTGGTGAGTGAGGACTGTGGTGCGAGAGGACTGTGGTTAGTGAGGACTGTGGTGAGTGAGGACTGTGGTGAGTGAGGACTGTGGTGAGTGAGGACTGTGGTGAGTGAGGACTGTGGTGAGTGAGGACTGTGGTGCGAGAGGACTGTGGTTAGTGAGGACTGTGGTGAGTGAGGACTGTGGTGAGTGAGGACTGTGGTGAGTGAGGACTGTGGTTAGTGAGGACTGTGGTTAGTGAGGACTGTGGTTAGTGAGGACTGTGGTTAGTGAGGACTGTGGTTAGTGAGGACTGTGGTGAGTGAGGACTGTGGTGAGTGAGGACTGTGGTGAGTGAGGACTGTGGTGAGTGAGGACTTGGTGAGTGAGGACTGTGGTGAGTGAGGACTTGGTTAGTGAGGACTGTGGTTAGTGAGGACTTGGTGAGTGAGGACTTGGTGAGTGAGGACTGTGGTGAGTGAGGACTTGGTGAGTGAGGACTGTGGTTAGTGAGGACTTGGTGAGTGAGGACTGTGGTTAGTGAGGACTGTGGTTAGTGAGGACTGTGGTGAGTGAGGACTGTGGTTAGTGAGGACTTGGTGAGTGAGGACTGTGGTTAGTGAGGACTTGGTGAGTGAGGACTGTGGTGAGTGAGGACTGTGGTTAGTGAGGACTGTGGTGAGTGAGGACTGTGGTTAGTGAGGACTTGGTGAGTGAGGACTGTGGTGAGTGAGGACTGTGGTGAGTGAGGACTGTGGTTAGTGAGGACTTGGTGAGTGAGGACTTGGTGAGTGAGGACTGTGGTGAGTGAGGACTGTGGTTAGTGAGGACTTGGTGAGTGAGGACTGTGGTTAGTGAGGACTTGGTTAGTGAGGACTGTGGTGAGTGAGGACTGTGGTGAGTGAGGACTGTGGTTAGTGAGGACTTGGTGAGTGAGGACTGTGGTTAGTGAGGACTGTGGTGAGTGAGGACTGTGGTTAGTGAGGACTTGGTTAGTGAGGACTGTGGTGAGTGAGGACTTGGTGAGTGAGGACTTGGTGAGTGAGGACTGTGGTGAGTGAGGACTGTGGTTAGTGAGGACTGTGGTTAGTGAGGACTGTGGTGAGTGAGGACTGTGGTGAGTGAGGACTTGGTTAGTGAGGACTTGGTGAGTGAGGACTGTGGTGAGTGAGGACTTGGTGAGTGAGGACTGTGGTGAGTGAGGACTGTGGTTAGTGAGGACTTGGTGAGTGAGGACTGTGGTGAGTGAGGACTGTGGTGAGTGAGGACTGTGGTGAGTGAGGACTGTGGTTAGTGAGGACTGTGGTTAGTGAGGACTGTGGTGAGTGAGGACTTGGTGAGTGAGGACTGTGGTGAGTGAGGACTGTGGTGAGTGAGGACTGTGGTGAGTGAGGACTTGGTGAGTGAGGACTGTGGTGAGTGAGGACTGTGGTGAGTGAGGACTGTGGTGAGTGAGGACTGTGGTGAGTGAGGACTGTGGTTAGTGAGGACTGTGGTGAGTGAGGACTGTGGTGAGTGAGGACTGTGGTGAGTGAGGACTTGGTGAGTGAGGACTGTGGTGAGTGAGGACTGTGGTTAGTGAGGACTGTGGTGAGTGAGGACTTGGTGAGTGAGGACTGTGGTGAGTGAGGACTGTGGTGAGTGAGGACTGTGGTGAGTGAGGACTGTGGTGAGTGAGGACTGTGGTTAGTGAGGACTGTGGTGAGTGAGGACTGTGGTGAGTGAGGACTGTGGTGAGTGAGGACTTGGTGAGTGAGGACTGTGGTGAGTGAGGACTGTGGTGAGTGAGGACTTGGTTAGTGAGGACTGTGGTTAGTGAGGACTGTGGTTAGTGAGGACTGTGGTTAGTGAGGACTGTGGTGAGTGAGGACTGTGGTGAGTGAGGACTTGGTGAGTGAGGACTGTGGTTAGTGAGGACTGTGGTTAGTGAGGACTGTGGTGAGTGAGGACTGTGGTTAGTGAGGACTGTGGTGAGTGAGGACTGTGGTGAGTGAGGACTGTGGTTAGTGAGGACTGTGGTGAGTGAGGACTGTGGTTAGTGAGGACTGTGGTGAGTGAGGACTGTGGTTAGTGAGGACTGTGGTGAGTGAGGACTGTGGTTAGTGAGGACTGTGGTTAGTGAGGACTGTGGTGAGTGAGGACTGTGGTGAGTGAGGACTGTGGTGAGTGAGGACTTGGTGAGTGAGGACTGTGGTTAGTGAGGACTGTGGTTAGTGAGGACTGTGGTGAGTGAGGACTGTGGTTAGTGAGGACTGTGGTTAGTGAGGACTTGGTGAGTGAGGACTGTGGTTAGTGAGGACTTGGTGAGTGAGGACTGTGGTTAGTGAGGACTTGGTGAGTGAGGACTTGGTGACGTACTGATGGGGGACGCTGGTTTGGGGGGTCCTCCCCGGCAGTTGGAGGTCTTGCTCGTTGCCGGGGCGACCGGCTTGTAGGACTGCCCCGTGGCCCGGTACATGGCCTGGACCCACAGCATGCGGTCCTGCTCCTCCTCACACGCAAACACCACCAGGTCACCCTCCTTCACCGCGTTGAAGAAGACCCGGCCTCCCTGCAGGCCTGGTGGGGGGGAGGAGGATGAGGATGAAGAGGAGAGGGAGGAAGAGGAGGGAGGAAGAGGAGGAAGAGTAGAAGGGAGAGGAGGAGAGGGAAGAAGAGGTGGAGGAGGAAGAGGAGAGGGAAGAAGAGGAGGAGGAGGAGGGGGGGAGGAAGAGGAGAGGGAGAGGAGGAGGAGGAGGAAGAAGAGGAGGAAGAGGAGAGGGAGAGGAGGAGAGGGAAGAAGAGGAGGAAGAGGGGAGGAGGAAGAGGAGAGGGAAGAAGAGAAGGAAGAGGAGAGGGAGAGGAGGAGAGGGGAGGAAGAGGAGGAGGAGAGGAGGAGGAGGAAGAGGAGAGGAGGAAGAGGAAGAGGAGAGGGAGAGGAGGAGAGGGAAGAAGAGGAGGAGGAGGAAGAGGAGGGGGAGGAGGAGGAAGAGGAGAGGAGGGAGGAGGAAGATGAACATGATGTAAATAAAATAGAATAATATTAAAATCATTAAAAACAGTTTCCTGTTTCTCTCCAACGTTTCAGGGGAACTTTTTATTTCCTGGATTCTGTTTGTTTATTTATTTAGTTTTCAACAACATTTATGCATTTTCTTATATTCTTTGTATTGTATGTAGACCAGATATTAAACATCAAAAGGTGCTCACTCCAAGAGACAACGAGGGGAAATAAGGTGTGTGTGTGTGTGTGTGTGTGTGTGTGTGTGTGTGTGTGTGTGTGTGTGTGTGTGCGCGTCCTCTACCTAGCTGAGGGTCACAGTAGTCCACCGTGTAGCCCTCCAGCTGCATCAGCTCCTGAGGCTCCGCCTTCTTCTCTCTGTAGCTGCACATGGCGAAGGTGTACTGACTCACCTGCAAAACAAACACAAACACACACACACACACACACACACACACACACACACACACGGGTTATCACCACGTCGCTCTCATATTTTAAGGCTCTGGCCCTGACAGTTACATTTTAATCACTTCGTTTAAGCGACTGATCGCTAAGCCCCGCCTCCCGCTAACACAAACTGAATGTCATGTGATTTTAAGGAAAACATGGGAGGTGGTTTCAGAGAGAAGCCAACGAAGACGATGTGCGTTCAAACTGATGCGTCGCTGAAAACATGTTGAAAAGATAAAAAAGATAGAAGCTGAAGCGGAGACGATGCTGCGCTGTGATTGGCCGATCTGAGTCCTTCCCGGGGACACGAAGAACGCTCCTCTTAAAGACCAAGTTCCTTCCTATTATTTACATATATAGATAAATAAAATATTATTTAAGAACTTTTTTGAAAGAAAGAACACGCAACCAATCAATACACGTCATCATACCTGAACCAGAACAAAATATCTTTTCTTCCAGCGCTTCCAGACCCTCTGGCCCACCGCGTACACGTACCTGGAACACACAGTACACACTTATATAGTAACGTCTAAAGGAACCAGATATCTTAGCTTTTAAAACCATTAACTGAATGTTTGGGTGACGTTTGAAGACGTCGAATGTGACAAAGTAGACAAAATGTAAAGGTGAACCAAAGACATAATCAATAGATGCATAATAATTTTATAATTGCCATGAACTTCAACACAAATCCAATGAGAACGAAGCATTTAAAGTCCAGATTATTCATCATCTTTTTCTTTCTTTGCTCACGGAAGCTGAGACGAATAATATCAATCAATCAATCAATCAATCGAGAGACGTTCAGAGACGAGAGAGGAGGAGCCACAGCAACGAGTCACCCCCTGGTGGTCAGGAGAGAGAATGCAGCTTTAACACATGAAGCATAGACTTCTATACAACCAGAGGAGTCACCCCCTGGTGGTCAGGAGAGAGAATGCAGCTTTAACACATGAAGCAGAGACTTCTATACAACCAGAGGAGTCGCCCCCTGGTGGTCAGGAGAGAGAATGCAGCTTTAACACATGAAGCATATACTTCTATACAACCAGAGGAGTCGCCCCCTGGTGGTCAGGAGAGAGAATGCAGCTTTAACACATGAAGCATATACTTCTATACAACCAGAGGAGTCGCCCCCTGGTGGTCAGGAGAGAGAATGCAGCTTTAACACATGAAGCATATACTTCTATACAACCAGAGGAGTCACCCCCTGGTGGTCAGGAGAGAGAATGCAGCTTTAACACATGAAGCATATACTTCTATACAACCAGAGGAGTCGCCCCCTGGTGGTCAGGAGAGAGAATGCAGCTTTAACACATGAAGCAGAGACTTCTATACAACCAGAGGAGTCGCCCCCTGGTGGGCAGGAGAGAGAATGCAGCTTTAACACATGAAGCATAGACTTCTATACAACCAGAGGAGTCGCCCCCTGGTGGTCAGTAGAGAGAAGGCAGCTTTAAGCCACTCAAACATTCAAATTCACCGTGAAATACATCACAAGACAGTCGATAAAGACACTCTGTTTACCTTCAGGATGTGAATCACAACAATAAAATAACAAAGATCATAACAAATGTATTATTTTCAGGAACCATTTATCTGCATCTCTTTTACTCCCGACGCCTTGGAGATGTTAAAGACGTTTGTTAACCATTGTTAACCAACCCGATGGGGTTGTTTATGTCTTTATGTCCCCCCGCTCAATGAGAGCGCGAGAGGAGAAAGCCGTGGGTCTCGGAGCTGAGAGAGGCCGTGACACGGACAGCAGCTCATTGAGGGGAAATGGAAGAATGACCGGCGGCGCGGCCTCTCGATCAATGGCTGCTCCCGGGCCTCCCGAGGCGTGGGACACGGGCAAGTGCGAGCGGGGAAAATCAATCGATTGGGCGAGAACCTCTTTCTCCGGCCCCGCCCCCTTGGAAAGGAGAAGGAGGAGAGAAAAAAGGCCCCTCCGGTCGAAGCTGCGTCTGGACGGAGAATCTGGGCCATTGTGAGGGTCAACGTGTGGCATCGGGCGCCAGATTGGTTTTGGGCCGCCGTGGAGGAGGGGGCGGGGTCAGACGTAGAGTTCAATGTGGGCATTTATAGCTCGTCACCGCGCGGCTAACTGATCATTTAGCCGGAGTTTCACACTTCAGGCGTCTTTGAGTGCTTAGAAAAGCGTAGCATTATTATTATTATTATAACTTTTTAGTTTTTTTATTATTATTTTTTAGTTTTTTTATTATTATTTTTATTATAACAAGATGCAGTTTCCTTGAAAAAAATTCTTGAAATAATCATTCATTTGTGAGAAAGATTTTGCTATTTTTTTATGATTTTTTTAATTTTTATTTAAAGACGAAATCACTAATACAGATTTTTATTTTTTATTTTTTGTGAAAGTTCAATTTATTTATTGACTACAAATTATTCCCACAATGTTTTATATTCCAAGGTATTTTTTATGATTTTTTATTTTGTTATTTAAAGACGAAATCACTAATACGGATTTTTATTTTTTATTTTTGTGAAAATTCAATTTATTTATTGTCTAAAAATTATTCCCACATTTTTTTATATTCCAAGGCATCAACAAGTAGTTCTGTCTCCTCTGACAAAAAAAGTAATTTCACCCATTTTAGGTTTCTCTCTTTCTCTTTAATTCGTTTTTGTGTTCCTTCCTCGCAGTTCTTACAGCAAACCTACTATTCACCTGTTAAAAATTGCTACGTTTCCATAAAAGATCACGAAATCACGATTCATAATAAAAATCATCAAAACACAGACGTGACAGCTCAAAGAACGCGATGGAAACGGACCAAAGGAGAAGCGTTTTCCCTGTTTAACGACGGCGACGTGAATGAAGCTGAAGGGCTCCGAGTTCTCATCGCTGCTCGCATTGAATACAAAAAAATAAAAACAAGAAAACATCAAATGATGAACGCATGTGACCTAAGATGTTTCCCGTTTGTTCACTTTTTCTGAAGGTAAAACGCCATCTATGCATCTGTCGGCCTTTTTATTTTTTAAAAGGACTCACGACTTTAACGTAGAAGAACTATTTGTAAAACATTTCCCTTTTGTTTGCAGTAAGCAGCAAACATTCCTCCATTCATTCGGCTGATCTTGAAATAAGTGGATGTATTTATTCCTCCGTCAGAAGTGGCGCCCCGGTGGCCTTTGATCGGAGAGTCACAGTGAAAACAGCATCGAGTTCCCTGAATGCAGCGCGAAAGCTTTCAGCGGGTGGTTCAGAGTCTGCAGGAAACCAGGGAGGCGGGTTAGAGGTGTGAGAGCGCGGAGCAACGCTGACCCCTTGTGGACGGTACGGGGAACTGCACCACGTCTGTTTCTGTTGAGTTATCATTAAAAATATATTATCACTTTGTACGCCCTCGATTCCTTTCCTCTTGAGAAATCTTTTGGGGCATTTTCAAAACTGCATTGTATCTTAAATGGGTGAGAACATATACATAATTATTAGTATTGTTTTTCAACTCATCTGGCTTGAATAAACCAATTAATTTCTCATTTTTTTAATTTAATTTAACATGGATTGGTGGCGTTCCCCTAGAGGTGAAACTTTGGGAAACCTGTGTACATTTTCAGTATGAGCTCTTTGTACATCCTCGATTCCTTTCCTCGCGTCCGAGGCCCTCCCACCCAAGAGGAGAGCGGAGGAGGTGAGGAAGAGAGGAGGAGGAGGTGAGGAAGAGGCGCAAGGAGGTGAGGAAGAGGAGGTGAGGAAGAGACGCGAGGAGAAGGAGATGAGGAAGAGACGCAAGGAGAAGGAGGAGGAGGTGAGGAAGAGACGCAAGGAGGAGGAGGTGAGGAAGAGGCGCGAGGAGGAGGAGGTGAGGAAGAGGCGCGAGGAGAAGAAGGAGGAGGGTGAGGAAGAGACGAGAGGAAGAGGAGGAGGTGAGGAAGAGAAGAGAGGAGGAGAAGGAGGTGAGGAAGAGAAGAGAGGAGGAGGAGGTGAGGAAGAGAAGAGAGGAGGAGAAGGAGGTGAGGAAGAGAAGAGAGGAGGAGGAGGTGAGGAAGAGAAGAGAGGAGGAGGAGGTGGTGAGGAAGAGAAGAGAGGAGGAGGTGAGGAAGAGAAGAGAGGAGGAGGAGGTGAGGAAGAGAAGAGAGGAGGAGGTGAGGAAGAGAAGAGAGGAGGAGGAGGTGAGGAAGAGACGCGAGGAGGAGGAGATGAGGAAGAGAAGAGAGGAGGAGGAGGAGGTGAGGAAGAGAAGAGAGGAGGAGAAGGAGGTGAGGAAGAGAAGAGAGGAGGAGGAGGTGAGGAAGAGAAGAGAGGAGGAGGAGGTGAGGAAGAGAAGAGAGGAGGAGGTGAGGAAGAGAAGAGAGGAGGAGGTGAGGAAGAGAAGAGAGGAGGAGGAGGTGAGGAAGAGACGCGAGGAGGAGGAGATGAGGAAGAGAAGAGAGGAGGAGGAGGAGGTGAGGAAGAGAAGAGAGGAGGAGAAGGAGGTGAGGAAGAGAAGAGAGGAGGAGGAGGTGGTGAGGAAGAGAAGAGAGGAGGAGGTGAGGAAGAGAAGAGAGGAGGAGGAGGTGAGGAAGAGAAGAGAGGAGGAGGTGAGGAAGAGAAGAGAGGAGGAGGAGGTGAGGAAGAGAAGAGAGGAGGAGGAGGTGAGGAAGAGAAGAGAGGAGGAGGAGGTGAGGAAGAGAAGAGAGGAGGAGGAGGTGAGGAAGAGAAGAGAGGAGGAGGAGGTGAGGAAGAGAAGAGAGGAGGAGGAGATGAGGAAGAGAAGAGAGGAGGAGGAGGAGGTGAGGAAGAGAAGAGAGGAGGAGAAGGAGGTGAGGAAGAGAAGAGAGGAGGAGGAGGTGAGGAAGAGACGCGAGGAGGAGGAGATGAGGAAGAGAAGAGAGGAGGAGGAGGAGGTGAGGAAGAGAAGAGAGGAGGAGAAGGAGGTGAGGAAGAGACGAGAGGAGGAGAAGGAGGTGAGGAAGAGAAGAGAGGAGGAGGAGGTGGTGAGGAAGAGAAGAGAGGAGGAGGTGAGGAAGAGAAGAGAGGAGGAGGAGGTGAGGAAGAGAAGAGAGGAGGAGGAGGTGAGGAAGAGAAGAGAGGAGGAGGAGGTGAGGAAGAGAAGAGAGGAGGAGGTGAGGAAGAGAAGAGAGGAGGAGGTGAGGAAGAGAAGAGAGGAGGAGGTGAGGAAGAGAAGAGAGGAGGAGGTGGTGAGGAAGAGAAGAGAGGAGGAGGTGAGGAAGAGAAGAGAGGAGGAGGAGGTGAGGAAGAGAAGAGAGGAGGAGGTGAGGAAGAGAAGAGAGGAGGAGGAGGTGAGGAAGAGACGCGAGGAGGAGGAGATGAGGAAGAGAAGAGAGGAGGAGAAGGAGGTGAGGAAGAGAAGAGAGGAGGAGGTGAGGAAGAGAAGAGAGGAGGAGGAGGTGGTGAGGAAGAGAAGAGAGGAGGAGGAGGAGGTGAGGAAGAGACGCAAGGAGGTGAGGAAGAGGAGTTGAGGCAACCGGCGTTCAACGAAAGATGAAATCCTTTCCAATCATTTTAAAGTGACGTCGGTTAAATAAAGAGTTGTTTCTTCATCAACACGTCTCCTGTGAGACGCTTCTGCTCCTCTACCTTCACTTGATGCTGACGCTCCTCGTCCATCAACTGCTGTGTTTCATTAGCTTAAAGAAGTACCGCCTCTTTTATCACACACACACACACAGAAAGAGAGAGAGAAAGAACCAGAGAGTGAGAGAGAGAGAGAACCAGAGACACACACACACACACACACACACACACACACACACACACAGTCAAACAGAACTATTTAATGTATCTATGGGTTTGAAAACGATGTTGTGCTGCCATCGTGTGGCAGGAAGTGTGAAATGCACCAAGAACGCTGCTACAGTATTAAATTGTTATTTCATTGTTTCCATACAATTTAAATCTTAAAGTGACAACAAACAAATAAAAAAAAAGTTTAAATTGTATGTAGTTTTGAATTATGAATCATCTACAATAATTACAAGTTGCAAATGTTCCTTAATGGTATTAAATATGTACGCTTTGTGTGTTGAGTTCAGACAGCTGAGCTTCCTGTATTTGGCCAGCGGGGGGCGCTGCCGGTCCACTTACACCGTTGTGACTCTACATGAGGACAGATGGAGAATATTAACACGACTTTTATCCAAAGTGGTTCACAGGAAGCGTTAAAGTTTCTCTAGAAGACGAGTCGGGATGTAATAATAATAATAATAATAATAATAATAATAGTTAGTTAAAAATACCGGATATAAAAACGTGAGTTCTTTATATCCAGTCTACTCTGTAACTTAAACCTTTATATCCAGTCTACTCTGTAACTTAAACCTTTATATCCAGTCTACTCTGTAACTTAAACCTTTATATCCAGTCTACTCTGTAACTTAAACCTTTATATCCAGTCTACTCTGTAACTTAAACCTTTATATCCAGTCTACTCTGTAACTTAAACCTTTATATCCAGTCTACTCTGTAACTTAAACCTTTATATCCAGTCTACTCTGTAACTTAAACCTTTATATCCGGTCTACTCTGTAACTTAGACCTTTATATCCAGTCTACTCTGTAACTTAGACCTTTATATCCAGTCTACTCTGTAACTTAAACCTTTATATCCGGTCTACTCTGTAACTTAAACCTTTATATCCAGTCTACTCTGTAACTTAGACCTTTATATCCAGTCTACTCTGTAACTTAAACCTTTATATCCAGTCTACTCTGTAACTTAAACCTTTATATCCAGTCTACTCTGTAACTTAAACCTTTATATCCAGTCTACTCTGTAACTTAGACCTTTATATCCAGTCTACTCTGTAACTTAAACCTTTATATCCAGTCTACTCTGTAACTTAGACCTTTATATCCAGTCTACTCTGTAACTTAAACCTTTATATCCGGTCTACTCTGTAACTTAAACCTTTATATCCAGTCTACTCTGTAACTTAGACCTTTAGTCCGGTCTACTCTGTAACTTAAACCTTTATATCCAGTCTACTCTGTAACTTAGACCTTTATATCCAGTCTACTCTGTAACTTAAACCTTTATATCCAGTCTACTCTGTAACTTAGACCTTTATATCCAGTCTACTCTGTAACTTAGACCTTTAGTCCGGTCTACTCTGTAACTTAAACCTTTATATCCAGTCTACTCTGTAACTTAAACCTTTATATCCGGTCTACTCTGTAACTTAAACCTTTATATCCGGTCTACTCTGTAACTTAGACCTTTATATCTAGTCTACTCTGTAACTTAAACCTTTATATCCAGTCTACTCTGTAACTTAAACCTTTATATCCGGTCTACTCTGTAACTTAAACCTTTATATCCGGTCTACTCTGTAACTTAAACCTTTATATCCAGTCTACTCTGTAACTTAGACCTTTATATCCAGTCTACTCTGTAACTTAAACCTTTATATCCAGTCTACTCTGTAACTTAGACCTTTAGTCCGGTCTACTCTGTAACTTAGACCTTTATATCCAGTCTACTCTGTAACTTAAACCTTTATATCCAGTCTACTCTGTAACTTAAACCTTTAGTCCGGTCTACTCTGTAACTTAGACCTTTAGTCCGGTCTACTCTGTAACTTAGACCTTTATATCCAGTCTACTCTGTAACTTAAACCTTTATATCCAGTCTACTCTGTAACTTAAACCTTTAGTCCGGTCTACTCTGTAACTTAGACCTTTAGTCCGGTCTACTCTGTAACTTAGACCTTTATATCCAGTCTACTCTGTAACTTAAACCTTTATATCCAGTCTACTCTGTAACTTAAACCTTTATATCCAGTCTACTCTGTAACTTAAACCTTTAGTCCGGTCTACTCTGTAACTTAAACCTTTAGTCCGGTCTACTCTGTAACTTAGACCTTTAGTCCGGTCTAGTCCAGCCCCTGCATGTGGACTCACCCGCTGTGCTTCATGTTGGGGGGCTTGTCCATGCGGACCGCCAGCTTGATCTTCAGCTCCGTGTCCTGGCTGTTCTTGGGGACGACCATCCGGTGGAACTCGGCCTGCTTCGGCCCGTTGGTGGTTGGGTTCATGACCACCTGGGGGCGGAGGAGGGCAGGGATTGGTCCTCATGCAGGTTCTCCTGTACACGCCTTGAATAACCAGCTGACTGGTTCGTGGTGCGTTCAAGCTCCATGTCCTGGGCGGTAAATTAAAACGCCATCGTGGTGCGTTCAAATGTTATCTAGCTTTAATAAATCCAACTGTCTGATGGTTGTGTTTTCACATCCTGAAACTCTGAGAACTTTATTCACTGGGTTTAGTCTCCAGGGTTCTTCATCTGTCTGTCTCACACAGAGAGAGAGAGAGAGAGAGAGAGAGAGAGAGAGAGAGAGAGAGAGAGAGAGAGAGAGAGAGAACTAGAGAGAGAGAGAACCAGAGAGAGAACTAGAGAGAGAGAGAGAGAGAACTAGAGAGAGAGAGAACCAGAGAGAGAACTAGAGAGAGAGAGAGAGAGAGAGAGAGAGAGAGAGAGAGAGAGAGAGAACCAGAGAGAACTAGAGAGAGAACTAGAGAGAGAACCAGAGAGAGAACCAGAGAGAGAGAGAACTAGAGAGAGAGAGAGAGAGAGAGAGAGAGAGAGAGAGAGAAAGAACTAGAGAGAACTAGAGAGAACTAGAGAGAAAGAGAACTAGAGAGAGAGAGAGAGAGAGAGAGAGAGAGAACTAGAGAGAACCAGAGAGAGAGAGAGAACGAGAGAGAGAGAACGAGAGAGAGAGAGAACTAGAGAGAAAGAGAGAGAGAACCAGAGAGAGAGAGAGAGAGAGAGAGAGAGAGAGAGAACCAGAGAGAACCAGAGAGAGAACCAGAGAGAGAGAGAACTAGAGAGAGAGAGAGAGAGAGAGAGAGAGAGAGAGAACCAGAGAGAACCAGAGAGAGAACCAGAGAGAGAGAGAACTAGAGAGAGAGAGAGAGAGAGAGAGAGAGAGAGAGAGAAAGAACTAGAGAGAACTAGAGAGAACTAGAGAGAGAACCAGAGAGAAAGAGCACTAGAGAGAGAGAGAGAGAGAGAGAGAGAGAGAGAGAGAGAGAACGAGAGAGAGAGAGAGAGAGAGAGAACTAGAGAGAACCAGAGAGAGAGAGAGAACGAGAGAGAGAGAACGAGAGAGAGAGAGAGAGAGAGAGAGAACTAGAGAGAGAGACAGAGAGAACTAGAGAGAAAGAGAGAGAGAACCAGAGAGAGAGAGAGAGAGAGAGAGAACCAGAGAGAACCAGAGAGAGAACCAGAGAGAGAGAGAGAAAGAACTAGAGAGAACTAGAGAGAGAACCAGAGAGAGAGAGAACTAGAGAGAGAGAAAGAGAACTAGAGAGAGAGAGAGAGAGAGAGAGAGAGAGAGAGAGAGAGAGAGAGAACTAGAGAGAACCAGAGAGAACCAGAGAGAGAACCAGAGAGAGAACCAGAGAGAGAGAGAGAAAGAACTAGAGAGAACTAGAGAGAGAACCAGAGAGAGAGAGAACTAGAGAGAGAGAAAGAGAACTAGAGAGAGAGAGAGAGAGAGAACTAGAGAGAGAGAACGAGAGAGAGAGAGAACTAGAGAACTAGAGAGAGAGACAGAGAGAGAGAGAACTCAGAAAGAGAGAGAGAACTAGAGAGAAAGAGAGAGAGAACCAGAGAGAGAGAGAACCAGAGAGAGAGAGAACTAGAGAGAGAGAAAGAGAACTAGAGAGAGAGAGAGAGAGAGAGAGAGAGAGAGAGAGAGAGAGAGAGAACTAGAGAGAACCAGAGAGAACCAGAGAGAGAACCAGAGAGAGAACCAGAGAGAGAGAGAGAAAGAACTAGAGAGAACTAGAGAGAGAACCAGAGAGAGAGAGAACTAGAGAGAGAGAAAGAGAACTAGAGAGAGAGAGAGAGAGAGAGAGAGAGAGAGAGAGAGAGAACTAGAGAGAGAGAACGAGAGAGAGAGAGAACTAGAGAACTAGAGAGAGAGACAGAGAGAGAGAGAACTCAGAAAGAGAGAGAGAACCAGAGAGAGAGAGAGAACCAGAGAGAGAGAACGAGAGAGAGAGAGAACTAGAGAACTAGAGAGAGAGACAGAGAGAGAGAGAACTCAGAAAGAGAGAGAGAACTAGAGAGAAAGAGAGAGAGAACCAGAGAGAGAGAGAACCAGAGAGAGAGATATAATCATATTTTATATATTTATATAAGTTTAAAGTTGCAGGAAGCTGCGTGATATTGAGCTGAAAGTTGTCGTTTATTAAACAGTTATTTTATTAATTAAATGTTTTTTATTATCATTATGATTATATGAATAGTTTAAATTCCTGCATGTATTGAGTGAGCATTACATGCAGGAATTTAAACTATTCATATAATGTGTTTTATTATTAGTATTATCATTATTATTGGGATTATACGAGTAGTTTAAATTGCTGCTTGTACTCATGAACACACACACACACACACACACACACACACACACACACACACACACACACACGGCGTGTGGTGCGGCGGTGGATCTGGACTCACCCGGCCCAGCTCCTTGTCCTCCAGAGCCAGGACCCCGGTGCTCTCGGTGAACAGCTTCACCTTGACGGAGGGCAGCGGGTGGGTGGTGGTGAAGTCCCCCTGGGTGCCCCACCTGAAACACAGCAGGATCACAAGGGGGCCCCTTTAAACCTCATCACTTTGGGTCCAGATAAACACAAGTTTGATGTAATACACATTCTGGCCACAAGAGGCATCAGGTCCTCGGGACTAAACGAACTCCCGTTAAAAAGGTTTTTCTTTATTCACCAGAAGAACAAAAGATGTAGCACAACATGAACGTAAAAACTGTGTGTTAAACCTGGTCCTGAACCAGTCTAGTCCTGGTCCTCTATAGACCTCAGTGTAGTCCTGGTCCTCTCTATAGACCTCAGTCTAGTCATGGTCCTCTCTATAGACCTCAGTCTAGTCATGGTCCTCTCTATAGACCTCAGTCTAGTCATGGTCCTCTATAGACCTCAGTCTAGTCCTGGTCCTCTATAGACCTCAGTCTAGTCATGGTCCTCTCTATAGACCTCAGTCTAGTCATGGTCCTCTATAGACCTCAGTCTAGTCCTGGTCCTCTATAGACCTCAGTCTAGTCATGGTCCTCTATAGACCTCAGTCTAGTCATGGTCCTCTATAGACCTCCATTAGTATACAGACCACCAGAGAGAAGACGGTCTGGTTCTATAGAGTTCTTCTTAAAGCTCCTCATCGTGGTCACCGGGTCGGATTCTGGTGAAACCAGGTGACATCATGCAGGTCACTCCGACGGTGACGCTGCAGATTCCAGCAGATCCAGAGGCAGTGAACGCCTCATCAGCGTCAACAATCACTTCATCTCACTGAGGCTCTAATGGAGCGGAGGGACGGCGTCTGCTGAGAACGGCCATTACACCGAAGGACACGCGCCGTGATTACACGCCTTCATGTCTCAGCTGTCACTGGAAGTGTGTGTGTGTGTGTGTGTGTGTGGTGTGTGTGTGTGTGTGTGTGTGTGTTGTTCAAATGACAAGTGACCTCTTCACAAAGCTGAACTCTCATTCACTTTCCACAGTTTCCAAGGCAACATTGCACCCGAAAGGTGCGTCCACACCAGAACACACACACACACACACACACACACACACACACACACACACACACACACTTTAAGTAATCGCAGAACCTCAGATCTGTGAGACAGAGGACTCAGGTTTTAACTTTCAGCGTCACATGACCACGGAGGTTGTGACGGTTTGTGACCTCAAGCGTTAAGAAAAACATTCAAACCTGACGGCGGAGAAAAGAGACGCCAGCAAAGTCTTCGTAGAAAGTAAAACACATGATGTCATATATAATATGTATATATTATCTGAATACATTTCCTTCTCTGTGTGTATATAATATTCATGTCATTAGCCATGTTAGCATCGTGGCTACGAGGGACGCTGAATGTGTTCAAGATGCATTCTCTCTACTGACCACCAGGGGGCGACTCCTCTGGTTGTATAGAAGTATATGCTTCAGGGGGCGACTCCTCTGGTTGTATAGAAGTATATGCTTCATGTGTTAAAGCTGCATTCTCTCTCCTGACCACCAGGGTGAGACTTCTCTGGTTGTATAGAAGTATATGCTTCAGGGGGTGACTCCTCTGGTTGTATAGAAGTCTATGCTTCAGGGAACAACGACTCTGGTTGTATAGAAGTATATGCTTCATGTGTTAAAGCTGCATTATCTCTCTTGACCACCAGGGGGTGATTCCTCTGGTTGTATAGAAGTCTATGCTTCATGTGTTGAAGCTGCATTCTCTCTACTGAGCATCAGGGGGCGACTCCTCTGGTTGTATAGAAGTATATGCTTCAGGGGGTGACTCCTCTGGGTGTATAGAAGTATATGCTTCATGTGATTTTAAACGACATAATAAATAAACTGTTCAAAGTAAACATGCTTTTCAACCAGCCGAGCTTCACCTCCAAACAGTTTGTGTTCACTTTCTGCTTTTCATCATCAGCTCGTGCGTCTTTTGTCTCAATTAGTATACAACGAACACCCGAGGGCGACGTTTGAAACCGTCTAAAAGAAGGGGAATTTTTTTTTTTTTGAGCAGCGAGGAAAAGAACCAACAAAACACATTTCAATTACACGTTCAAAGTAAAACAGAAGTAATTCAGAAACCTCTGCAAGTTAATTTTCATGAGCCTGGAATGTGGAGAAAAAAGTAATTATCAGGAGTTGATTTGAAGTAAACGCAGCAGGAGACGCCGCTCCGAGTCACAGATAATTATGTCGGCAATAATTAAGGCTGTTGCTAATGAAAAGGTCTTCGTGATTAAAGAGGAGTGATCACAGCTCATCATGAGCTCCGTGTAACAGCGGTTAACCGCCTGGTGATTAAGGGGCGGGGTTACAGAGGTCACAGGAGGTGACGTTTTAGTCATGTGACGCCACCGAGGACACAAAGTCCTGAGCGAGAAATCAGCCGCCAGCAGAGACGAGGAAACATTTCACTTGTTTTTGTTTTAATCGGAGAGAGAGGTGGAGGGAAACTGAAGTCAGAGGCAATATTCTTTTGAAGTGAGTCGCCTTCAGAAATGGTTTTGGGTGTCTTTTATTGAACAATATAACTCTTTAACTTGGGGTTCATCCATTCCAGAGGCCTCAGACACACAATTAACACAAATATTAATACTAATTAACAATGAGAAGCACTGAATGAAACTAAACATGTTGGTAGTTTATATAAAGCAAGTTTAAAGACACAATGCATATGTCTGTTTGACTCTAAATGACCATAATTTACGAAATGAACATCATGCTGTATTGAAGAAGACTTGAAACTAGAGATTGAGACATAAACTCATGTTTACTGAGGGAATAAATCAAGAGAAGTGGAGTCATTTATATAGACTTCTATACAACCAGAGGAGTCGCCCCCTGGTGGTCAGGAGAGAGAATGCAGCTTTAACACATGAAGCATATACTTCTATACAACCAGAGGAGTCGCCACCTGATGGTCAGGAGAGTTAATGCAGCTTTAACACATGAAGCATAGACTTCTATACAACCAGAGGAGTCGCCACCTGATGGTCAGGAGAGATAATGCAGCTTTAACACATGAAGCATAGACTTCTATACAACCAGAGGAGTCACCCCCTAGTGGTCAGTAGAGAGAATGTAGCTTTAACACATGAAGCATAGCCTTCTATACAACCAGAGGAGTCTTATGAAGCGTGTCTTTTGAAGCGTGTCTATGAAGCGCGTCTATGAAGCGTGTCTTACGAAGCGTGTCTTTGTTTCTGATGAAGCGTGTCTTACGAAGCGTGTCTTATGAAGCGTCTCTATGAAGCGTCTCTATGAAGCGTCTCTATGAAGCGCGTCTCTATGAAGCGCGTCTTTTGAAGCGCGTCTTTTGAAGCGCGTCTGTTTCTTATGAAGCGTGTCTATGAAGCGCGTCTTTTGAAGCGCGTCTTATGAAGCGTGTCTTTGTTTCTTATGAAGCGTGTCTTATGAAGCGTGTCTTTTGAAGCGTGTCTATGAAGCGTGTCTATGAAATGTGTCTATGAAGCGTGTCTATGAAGCGTGTCTATGAAGCGTGTCTATGAAATGTGTCTATGAAGCGTGTCTATGAAGCGTGTCTATGAAGCGTGTCTTTTTAAGCATGTCTATGAAACGTGTCTATGAAGCGTGTCTTTTGAAGCGCGTCTATGAAGCGTGTCTTTGTTTCTTTTGAAGCGTGTTTTACGAAGCATGTTTTTGTTTCTTATGAAGCGTGTCTTACGAAGCGTGTCTTTGTTTCTTATGAAGCGTGTCTTATGAAGCGTGTCTTTTGAAGCGTGTCTATGAAGCGTGTCTTTTGAAGCGCGTCTTTTGAAGCGCGTCTTACGAAGCGCGTCTTTGTTTCTTATGAAGTGTGTCTTACGAAGCGTGTCTTTGTTTCTTATGAAGCGTGTCTTACGAAGCGTGTCTTTGTTTCTTACGAAGCGTGTCTTACGAAGCGTGTCTTTGTTTCTTATGAAGCGTGTCTTACGAAGCGTGTCTTTTGAAGCGTGTCTTTGTTTCTTATGAAGCGTGTCTTACGAAGCGTGTCTTTTGAAGCGTGTCTATGAAGCGTGTCTTACGAAGCGCGTCTATGAAGCGCGTCTATGAAGCGTGTCTTTTGAAGCGTGTCTTATGAAGCGTGTCTTTTGAAGCGTGTCTATGAAGCGTGTCTTTTGAAGCGCGTCTATGAAGCGTGTCTTATGAAGCGTGTCTTATGAAGCGTGTCTATGAAGCGTGTCTTTGTTTCTTATGAAGCGTGTCTTACGAAGCGTGTCTTATGAAGCGTGTCTTTTGAAGCGTGTCTTTTGAAGCGCGTCTTGCGAAGCGTGTCTTTGTTTCTTATGAAGCGTGTCTTACGAAGCGTGTCTTATGAAACGTGTCTATGAAGTGTGTCTTTTGAAGCCTGTCTATGAAGCGTGTCTTTTGAAGCGCGTCTTACGAAGCGTGTCTTTGTTTCTTATGAAGCGTGTCTTATGAAGCGTGTCTTATGAAGCGTGTCTTTTGAAGCGTGTCTATGAAGCGTATCTATGAAGCGTGTCTTTTGAAGCGTGTCTTTTGAAGCGTGTCTTTTGAAGCGCGTCTTACGAAGCGTGTCTTTGTTTCTTATGAAGCGTGTCTTACGAAGCGTGTCTTTGTTTCTTATGAAGCGTGTCTTATGAAGCGTGTCTTATGAAGCGTGTCTTTTGAAGCGTGTCTATGAAGCGTATCTATGAAGCGTGTCTTTTGAAGCGTGTCTTTTGAAGCGTGTCTTTTGAAGCGCGTCTTACGAAGCGTGTCTTTGTTTCTTATGAAGCGTGTCTTACGAAGCGTGTCTTTGTTTCTTACGAAGCGTGTCTTACGAAGCGTGTCTTTGTTTCTTATGAAGCGTGTCTTACGAAGCGTGTCTTTGTTTCTTACGAAGCGCGTCTTATGAAGCGCGTCTTTGTGTCCTCGCGTCCTCGCTCAGGGACCCTGAAGGCAGCCGAGGAGGAGGACTCACTGCGGTCTGGAGGCTTCTGCTTGGTCCGTCTGCAGCTTCTCGCCCCCCTCCACCTCCATGGTGCAGTAAACGATCCGGTTCGGGGCCACGGACTTCAGACCCTGGACCTCCACGATCACGATCTGAAGACACCAGAGCAGAGAAGGTTCAACACACCCGACTAAACAGCGCCAGAGAACTGCAGAGAACTGCAGAAAATGAGACTTTCACAAATAACAAGACGTCTTTAAATGCGGTTTATCCAACGTGGACTCATTTTAAAGTGATAAATATATAAAGATTATCAAGATACCTCTCAAATATTGATTTCTACCCCACGCTCTCTGTAACCACACACTAAACCCCACAGACCTCCAGAGTGAAGGACAGCACCACGTCGGACTTGGACAGGGCGTCGCCCTCGTCTCCCATGTCCAGGAAGGAGTTGTTCATGGACGAGCGTTTGAGCTTCTGCTTGAAGTCCGGACCTCCTTTGGACACCGGCAGACTCTCCAGGTTGGCCATGAGCAGGTTGACCGCCGACCGCAGCTCCTCCACGTAGAGCAGCTCCATGTCGGCGGAGGCGAACTTCGGGTGCCTCCTCTCCTGCGGGGGGGACGTTGTGGAGCGTTAAGACACACTTTAGGACTTTCTAGTCCTCTCTCCCTGATGATGTCACACTGCGAATGTGGCACCCTGGATATTTTAAGGGCTAACATTATTTCAGAAGTGTTATTGTATTATATTGTGTTCGTACCTTGCCTCCTGACAGCATTAATTTCTGGTTATTATCATTTAAAATGGTTTGTGTGACTTGTGGACTCGCCTGCTCTCACCTGGAGTGGCTGCAGGACGATACTCGTTTTCACCAATAGGTGGCAGTAGCGGGTGTTTGACATGACTGCGCTGTAAATCTTGTGTCTAAAACAAGCAAGTTAGAGCAGTGAAACAGAGACGTCCAGCAACTAGCAGACATTGATTTGAGCGATATTGTTGTGTTTTTACAGGTGAGACAAGGTACGCAAGTGCCATGTATATGTGTGTTGAGTTCGGTCACTTTTGCAGTGCCATGTTTTGATGTTTAGTAATTGTTGTAGTGGTTTAGTAAGTGTTTTAGTACTGAAACGGGAGAAAGCTAACTACTGTAAGCTATTGTTAATCAGTTCTCTATGAAGCAGTGTTCTAATGTATGTTTCTGGGGCTTTTATTCTGAAGGGGAAAACGGAAGGAGAGAGAGGGGTTTTTGGTTGGAGTGAGGAGCGAGAAAAAAGATTAAAGTGGTTGCCTTGTCTAACATAACGGAGCAACGTGTTATTATTTTATTATTATGGTACCAGTATAGGCGCAAGAGAACCCTCGGTTACATTTGTGTTGTTCGATTAGAGTTGCGACATTATGGAAGTTTTACGTCCAGCTCTCATCAATATAAATGGGAGAATGTAACCGAGGGTTCTCTTGCGCCTATACTGGTACCATAATAATAAAATAATAACACGCTGCTCTGTTATGTTAGACAAGGCAACCACTTTAATCTTTTTTCTCGCTCCTCACTCCAACCAAAAACCCCTTTCTCTCCTTCCGTTTTCCCCTTCAGAATAAAAGCCCCAGAAACATACATTAGAACACTGCTTCATAGAGAACTGATTAACAATAGCTTACACTACTATTAGCCACGGATGCTAATCGCGCGCTGGTAGTTTTCGCGCCAGTTCAGCGTCAGTCCCGTGACAGATATACCACAGCACTTTGTTAGGCTATAGATTTTTTTTTTTTTTTAGGTTATGTGTTCACAGTTAATGTAACTGTCTAAAACAAGCAAGTTAGAGCAGTGAAAGAGAGACGTCCAGCAACTAGCAGACATTGATTGATTTGAGCTATATTGTTGTGTTTTTACAGAGCAGACAAGGAGAATTGAGCACAATAAATAAATATGGAACACACTGAATGAAGACTCTGGTGCCGTGTGTAACACGAACTACGCACGGAGGTTCCACTCAGTTACACCGTGGTGCGTTCAGGCTCCGTTCGGTGAAAACGAGTAAATTATAAATAAATGTGTTCAAACGTGATCTTGATCATATACACTGCACATACTTTGCATTTTTGCACTTTTATTGTTTCATTTCCTAAATTATTACGCTTTACTTTCTTGTTTTGTTGTATATATTTCTGCGTTTCAGATTTTTTATTTTGTGATTTCTTTAATCTTTTGTGTCTCATATGTAAGTTGGTTGCTACTGTGACAAACAAATTTCCCCTCGGGGATAAATAAAGTATACATCTATCTATCTATCTATCTATCTATCTATCTCATCTTGTAATATATTTAGTTTTGTTGATAAATAAATGAATAAATCTGAGACGTTTTATGAATTATGACCTGTTCGATCTTTGACTTTTAAAGCGCTGGTGTCCGAATCAGAGTTAAAAAGGTATCTAAAAAGCAGAAGGTGCCGTCAACGGATATATATCGTACGAAGAGCTGCTTGATTAACTTCTTAATCAACTCCGGAAGGAGAAATCTGACTTTAGCTGCTCGTGTTCAACTTTCCTCTCGGGTTCATCTCTGAGAATGTGAAACCAAAAGAGACTAAAATGGCCTGCAGAGCTGCAGAGACAAGAGATTAAAATATGTAATACTGCAGATTTTGAACACGATCATCTGTTTTATATTACTGTGACGTCTCTCACCCTGGAAATCTTCTCGGCCAGCTGTAACCGCCCGTCCAGCTCTCTGCGGATCTGAGCCGCCTGCTCGTCCACGTTGTCCAGCTGGGAAAGAAAACACACACAAAGAGTCACATCAGGTCAGCCAATCAGGGAGCTGCACAACCAATCAACCAATCACAGGGAGGAGAGGACTACCGCGAAGAAGCGTCCTCAAAGGACGAGCCATTTAGCAGCTCAGGCGGTAACGGGCGTCAGTAATTAGCCAATCAGGAGCGAGGGTCTGAGAGCAGCAGATCAACCACTCCCTCTCTCGACCAATCAGAGATGAGAGATGTTCACTCCCGTTTGTTTTGGGGTTTACGCTGCAGGTTGTTCAGCTGCAGTTCCTCTGGCGTCCAGCAGGCGCTGAAAACTGAACGAGGTTTTGCTTACTGGGCAATCTGTGATGAGGGAAGAGTCTGAAATGACAGTTCGAGATAAAAAATAAAAACCGGCTCTGATGGAAACCGGCCCGGAGCCACAGAGACGAGTGGAACCTTCAGAGCCGATAACGCAGAGAAGAGATAAGACGATTAATTTGAGCGGATCCAAGAGAATCAGTTAGCGTCTCATTCACAGAGGAGGAAAACCTGCTTTAGTCACACTGAGCTGCAGCGGAGAGAAAGAACAAAAACCTGCTGAGCAGCGAGCTCTGAACTCAACAATACAAGTGAGCCACAGAGAGAGGATCACAAGAGATTATATATATATATATATATATAATATATACATAAATTATACATATATATATATATATATATATATATATATATATATATATATATATATATAAATTAATTATATGTAAATGATATATATATATATATTTAAATAAATTATATATATATAATTATATATATATATAAATTATATATATAAATTATATATATATATATATATATATATATATATATATCAGAATTATTATTAAAAGTGAGGGTTAGTTATATGGAACAAGACACAATAAATCCATAAAAGTATCTTTGCTGCACAAATAATCAAATAATAATCGGAGGTCACTTTGATATTGACGTGCTCCACTCTGGTTGTTGGTTGTTCTTTGTCAAACTAAAATTATACGAGAGGGCGGAGCTAAATATAAACGAACGATGAACATCTGTGAAAGGGTTAAGTTCTATGAAGAAGTGAAGATCCTTACTGATTTAGAGCAACCGCTGACGCTGTAAAAAAGGTCATTATTAAATAAATAATGTTGTCAGTTTAATAAATGAATACCACAGCGACGGGTTTAGTGGCCGAGTCCTAATTAACTCTGCGAGGAGGAAAAGGGGAATTATGATCAGAGCGATGGAGGTCGAACCAACGCACACCCGTCTGACGTATTTAGTGTTGTGAGTTTATCTCCTGTGGTCAAAACGTGCTCATGCTTCAATATGAATAAATATTAGTTTCTCATTCAAAACGATAACAGCGGGACAAAGGTCGGTGACGCCGTGAAGCAGCGTGGGATCATGGGAGTTGTTGTCTTCAAGTTAGTTGGATGTCAAAGTTGATTAAAAACCGTCAAAAAACAACAACCACTGAACGAAGAAGACTCTACTTCTCTCTCCTGACTGTTGTATAGAAGTCTATGTTTCATGTGTTAAAGCTGCATTCTCTCTCTTGACCACCAGGGGGCGACTCCTCTGGTTGTATAGAAGTCTATGCTTCATGTGTTAAAGCTGCATTCTCTCTCCTGACCACCAGGGGGCGACTCCTCTGGTTGTATAGAAGTCTATGCTTCATGTGTTAAAGCTGCATTCTCTCTCTTGACCACCAGGGGGCGACTCCTCTGGTTGTATAGAAGTCTATGCTTCATGTGTTAAAGCTGCATTCTCTCTCTTGACCACCAGGGGGCGACTCCTCTGGTTGTATAGAAGTCTATGTTTCATGTGTTAAAGCTGCATTCTCTCTCCTGACCACCAGGGGGCGACTCCTCTGATTGTATAGAAGTCTATGCTTCATGTCTTAAAGCTGCATTCTCTCTAATGACCACCAGGGGGCGACTCCTCTGGTTGTATAGAAGTCTATGCTTCATGTGTTAAAGTTGCATTCTCTCTCTTGACCACCAGGGGGCGACTCCTCTGGTTGTATAGAAGTCTATGCTTAACGTGTTAAAGCTGCATTCTCTCTCTTGACCACCAGGGGGCGACTCCTCTGGTTGTATAGAAGTATATGCTTCATGTGTTAAAGCTGCATTCTCTCTCTTGACCACCAGGGGGCGACTCCTCTGGTTGTATATAAGTATATGCTTCATGTGTTAAAGCTGCATTCTCTCTACTGACCACCAGGGGGCGACTCCTCTGGTTGTATAGAAGTCTATGCTTCATGTGTTAAAGCTGCATTCTCTCTACTGACCACCAGGGGGCGACTCCTCTGGTTGTATAGAAGTCTATGCTTAACGTGTTAAAGCTGCATTCTCTCTCTTGACCACCAGGGGGCGACTCCTCTGGTTGTATAGAAGTATATGCTTCATGTGTTAAAGCTGCATTCTCTCTCTTGACCACCAGGGGGCGACTCCTCTGGTTGTATAGAAGTATATGCTTCATGTGTTAAAGCTGCATTCTCTCTCTTGACCACCAGGGGGCGACTCCTCTGGTTGTATATAAGTATATGCTTCATGTGTTAAAGCTGCATTCTCTCTACTGACCACCAGGGGGTGACTCCTCTGGTTGTATAGAAGTCTATGCTTCATGTGTTAAAGCTGCATTCTCTCTCCTGACCACCAGGGGGCGACTCCTCTGATTGTATAGAAGTCTATGCTTCATGTGTTAAAGCTGCATTCTCTCTAATGACCACCAGGGGGCGACTCCTCTGATTGTATAGAAGTCTATGCTTCATGTCTTAAAGCTTCATTCTCTCTCCTGACCACCAGGGGGCGACTCCTCTGGTTGTATAGAAGTCTATATAAATGACTACTTCTCTCTTGATTTATTCCCTCAGTAAACATTAGTTTACGGTCACAATCTCTAGTTTAAAGAAAAAAAAGAAGAAAAAAAACTACATTCATAAAATGTATGGCAGAGGATTCTGAAGTGTGAGTATTCATGCTGTTATGGTACCGGTGCCTGGAGCGGCCAAAAAGGGCCAAATGCAGCCGTCAGCAGAGAAATCCTAATCTGATAATTAAAAAAAGTCCATGATTGCAATAGATTCTGCTAAACAGGATGTCCCAGACTGAGCCAGAACCCGGTCACGTGATCACATGAGTGTGTGTGGCGGCGTTAACCCGACACGTCTGAGTCCGTCTGACACGTCGACGAGAACTTGAGTCACATGAAGGCTGGTTGTCATAGAAATGCTCTGAGGCAGAATTAGAAGGGACAAAGTCTGGGAGGAGTCATGGTAACACGCGTGTGTGTGTGTGTGTGTGTGTGTGTGTGTGTGTGTGTGTGTGTGTGTGTGTGTGTGTGTGTGTGTGTGTGTGTGTTCGTTACATGCATACAGAGTTTTCGGTCTCCACAGGAAGCCACAGAGTTAGATTTAGACCACAGAATGTTTAGAAGAAGTGGGCGTGGTCTTGGTGACGTCACCTCGTTTGATTTGTGGATGTTTTGAAGCCTCGAGTTTCGGCATTTTGGTCGCCGCCATCTTGACTTTTTTGCAACCGGTAAACAGGAAGTGACCGGATCGGACATGGATCCACTAACTATCCACGAGGAGAAGGTTTCAGGACTTTCTATGCTAATAAATTATTATTTATTGATTAAAAAAAACGGCTAAATCCAATTAGATGAACATTGTGCTCACTCTGCATTACACTCCTAAATAATAATAATAATAATAATAATAATGGCCCAAAGCAACAATTTGCGCTGGTCAGGGGGTCATCACTGAAAAAAGGTTGAGAACCACTAATATAATGGAGGAAGTTGCAAAATATCCCCTGAATTTGCAGGAAAGGAGGACTTGTTTCCTTAATTCTGTCGTGTAATATTAAGTGTTGTTGCAATGGAATAAATATATTTTTAGAACACACACACACACACACACACACACACACACACACCTGGTCCTCTCTTCTATTTTTACCCCCCCCCCCCCTCTCCCTCCACTGAAGGAGGAGTCACACCTCCGACCTCGTGTCTCTGCAGCTGGTGTTTTTAATCCTCTGCTTGTTCTCACCTGAAAAGATCTGCCTTTTTTACTAAATGTGCTATTTTTACTAAATGTGCTATTTCTTGACGGAGGCGTTCCTCTCTGGAAAAGAGATTTAAATCTCTGGCTCGATGTTCCGCTTTCTCAGCCAGCTGGTTGATAACTTTTGCGTTGTTGTTTTTGCCATTCAAGCTCTGCAGGCAAACAGTGGGGTTCCTCAAGTCGATGACGTGTTGCATGAATGTCGGCTTGAATCAAACAAGTCAGAGCCAGAAACTGATACACACACACACACACACACACACACACACACACACAGTTTGGGAGGGACTGGAAACACCGACACATGACCAGAGATACCTTTGCCACGTGAAGATGTGCCATGCTAATAGACTCCTCCCCAAAAAGAGTGCTATAATAAAAGAGAAGAAATGCTTCAACAAAAGTATTAGTTTCAGGTTGTGCATATTAATGCCACCAGGTCATTGTGCGTTTTGTATTTGTTCCCCCTCAAAGATTTCGTTTAGTTTTTTTAATTGAATTGTTAAAAGTCACATTAAAAAGGTGGAAAATGTCAAATTCTTAACATCACAAAAACCTGGTGTGTAGATTTTTCATATCCACTATTAATACTAATAAAGCCAGTTATCATCACTGTATTAATTAATACTAATAAAGACACAGTTATCACTGTATTAATATTAATAAAGACAGTTATTATCACTGTATTAATACTAATAAAGAATATAGTTATCATCCCTGTATTAATACTAATAAAGACAGTTATCATCACTGTATTAATACTAATAAAGAATATAGTTATCATCCCTGTATTAATGGAGTCAAAGAGTGTAGAGCAGCATTTAGTGGACATTATGGGAACTACAGCTGTGGACATTTGCTTCATCGTTCCACCGTTACAAGTGAGAAATAATAAGCATTGTGTCTCTGAGCCCCAAAACCCGTCGGTGGGATGAAAAAGCATGTTTTCTTTACAATAACCGCCAAAACTCACAACGTTTATCCCAGCTAGAAGCTGCCGGATTTTCCTCTTTCAGACGGTCCTTGAACACATCATGTGTCCCCACGAGCGCTTCAGTCAGAAAAATAAACCGAAACATTTCATTCTACGCATCTAATTTAAAATCTTGCCGCAAATAAACCGATTACTCCTAAAATATTCTGTAAAAAACATTAAATTCTGAGCTCCTCTGTGTCATGATTGACTCATCTGAGACCAACAGTCACGTGACGACAAATCAGTGAAACGTGGACTGAACTTTGGGCAGCTGACCGCAGAGCAGAGAGGAGAGGTTATTAAAATGTGAATAGCTTATATATATATATATATATATATATATATATATATAGACCTCCAGCAGCTCACCTGGCAGGCGTTGTACAGCAGCTGGTGCTCGAACTTGCGGATGCCGAGGATCTGCTGGAACATCTCGTACAGCTGCTCCTTGCTGAGGATGAGCTCCGACACGGCGCTCAGGTGCGCGCGCTGCGGCTGCCGCCGCATGTCCTCGTCGCCCCTGTAGATGGCGTCGTACTTGGCGATCCAGGAGCTCAGGACCGTCTCTTTGCTCAGGCCGTCGATCTCCGGGAGGCTGCGGACGCGGCGCTCGATGTTCTTCTTGAAGACCTCGCGGAAGTCGCTGGCCGAGCAGCCGCCGCTGTGCACCATCCGGGAGACGCGCTCGCTCTTCATGAAGCCCTGCCGAGTAGAAGAGGAACAGAGCGGTGAGGACGCAACAGGAAGTGTTCATTTACCCGTCGGTCACAAATTAGGGAATAAAAGTTAAACTGCACGAAGGTTAAAGAATGGTAGAGTTCATCAGAAAGGTGCAAGGTGCAGAACAATTAACATAGACAAAGAATAAAACAGTACAAATATAAGAAAAACAATAAACACAGTGGAATAATATATGGTAAATAAACAGATAACAGTACTTTAAAACAAGTATATATATTTTAGAACAACCTGGTCAGACCTTCATGCAATCATTTAAGATTTATGAAGCCCAGTAGGATGAAAATACAGGTTTTAATCAGGCGGCAACCTCGGGGTGTAAAGAGTTAGCGGTCTTAAAGCTGCATTCTCTCTCCTGTCCACCAGGGGGCGACTCCTCTGCTTGTATAGAAGTCTATGCTTCATGTGTTAAAGCTGCATTCTCTCTCCTGACCACCAGGGGGCGACTCCTCTGGTTGTATAGAAGTCTATGCTTCATGTGTTAACGCTGCATTCTCTCTCCTGACCACCAGGGGGCGACTCCTCTGCTTGTATAGAAGTCTATGCTTCATGTGTTAAAGCTGCATTCTCTCTCCTGTCCACTAGGGGGCGACTCCTCTGGTTGTATAGAAGTCTATGCTTCATGTGTTAAAGCTGCATTCTCTCTCCTGACCACCAGGGGGCGACTCCTCTGGTTGTATAGAAGTCTATGCTTCATGTGTTAACGCTGCATTCTCTCTCCTGACCACCAGGGGGCGACTCCTCTGCTTGTATAGAAGTCTATGGGTCAATCCCAATCTCCACCCTAAACCCTCGAACCCTGAACCCTCAGGGACTCACTGACGTCAGCTGCTAAGTGGCTGAGTGTGAGAGGCTGTGAGGGCTTGAACTGGTGTGAATATGAATGGGACAGCGCTTTGCTGCAACATATCACGTGACTACATAAAACATATTGTGTATTCATTTTATACTTTTTATTCACTGATTTGAACGTCTTTCTCACGAGATGAGAAGTCATTTTAGATGATATATTTACTTGTTTTTGTCAAAACGAAATGTTTGATGAATGTAAACAAAATATTTATAAATATATTTTCTGCTTGCATTCCTCTGATTTCATGTATTTTTATGTTCCATCTTTAATCCGTAATGTTGTAGTGTAAATGTATTTTATCGGGCTGAACGCCCACGTGTCTCCATGCTTCCATTGGGAACTGCGTGTTTAACGTCACATTGCTATGAACTGTGGGTAATTCCCTTAGGCAAAGTCAGCATCTAATGCTGACTTACAGAAAGGGATCATAAAGGGCTCAAAATGTCTGCCAGAGAGCCTCGAGCACTCTACGATGTGACAATGGGACACCCCTAAACCCTCACGGACTTCGCGGGAGCGCGCCTCAAAGTCCGTGAGTCCGTAAGGGTGGAGATTGGAATTTACCCTATGATTCATGTGTTAAAGCTGCATTATCTCTCCTGACCACCAGGGGGAGACTCCTCTGGTTGTATAGAAGTCTATGATTCATGTGTTAAAGCTGCATTCTCTCTCCTGACCACCAGGGGCGACTAATCTGGTTGTATAGAAGTCTATGCTTCATGTGTTAACGCTGCATTCTCTCTCCTGACCACCAGGGGCGACTCCTCTGGTTGTATAGAAGTCTATGCTTCATGTGTTAAAGCTGCATTCAGATCATAAAGCAGGGGATGCTTTATGTAAATTAGTGGATCCCTTCAGACATCTACATACCGTCCAGAAACAAGTTATTCATTTAGGATTTAATGATAATAATTATAGTACAATAATCGAGTTTACATGAGTATACATTGGCAAAGTAAAAAAACACACAGGCTTCCAATTCCTGTCAAATGCAAAAGCTCTTCAGTAAAAATAGTTTTCAGACGTTTGGGAGGACAAACCGCCCGGTCCGCCTCCACACACTCATTCTTTGGGTCTAATGTTAAACTCTCATTCACGTCGCCAGCTTTTGGCAGAAGTTCTTTATCCAGAGCGCCGCTCGCTGAGTCTGACAGAAGAATAAGTGGCTCAGACTGAAGCCCACTGTGACATTAAACGTCTCTCAGCCGGCTGCTTCACTTCCTCCTGCGAGTCGCTCTGAGACCGTGAGCAGCGCGTCGACAGCGAGGAGAATGATTCATCTAATGGAGGCCAAGGGCTCAGAGAATGCCAACATCCAACGGAACTCAAACATTTCTGACACATTCAGATTAATTTCCTCTGCTGACGAGCACACATTCATGTTCCTGATTGATTCTATCAGTCCAAACTCCAGAGGAAGAAACAATTCATTAATATGGATATGAATAGAATTCTGGTGAATTCTTCATGTGTTAAAAATGCATTCTCTCTCCTGACCACCAGGGGGCGACTCCTCTGGTTGTATATAAGTCTATGTAATAATAATAATAATAATACATTGTATTTGTATTGCACTTTATATTTGAGCAATCTCAAAGTGCTACAGAGCAGAATAAAAGAAGTCTATGTTTCATGTGTTAAAGCTGCATTATCTCTCCTGACCACCAGGGGGCGACTCCTCTGGTTGTATAGAAGTCTATGCTTCATGTGTTAAAAATGCATTCTCTCTCCTGACCACCAGGGGTGACTCCTCTGGTTGTATAGAAGGCTATGCTTCATGTGTTAAAAATGCATTCTCTCTCCTGACCACCAGGGAGCGACTCCTCTGGTTGTATAGAAGGCTATGCTTCATGTGTTAAAAATGCATTCTCTCTCCTGACCATGAGGGGGCGACTCCTCTGGTTGTATAGAAGTCTATGCTTCATGTGTTAAAGCTGCATTCTCTCTACTGACCATCAGGGGGCGACTCCTCTGGTTGTATAGAAGTCTATGCTTCATGTGTTAAAGCTGCATTCTCTCTACTGACCACCAGAGGGTGATTCCTCTGGTTGTATAGAAGTATATGCTTCATGTGTTAAAGCTGCATTCTCTCTACTGACCACCAGGGGGCGACTCCTCTGGTTGTATAGAAGTCTATGCTTCATGTGTTAAAGCTGCATTCTCTCTCCTGACCACCAGGGGGCGACTCCTCTGGTTGTATAGAAGTCTATGCTTCATGTGTTAAAGCTGCATTCTCTCTCCTGACCACCAGAGGGCGACTCCTCTGGTTGTATAGAAGTCTATGCTTCATGTGTTAAAGCTGCATTCTCTCTCCTGACCACCAGGGGGTGACTCCTCTGGTAGTATAGAAGTCTATGCTTCATGTGTTAAAGCTGCATTCTCTCTCCTGACCACCAGGGGGCGACTCCTCTGGTTGTATAGAAGTCTGTGCTTCATGTGTTAAAGCTGCATTCTCTACTGACCACTGTTTACTAGGAAACATCTCGTGTCTCAAAGTTGAACTTTTGATAAATACACTTAAAAAAAAGAAAAAGCATTTTCATTGATTATAGATATTTAATTAAGGAATAATTATTTGTATTATTTATTTATTTATTAAACAGACAATAATTTTTCAAAGCACAGTATTTTTATACATCTTAAAACATGTCAGGAGGGGAAAGAAACAAATATAAAATATTCCAGAAGAGTTGCTCTAGAGTTTTTATTCTTTTCCGGAGGTTTCTTTCAGTTTTTTTGCTGCTCAGCCTGTGAAGCCCCTGGAGGCAGATGTGTGATGTGTTCTGTTGGGTTGTATAAATGAAGTTGACTCGACTCAAAGATTAACAGCAGCAGAGTGTAAAAAGACAGAAGCTGCTGACAGACTGCAGCCGGTCACGTGGTGTTTGACGCCCGTGTTGAGGGTTTGCCGCCGCCGCTAAGCTACTAGCGCTAACGAGGCGGAACAGAAATCCCTCGAAGCTGAAGAGTCTCAACGAGGAGATGTTTTCATGTTGACGAAAATCCCATTTTAACAGCCTCTCCTCTCTGCTCTGTGTTCACTTGTTCAACAGGTTTCTCTGATTTGTCGTCACCTGACTGTCGGTCTCAGGTGAGTCCGTCGTGGCTTCATAGTTGCGCTGAAGAATTCAGAATTTAATGATTTTTACAAAATCTGGTTACTGCAAACGGTTTATTCGCAGCGAGATCTTAAATGAGAGACGCGTGTATTCAAATGTTTTTAATGACAGATGTTGTGTTCAAGGACCGTCAGAAAGACGATAACCTGGCTGTGATAAACGGTGCAGTTTTGGCGACAGAGGGTTTTTAAACAGTGTTTCTGTCTCCACTAAATAATATTACGAATATCTACGAATCACAAAAGAAGACTTTTAGGAAGCTGCAATGCAATCAACCTTATTTTAATAAATCTGTCTTTATTTTGACGTCAATCAGGTGTTGTGTTTGAAATACATCTACAATTGTTCTTCCATAATAGAGAAAGCATATTTCCAGTGCATGAATGGCTGTATAGAAGCACTAGGGAGCCCCGGGTCTGCTCTCTGGGTTCTATAGGCGCTCCTCCGCTCCGTCGGCGACACAAATGTCAGCCATTATCGCTAATGAATCGATCAGTGGGGGGGCTTCCCGCCTCCCCGCTGCTCCAATTAATTGGAGCTTTGAAAAGTTTCGCTAAATTATTTACACGCCAGCAGAGCGCCGGGCCGGGAGTCCGGAGATTAGAGACGCGGGAGGCGACTGTTCGCGGCCCGCGAGACGGCAAAATACTTCATTTAATGTCGTTTAAAAAGGATCTGAAACAGAGAAGAGCAGCAGATTCCTCACGACGATTAGACCTCATCGACCCGCATGCAGGTCTGCTTTTAGTGTTTTGCTGCGTCAGTCTGATTTATATATTTCACACTCTGCATAATTCAACGTTTTGTGTTTCCATGTGTTCAGTGTCTAACAACGCAACATGAACTTGTTTCTATTATATCCAACATATTTATCCCTCATTTGTTTGCTTTGCATGTGTTGTTTTATGAGTATCAACATGTCCTGAATGATGTTTCTACTCATATTAATGTTATCTCTTCTTTTAAAATGGCAGCTTAAATCTTAAAAACGTACTTTTGGATCCTCGGTCAATGTTTAACCGATAATGGCGACGCGTTTCATTTACAAATACGACAACTATCGGCGTTCGGAATTTGCTCGCATTCGGCAGCCGGGGCTCATGGGTAATGTAGTATTTAGAGCCATCTGCCAAACGGACAAAGAGAGAAACAATAACATCGGCAAAATAGGCTCTTTTTTTTTCATAGAAATGACTAGGAAATGTTGCTTGAAAAGAATAACTAACAGGTCTCTGAAGTCGTAACAAAGTAAAGACACTATTGCTGCTCATCACTTCCTCCCAGCTGAAGGATTCGATCCAGTTCAGACGAGGAGCTGCTCATGCGGTCCTTCATGCATAAAACATACACTCGATATTAAAACCACTCCAGCGCCTGCTTCACCCCGGCCCCACCGCCTCATTTATCAGGATGCAAAAAAAAAAAAGATTTGAGGAATAACTTCCATCACAAAGAAAGCAAAAGTCAGCAGCGCTGGAACGAGCTCCAGAGATCCAATTCGGTTTCAAAAAGAAAGCCAACACGCTCACCTTTGATTATTTCTTGGATCAATCAGAAACACTTTCTTCAGGCCATTAAAAAGATACGATTTTGATCTAGAAAATCCAACATATGTTTTTACAATTAACACTTGAAAGGCTCGTGCAGATGACACGGTGGCACAAAACGTAAAAGACTTTGAGGTGAAAGATTTTATTAAATATATTTTTAATTGGATTTAAAACCCAAACCGCTACACAGAATTCTACTCGTCGTCACTGGCAGTGGTCATGATTATGTTGATAACTTAAATATAGCAGAAAGAAATTCATGTAGTTTGATTTGTTTTGCATTGCAGAAAAAGTTAAACTATGTTTATCTTTTCTAACCGGTCGACCTCGCGTCACTGTGGTCCGACTGGAAAGAACGGCCGATTCATTTGTCCAACGTGAAACCTCAAAGCGTCTTTATGCCACTATTTCACACGGCGATCATATTTAAGGCCGATATCAAATGCGACGCTGAGATTTGAGGCTCGACGTTTGAAGACGAGGACCCAAAGCGTGAAGACAGTTCACAGAAAAATATAAGCTCTCATCGTTCAAACTAAAGTAAAAGTTGACTTTTCAATCAGTTGGGATTATTATACTCTTGTCAGCGTTTATTTTTAATCTTCAAAAGCTAAATTAAAATCACACGCATCTATTCCTAAAAAGGGAGAGCTGGTCAATCGGGTTGTAATCACGATCAATCCATTTTATTTTTGGATATCTGGACATTACGTGATAATCATTATAATAAATAGTTTGCTACATTAATTTGAACCGGGGATATTTTTCAAGAGGAGAAGACATGATACGATCACATCGTCACAATGTGATTTGAGTGACACTCGACAGCTGAACAATGCAAGAACAATAACAACAACGTCTCCCGACGAACGACTTTGAATCCTGAATCCACTGTGATGAAGACTTCAAATAAAGACCTCTAGCTGTCATTCAATTAAACAATCCAACCTTCATTATCATCAAGTTGACTGCGACCGCAGAGAAAATGACTTCTGACTGAAATATATAAATCTGTGGAAGCTCGATCTGGTCCGATTTGACGGAGCGAAACCTCCCACCGAGGTGGTTTTATTGAGGCCACGTCTCATTTCGTGACGCCCGTAACAGATCGTCTCCCAGCTGAACCGATCCGACAGTGTTTATTCTTAAAAACCAATTACGGCATGTTCAATAAAAACCTGATGATGTGCAGATTAAAGGAACAAGCGTGGGCTTCTCCTCTGCCTGGAGCCAAGCTGCAGAATCTTTTTAACACCAGTTCCCATTTCTCCTCTCAAATTGCAAATGTCACGGATGAACCGTGAAGTGGTGGAGTTATGAAAGACTAAAAGACCCCAGACGAGGAGCATCAGAATCAGAAGTTAAAGCCGGTTGCTTTGTGTCCAGGTGAGGGCTCATTCGTCAGGAGCACCCGGAGGTCCATTTCTGATGAGAAATGTTCCGAATGATCCTCCGGCTCTAACTTTAACCCGATGCTCTGATGGAGAACCAACCACCTGCTGTGTGTCTTCACATCCATTATAATTCCTGGAAACCGACAACAAACGGGTGAGGAGGAAACGGCAAAGAAATAAATAAAAGAATGCTAAAAATAGTGAATACACAGGGAGTAGAGGAAGCATGATGATGGACAGACGGAACCAGACGATGTAGCGTCATAATGAGGTTCACATTTGGGGATTTCTCAGATGGATTGCTATTAAAATTGGCAGAGACATTCATGTCCCACCGAGGAGCAATTTTAATAACTCCCTTAGGTTTCCATCATTGCCGTCAATTTGTCCAATACTTTTGGTTAATGACCAAATACCTGCAAAATTGATAAAAACGTCCATCAACCTCGTCTAATCACCAGACCTCAAGACATCAAGAACCAACAAAGAAGTACATGGAGACTCTCTCTCTCTTTTCCATTACACTTGAGACAAAGGAGTCAAGGGAAGAGGCAATAACAACACTGAGCACAGTTAATAAATGAAATGCCAGGAATGATTTGCAGCTTCTGTCTGATTCAGATTCCAATTTCATCATAAGAGCCTCTGCTGGACGAGCAACAAAGAGCCGAATGGAGAAATAAATACACGTTGGACCAAAGTGAAACTTCTTGATTTTAAGGCGTGCTTATTCGTCTGCAGGAGGAGGAAAGTTCCATGTGTGGCGGATAGATCGTCATCAAAGTCTACAAGGTTACATTGTGGTCGAAGAGGTGATGATGGACATATGGCGACTGCATGGTGAGCCTCCGAGATTACATCGTAGTCTCCCAGGTTACGTCGTAGCCTATGAGATTATGTCGTAGTCGCCAATTTTATGTTGTAGTCTCGGAGGTTACACAAACGTCTACAAGGTTACGTCTACGTGGTTACATGGTTTGTATGGTGGCTACATGGTTGCTGTGGTTACATGGTTTGTATGATGGCTACATGGTCGGTGAGGTTACTTTGAAAATCTTCAAGATCATGTTGTCGTCTCAGAGGACACGTTGATGTCTACAAGGTTCTGTTTGTAGTCTCAGAAGACAAATGTATATCTACAAGGTTCTATTCGTAGTCTCAGAGGACACATTGACGTCTACAAGGTTCTATTCGTAGTCTCAGAGGACACATTGACGTCTACAAGGTTCTATTCGTAGTCTCAGAGGACACATTGACGTCTACAAGGTTCTATTCGTAGTCTCAGAGGACACATTGACGTCTACAAGGTTCTATTCGTAGTCTCAGAAGACACATTGACGTCTACAAGGTTCTATTCGTAGTCTCAGAGGACACATTGACGTCTACAAGGTTCTATTCGTAGTCTCAGAGGACACATTGACGTCTACAAGGTTCTATTCGTAGTCTCAGAGGACACATTGACGTCTACAAGGTTCTATTCATAGTCTCAAAGGACACATTGATGTCTACAAGGTTCTGTTCGTAGTCTCAGAGGACACATTGACGTCTACACGGTTCTGTTCGTAGTCTCAGAAGACACATTGATGTCTACAAGGTTCTGTTCGTAGTCTCAGAGGACACATTGATGTCTACAAGGTTCTGTTCGTAGTCTCAGAAGACACATTGACGTCTACAAGGTTCTATTCATAGTCTCAGAGGACACATTGACGTCTACAAGGTTCTGTTTGTAGTCTCAGAAGACACATTGACGTCTACAAGTTTCTGTTCGTAGTCTCAGAGGACACATTGATGTCTACAAGGTTCTATTCGTAGTCTCAAAGGACACATTGACGTCTACAAGGTTCTATTCGTAGTCTCAGAAGACACATTGATGTCTACAAGGTTCTGTTCGTAGTCTCAGGGGACACATTGACGTCTACAAGGTTCTATTCGTAGTCTCAGAGGACACATTGACGTCTACAAGGTTCTATTCGTAGTCTCAGAAGACACATTGACGTCTACAAGGTTCTGTTCGTAGTCTCAGAGGACACATTGATGTCTACAAGGTTCTGTTCGTAGTCTCAGAGGACACATTGACGTCTACAAGGTTCTATTCGTAGTCTCAGAAGACACATTGACGTCTACAAGGTTCTATTCGTAGTCTCAGAGGACACATTGACGTCTACAAGGTTCTATTCGTAGTCTCAGAGGACACATTGACGTCTACAAGGTTCTATTCGTAGTCTCAGAGGACACATTGACGTCTACAAGGTTCTATTCATAGTCTCAAAGGACACATTGATGTCTACAAGGTTCTGTTCGTAGTCTCAGAGGACACATTGATGTCTACACGGTTCTGTTCGTAGTCTCAGAAGACACATTGACGTCTACAAGGTTCTATTCGTAGTCTCAGAAGACACATTGACATCTACAAGGTTCTATTCATAGTCTCAGAAGACACATTGACGTCTACAAGGTTCTATTCATAGTCTCAGAGGACACATTGACGTCTACAAGGTTCTATTCGTAGTCTCAAAGGACACATTGATGTCTACAAGGTTCTAGTCGTAGTCTCAAAGGACACATTGATGTCTACAAGGTTCTATTCGTAGTCTCAGAGGACACATTGACGTCTACAAGGTTCTATTCGTAGTCTCAGAGGACACATTGACGTCTACAAGGTTCTATTCGTAGTCTCAGAGGACACATTGACGTCTACAAGGTTCTATTCGTAGTCTCAAAGGACACATTGATGTCTACAAGGTTCTATTCGTAGTCTCAGAGGACACATTGATGTCTACAAGGTTCTAGTCGTAGTCTCAAAGGACACATTGATGTCTACAAGGTTCTGTTCGTAGTCTCAGAGGACACATTGATGTCTACAAGGTTCTAGTCGTAGTCTCAAAGGACACATTGATGTCTACAGGGTTCTGTTCGTAGTCTCAGAGGACACATTGATGTCTACAAGGTTCTATTCGTAGTCTCAAAGGACACATTGATGTCTACAAGGTTCTGTTCGTAGTCTCAGAGGACACATTGATGTCTACAAGGTTCTAGTCGTAGTCTCAAAGGACACATTGATGTCTACAAGGTTCTGTTTGTAGTCTCAGAGGACACATTGATGTCTACAAGGTTCTGTTTGTAGTCTCAGAGGACACATTGATGTCTACAAGGTTCTGTTCGTAGTCTCAGAGGACACATTAACATTTTTCTTAATTTGAACCCCTTAAACTCTCACTAAAGAAGATTTAAAGTTAAACAGCCTTCACCTTTGAACGGTGTCTTCTGTGACGCTGTTCAGATCACACAGCAAACAACCTCCAGGTAACATCAATTCCATCCATGCAACAAAGTGAAACTTCAAATCCGAAATAATTCAGAGGAAAACGTCAAAACATATCAGCTGCTGAAGGATCAGCCAGTTGCTGCATGAAGCAAACTGTGAAAGCAGAAAGTATAAATGCAAACTAGTCTGATGCATCAACATAAAACTGGAACTGAGGAAAGAAATTCTGATCTTGTTAAGGCTTCATCAATGTCTTGAGACCGAGTTATCATTTATAATATTTGTAAACCACAATCCTGAAAGAAATATACACTCAGTTGCCAGTTTATTATTTTCACACAAGCGTTTCCAATTGTCTATCGACTCAATTTACATCAACAAGTCTGGGCTGAATAACAAACACCTCTCTCTCTGTGCGATCGTACGGCAGAGCTGCACATTTAATAAAATATTAATAGTAACACAGTTTGGGCTTCCAGCTTTCAAATGAACATGACCGACTGAGATATTGACATTAAAATATGCTAAATGAACATCATGCTGTATTGAAGAAGACTTGAAACTGGAGATTGAGACATAAACTCATGTTTACAATGTTTACTGAGGGAATAAATCAAGAGAGAAGTAGAGTCATTTATATAGACTTCTATACAACCAGAGGAGTCACCCCCTGATGGTCAGGAGAGAGAATGCAGCTTTAACACGAACACAGGAGTCGCCCCCTGGTGGTCAGGAGAGAGAATTTAGCTTTAACACATGAAGCATAGACTTCTATACAACCAGGGGAATGTGTTGAATTGTCATTTATACTTTCCCTTTTTAAGTAATATGTCTGAGGTTATTGTTTGGAACATCTCCAGCTCTATAACAAATTAGTAAAACTCCATCTGCTGATCATGACCATGGTCAAAAGCACCAGAAAGAGCCAGTAAGAGGACCTTGAGTGAAAATTGTTTCGTCATCCGGATTTTAGCAGCATCTAAATGTATGAAATAAAATGCTGGAAGCAGTGGGCAACTGCTGGCCTCGCTCAATCAAAAAGGTGAAAAAAGTCCTACATACATTTCAACGAACTTCCAAAAATTGTGACATGCTCCTTTAATGAGGAAGGTTTGGATTTGGCACCTGGGGATGTTTCAGTAATGGTTTCTGAGGGGACATAATGAGGATCTCTGGTTAAGGGAGCAGCTGGAAATGTCAGCAGTCCTCCAATGTGACAGACTAACAGATCAGGAAGCCGTTGAGTCATCGTCACCTCCACTGATCAGGATCTCTGAGGAGGACGAGGAAGCAGCTGTAGATTTAGGCAGAAAAAAAGGAAAACGTAGGTTTGTTGGTAACCGAGATTTTCCGTTTTCTCTGCACAATAACAAGGTTTCTGATTCAGGAGAAACGGTTCACGAGTGCAATATTGTCAAGATGTGATGTCTAATTACAATAAAATGATATGAATCGTGTGCGGCAGGCTTTCTGACGAGGTTATCGTTTCACACAATATTGGTTGGCAACAATATGGTCATATTTAAAATAAATAAAAAGGTGACAACGTGCGAGCAGACGTAATACACCGACTCCATCCACAAAAAGCAACCAACGCCTTCAGGCCCTGCTCAGGGAAAATTAGTATGTGGAGGTAAATTATACCTATAAAAAAACATCACTAAAATTACTCATGACAAGATTTGTTTTAATAAATATAAATACAATCTTTTATTTCCTAATAATTTAAATTGTTTGTGTGTTTTTATGAAGAAAAAAACAACACACTCTAAATGAATATAACAAGGTAAAAGGATAACATTTAGTATTTTTTGATGGTTTACTGACTTCGGAGTGGTTGCAAAAAATATATTTTTGCATCTAACCTTTCAACACAACATTTTCAACGTTTGCTCTCCGGCTTGCCACATTAAAAACATAAATATAATTCACCAAATACTTATTTTTCCCGAGCTGACCGAGCCAGTCAACTCAACCTCCGTTAGCTTGGTTTAGAAACGAGCCGGTTACAGAACAGCCGGCACGCCGATGAACTCCTAGAAGGGTCTGATGACGTCGTGATTGACGTAAAACTGACGCGGCGGCGACGCAAAGTCACAGCTGTGCGGTTTCTATACCTTTTATACCTTTTCCACCAACGCGTGGCAGCACGATTTGGTCACGCTGAAAGATTTGAATGGAAGGAATTATTTCTCGGTCTCCGGCTTCGGACAGTTTGGGAACATCCTTTTTGATGTGCCTCGTCAGAAGTAAAACATTTAACAAAAACACAGGAAGAGATAAACTTGCATGGATGAAGAAAATGTTGAAATAAACATGCTAAAGAAGAATGACATGCTCCTCTGTGGGCAAGAACAAACTGCCTGCATGTGCACTTCAAACGTTTACACACTCCTCCTCGGCTGAGTGTGAATCCACTTTCATGCCGCATTAGCCGCTTCCATGTGAAACTTGTATCAAAGCAAACAGACGCAGACAGATCCAGGCCTCCCACTCACGGGAGCGCTGAGGAATACATGTGTTTAGCAGCCTGCAGGACGAGTGACGCAGCCGATGTGTTCACAGCCTCTCTGTACATGACAGGTGTTGGTTTGTGTGTTTGTTTGGAAGGTAAACACACACACACACACACACGGCTCAAGCTGCAGATGTAGTGCGACGTCTTTACATGGTGTTAGGTTTGTTTGTCACCACCGATCCTCAGGTCAGAGTACAGATTACTTACTTCTACTGCCATGAATACAGTCCGTACCATAGACTGTAAATAAGAAGAGGACGTAGTCACCGTGACGCCAGCCTTTGGTTTTTGTAACGTTACAACCGAACCCTAAAGCACACCCTGCTTTATGGTCTGTTTTACTCTAAATAACACTTTAACCACGTCAAAACCAATGTCCTCTGGTTGTATAGAAGTCTATGCTTCATGTGTTAAACCTGCATTCTCTCTACTGACCACCAGGGGGCGGCGACTCTGGTTGTATAGAAGTCCATGCTTCATGTGTTAAAGCTTCATTCTCTCTACTGCAACTCCTGTGGTTGTATATAAGTATATGCTTCTATACAACAAGTATATGTTGTATAGAAGTATATGCTTCATGTGTTAAAGCTGCATTTTCTCTACTGACCACCAGGGGGCGACTCCTCTGGTTGTATAGAAGTCTATGCTTCATGTGTTAAACCTGCATTCTCTCTCCTGACCACCAGGGGGCGACTCCTCTGGTTGTATAGAAGTCAATGCTTCATGTGTTAAAGCTGCATTCTCTCTACTGACCACAAGGGGGTGAATCCTTCTTGTATTTCTATACAATGAAAAAATGACTACTCTCTTGATTTATTCCCTCAGTAAACATGAAGTCCACTTCCTATATCCAGTCTGTGGTCAAACACTGGAGGATTTGACATCGGGCCACACGGCCTCACGCTGATCCAAGACCTGAGAGTCAGGAAACATTGATTTTTCACCAGACCACCACAAATCGATGGGACTTGATGATGTTGACCTTTTGAAACGGTTGATCTTCCTGCCCCACTCCACTGCCTTGTTTTCCCACAAATAAATTTAAAAAAAGGTGCGATTACTTGAAGCTTGAGAAGAGCTTGATACTGGTGTGTACTAAATAATAACCACCAGCAGCAGCAGAATCTCATGTCAGAAGGTCAGATGGATAATCTGTGAAATCCTTTGATAAATAAATAACGCTCTGGGAGCCGGAGCAGCAGCCGCCCTGCTGGGCTCCAGAAATGCCAACGCGCGCCTGAAGTGTCAGACTCCAGCTGCTTTAAAGCCGAATTACAGGTCACACACCCGCGGCTCCGGCACACCAGCGTGTCCAGAAAAACACATCAATTTTGTCAAATGGTGCCACCGGGCTCCCCGCTGGGGGGCGAAAGCGACCACACGTTTGGTCTTTTACTGGTTGAAGTGGTCACACGGCAGGACGAAGACACACTTTTAAGTCTTCGAGGACCAAACCGCTCGGATTTGATTTACAGTTTGGATCATTTTCAAAATGGTTTCCCTCGAGCCGGAGTTTCTGTAATATTTATAAAACGGCAGCCGAGCGGTGCCGCAGGTAACGATTACCTTGATTGTCAATTCATCTGGTGATGTTTGTTTTTGCTTAAATCAGCGGATTATTTAGCTTCAAATAATAATGTAAAAGATGTCCCAACCAAATCAATCTCACGCAGAGATATTTATAGAACATAGAAAAGCAGGAAACGAAAAGCAGGGACTCAAAATGATAATTAACTCGTCGCTGCATCGACTAATTGACCGACAGAAAATCATTCGGCCACTCTGATAATTTGGTCGATTTCATTAAGTGGTCACATGATCCTCTCCGTTATACATCGTACACGGATCATCTTTAGGTTGTGAACTGACGGAGACACAAAACCTTGAGCTCTACGATGTTAGGATCTGATCCAGGTGATGCAAAAGTATTTAGAACGTAACTGTCGAGGACTGAAATCAAACCGAAAGACGACCGCGCGATGAAACGTCATGTGACTTAATACGATTTGGACTCATCTGTGAAACTACAGTTCATTATTTGATCTTCCTTTTGATCTTTTAAGCTGCTTTTGTTATTGGAAAGTGTCAAGATGTTTTTCTTTTTATCCACCAAGATGTGATTTTAGTTCCTCGTCGACAAACGTGACAGGAACATTTTGGCTTTTTTCCGTTATATTGTTATATAACATTTAACCAGCGTGTTGTGTGAATCAAGTCAGTTTTAAAAAAAAACAGACATTCCACCTGGTTATTTTTATATAATTAGCGTAATCTAGAATGACATCCAGGAATAGAAAGTTCAATCCATCTTTGATCCGCCGTCGTCAGAAACGTCTGCAGGCGACGTTTCATCTAATGAAAGAACGCGCGGACCGAGAGCTGTGGAGAACGCCTCCGACAGAACGATGAATGTCTGTTTAAGAGCTTTAATGGAATTAAGCTGGCCTCATTTCATATTTGTTTTATATGAAATGAATAAATAAAAAGGCCAAGGTGATCAATGCGCTTGTCCCTTCAGAGCTTCCTGACTTCCTGTCTTCCTCCTGAAGAAATATGCATATTACAAAAAAATTACAGTATTCCTAATAAGCCGTTTACGTGGCTAATGAAAGTAAATAAAATCCACTTAATATTCCCGTTTACATGCAGACGTGGATATTCAACCGCCTTCTGGAAAAGGTCGGCGTTGTGATATCGATATCCAGAAACTTGTTGATATCCAAGTCCTTCACGATGTTTAAAAGTACGCGTGTTCATCAAACGCCATCAAAACTATAATAATAATAACAACAATAATGCATTGTATTTGTAACGGACTCAAAAGAATCGCAAAGTGCCGAACTATTAGCTGGTCGTAAACAGGAAAGAGGCCGTGTGTCTCAAAGTGCCATAAATAAAACATTAAGACTCCTAAAACCTGAATATTATCGGCATATTCCACTTATATACACAGTATAATGTTTACATTAACCACATCCAACTCAGGATATTGTCATATTAGCTTATTTCTAGAGACCTGCTGAATTTAACGGACTTTCATCTGCACAAAACTCACTTATTGGGATTTTTTTTAAATAATTTTTCCATCGTTCAAAACTACGAGGAGAGTTTGCGCAGCGCGAGAGGCAGGAACAGATCTCGTGTGTCCGCGATGGCGGCCATCTTTCCTGGTGTGAAACATCTGCCACGAATAGATCTGACGAGTGAGAATCACGTCTTTCGTGGTGAGTGTGAGTCTGCAGGGAGTTGATGCCGTGATATCGATGCTCTGACTCTGTGAAAAGACATAAATCTGAAGGAGGACTCGTGTCCTACAGGAGCGTCACGAGCGCCTGAAGACTTTGATCCGCTCGTCTCGCACCAGCTGGAGATTAAGGAGACGAGCAGCGAGCGATAAGATCTCCCTCTCAAACCCACGGTGACGAGCTCTTCAGGAGAGGAGGGGAGACAACGATGAGGGGGAGATAGAGGGAGAGGAGCAACAGAGGAGGAGATAGAGGAAGAGGAGCAACAGAGGAGGAGATAGAGGGAGAGGAGCAACAGAGGAGGAGATAGAGGAAGAGGAGCAACAGAGGAGGAGATAGAGGAAGAGGAGCAACAGAGGAGGAGATAGAGGAAGAGGAGCAACAGAGGAGGAGATAGAGGAAGAGGAGAAACAGATGAGGAGATAGAGGAAGAGGAGTAACAGAGGAGGAGATAGAGGAAGAGGAGTAACAGAGGAGGAGATAGAGGGAGAGGAGTAACAGATGAGGAGATAGAGGAAGAGGAGTAACAGAGGAGGAGATAGAGGAAGAGGAGTAACAGAGGAGGAGATAGAGGAAGAGGAGTAACAGAGGAGGAGATAGAGGAAGAGGAGCAACAGAGGAGGAGATAGAGGAAGAGGAGTAACAGAGGAGGAGATAGAGGAAGAGGAGTAACAGATGAGGAGATAGAGGAAGAGGAGCAACAGAGGAGGAGATAGAGGAAGAGGAGTAACAGAGGAGGAGATAGAGGGAGAGGAGTAACAGAGGAGGAGATAGAGGAAGAGGAGTAACAGAGGAGGAGATAGAGGAAGAGGAGTAACAGAGGAGGAGATAGAGGGAGAGGAGTAACAGAGGAGGAGATAGAGGAAGAGGAGCAACAGAGGAGGAGATAGAGGAAGAGGAGTAACAGAGGAGGAGATAGAGGAAGAGGAGCAACAGATGAGGAGATAGAGGAAGAGGAGTGACAGAGGAGGAGATAGAGGAAGAGGAGCAACAGAGGAGGAGATAGAGGAAGAGGAGCAACAGATGAGGAGATAGAGGAAGAGGAGTGACAGAGGAGGAGATAGAGGAAGAGGAGCAACAGAGGAGGAGATAGAGGAAGAGGAGCAACAGAGGAGGAGATAGAGGAAGAGGAGCAACAGAGGAGGAGATAGAGGAAGAGGAGTAACAGAGGAGGAGATAGAGGAAGAGGAGCAACAGAGGAGGAGATAGAGGAAGAGGAGTAACAGAGGAGGAGATAGAGGAAGAGGAGTAACAGAGGAGGAGATAGAGGAAGAGGAGTGACAGAGGAGGAGATAGAGGAAGAGGAGCAACAGAGGAGGAGATAGAGGAAGAGGAGTAACAGAGGAGGAGATAGAGGAAGAGGAGTAACAGAGGAGGAGATAGAGGAAGAGGAGCAACAGAGGAGGAGATAGAGGAAGAGGAGCAACAGAGGAGGAGATAGAGGAAGAGGAGTAACAGAGGAGGAGATAGAGGAAGAGGAGTAACAGAGGAGGAGATAGAGGAAGAGGAGCAACAGAGGAGGAGATAGAGGAAGAGGAGCAACAGAGGAGGAGATAGAGGAAGAGGAGTGACAGAGGAGGAGATAGATAGATACATACATACATACACACACACACACACACACACACATATACATAGAGCCTCCTTTTTCTTTTTTATAAAACACTGGAATATGTTTATATTCCAGCAAAAAGAAAGAAAATAAAAACGGCCCCCAAACTGCTCGGGGCTTCAGAGTGAACATCACTTTGAGAGACGGGGCCGCTGACGGAGAGGAAACGTCTTGTGCTCTTCCTCCGCCCGGAGACAACATGTCATGTGAGCTCTGGGGACTTGCAAAGCAAAATAAAGTGAAAAATAAACAGTCTTGCCTCATAGTAGCTCCTCACGGCGTTGCAGAACGCCTCATCAGCCACAATCTGAGATTCCCCGTTGAGGAAGGCCAGGAAGCGCTCCTTCACCGCCTGCAGCTGCTGCTTGTTCACCTGGAGAGAAGAGGAGGAGGAGGAGGAGGAAGATGGAGGGAGGTGCAGAGAGACAGAGAGATGAGGGTGAGGATGATGAAGAGGAGGAAGATGGAGGGAGGTGCAGAGAGACAGGAGATGAGGGTGAGGATGAGGCAGAGGAGGAGGAAGGTGCAGGGAGACAGAGATGAGGATGATGGAGGAGGAGGAAGATGAAGGGAGGTGCAGAGAGATAGAGAGATGAGGATGATGGAGGAGGAGGAAGATGAAGGGAGGTGCAGAGAGATAGAGAGATGAGGATGATGGAGGAGGAGGAAGATGAAGGGAGGTGCAGAGAGATAGAGAGATGAGGATGATGGAGGAGGAGGAAGATGAAGGGAGGTGCAGAGAGATAGAGAGATGAGGATGATGGAGGAGGAGGAGGAGGAAGATGAAGGGAGGTGCAGAGAGACAGGAGATGAGGATGATGGAGGAGGAGGAAGATGAAGGGAGGTGCAGAGAGATAGAGAGATGAGGATGATGGAGGAGGAGGAAGATGAAGGGAGGTGCAGAGAGATAGAGAGATGAGGATGATGGAGGAGGAGGAAGATGAAGGGAGGTGCAGAGAGACAGAGAGATGAGGATGATGGAGGAGGAGGAAGATGAAGGGAGGTGCAGAGAGACAGGAGATGAGGATGATGGAGGAGGAGGAAGATGAAGGGAGGTGCAGAGAGATAGAGAGATGAGGATGATGGAGGAGGAGGAAGATGAAGGGAGGTGCAGAGAGATAGAGAGATGAGGATGATGGAGGAGGAGGAAGATGAAGGGAGGTGCAGAGAGATAGAGAGATGAGGATGATGGAGGAGGAGGAAGATGAAGGGAGGTGCAGAGAGACAGAGAGATGAGGATGATGGAGGAGGAGGAAGATGAAGGGAGGTGCAGAGAGATAGAGAGATGAGGATGATGGAGGAGGAGGGTGTTATCAATCAGAAACAGATGGAGAGGAAGATGAGAGGAAAGCAGGATGGATGAGGAACAGAAGAAAAAGAACAAGATTAGACTCTTTGTTAACGAGGCTCATCATCTAACAAATGTCTTCATTAGAGAAGCGAGGCCCAAAAACAACAGCAGACGAATGTGCAGGAAAACAAACACTTGGCGATACTCAAGAAGAAGAGTAACGAAGAAGGAGCTCATTAAAAACGATGTTTTAAACTCCTCTCTGGTCCTCTGCAGGCCGAGGGCTGCACAGGAAGAGGAGCCGCTGTTGCGTCACATTCCTTAAATATTGCATATTTTAACAAGTTCCTGAAACAGGTTGTGAATTATTGTGAAGGAGGATGAAGCTCCTTGTGTGTCTGAAGTTATTAGTTTCTGGTTTTTGTTTGTTTTGGATTAATCGTGTTCGTGACGTCGCTTCCTGGAACGCTACCAGAGCTTTCTAAAGATGTCGCTTTCTTCTCATAACCTTTTAATATATTTGTCAGGGAACTTCCTGTAACAATTTCCATAGTTATATCAATGAAGACCACCATCTTTATTAACTAAGTATTTCACCATATTTATTTACCTAACTAAGTATTTCACCATATTTTATTAAACATAAAAGTATTTCACCATATTTTATTAAACATAACTAAGTATTTCACCATATTTTATTAAACATAACTAAGTATTTAATCATCTTTATTAAACATAACTAATTGTTTCATCATCTTTATTAAACATAACTAAGTATTTCATCTTTTATTAAACTTAACTAAGTATTTCACCATATTTTATTAAACATAACTAAGTATTTAATCATCTTTATTAAACATAACTAATTGTTTCATCATCTTTATTAAACATAACTAAGTATTTCATCTTTTATTAAACATAACTAAGTATTTCACCATATTTTATTAAACATAACTAAGTATTTAATCATCTTTATTAAACATAACTAATTGTTTCATCATCTTTATTAAACCTAACTAAGTATTTCATCATCTTTATTAAACATAACTAAGTATTTCACCATATTTTATTAAACATAACTAAGTATTTCATCATCTTTATTAAACATAACTAAGTATTTAATCATCTTTATTAAACATAACTAAGTATTTCACCATATTTTATTAAACATAACTAAGTATTTCATCATTTTTATAAACCTAACTAAGTATTTAATCATCTTTATTAAACATAACTAAGTATTTCACCATATTTTATTAAACCTAACTAAGTATTTCATCATCTTTATTAAACATAACCAAGTGTTTCATCATCTTTATTAAACATAACTAAGTATTTCACCATCTTTATTAAACATAACTAAGTATTTCACCATCTTTATTAAACATAACTAAGTATTTAATCATCTTTATTAAACATAACTAAGTATTTCACCATCTTTATTAAACATAACTAAGTATTTAATCAGCTTTATTAAACCTAACTAAGTATTTCATCATCTTTATTAAACCTAACTAAGTATTTCACCATCTTTATTAAACATAACTAAGTATTTAATCAGCTTTATTAAACCTAACTAAGTATTTCACCATCTTTATTAAACATAACTAAGTATTTCACCATCTTTATTAAACATAACTAAGTGTTTCATCATCTTTATTAATGTATTATTATTGTTGACGGGTCACTGGAAGTGGATTTAGTTCAGCAGTGTCCGTCTGGTATAAGCTTGGTTTTGGTTAAACCCTCCAACAGGTTTAAGGTTGATGTCTCCATCTCTCCCTCCAGCCACCAGACTCAAGAATCTAGTTTTGTGACGTTAATATTTCCCATCAATAACAAAAATTTTCAGAGGAGCAGTTCTCAGCAGAGCAGTCGAGCCCGAAGGAGGAAAAAAGAAAATCATTCCCATAAATGTCATCGTCTGGGTAATTTCTGCCCAGTGAACCGCGGCTGACATATTGTGTTGAATGAGAATTTTAAGTTTTCATGAGCGACAGAAGCATCAGACTCACGAGCTGCATATGTATGAGGGCGTCGGGGGAGGAAATTAAACCATTATTCTTCCGCTTGTTGCAACGGCGTTGGCAACAAATGCATTCTGGGAGTCAAAGTGCCAATTTGCAGCTGCACAAACGGAGCAGAGACTTATCTCCTGCCGACAGCGTTTTGTGTGGGCTCCTGGCTTTCTGTGTCTAAATGGAGTCGCCTTCAAACCGCCAGCTGACGGGTTGAAGATGTGACACACAGTTCATCACAGACAAGGGAGTGAGACGTGGTAAAAGTACAACGGCGCCGACTACCTGAGGACGGATTCGTCTTACATTCGTGCTAGTTGGTCTCATGGCAAGTCGGCAAATAATCACCATAAGCAATCTATTGCAACAAAACCACCAACAGTTTGGTTTAGGCAACAAAACCACCAACAGTTTAGTTTAGGCAACAAAACCACCAACAGTTTGGTTTAAGGCAACAAAACCAACAACAGTTTGGTTTAAGGCAACAAAACCAACAACAGTTTAGTTTAGGCAACAAAACCACCAACAGTTTAGTTTAGGCAACAAAACCATCAACAGTTGGGTTTAGGCAACAAAACCACCAACAGTTTGGTTTAAGGCAACAAAACCACCAACAGTTTAGTTTAGGCAACAAAACCACCAACAGTTTGGTTTACGCAACAAAACCACCAACAGTTTAGTTTAGGCAACAAACCACCAGCAGTTTAGTTTAGGCAACAAAACCAACAACAGTTTGATTTAAGGCAACAAAACCACCAACAGTTAGGTTTAAGGCAACAAAACCAACAACAGTTTAGTTTAGGCAACAAAACCACCAACAGTTTAGTTTAGGCAACAAAACCACCAACAGTTTAGTTTAGGCAACAAAACCACCAACAGTTTAGTTTAGGCAACAAAACCACCAACAGTTTGGTTTAGGCAACAAAACCACCAACAGTTTGGTTTAGGCAACAAAACCAACAACAGTTTGGTTTAAGGCAACAAAACCAACAACAGTTTGGTTTAGGCAACAAAACCAACAACAGTTTGGTTTAGGCAACAAAACCAACAACAGTTTGGTTTAGGCAACAAAACCAACAACAGTTTAGTTTAGGCAACAAAACCACCAACAGTTTAGTTTAGGCAACAAAACCACCAACAGTTTGGTTTAGGCAACAAAACCACCAACAGTTTGGTTTAGGCAACAAAACCACCAACAGTTTGGTTTAGGCAACAAAACCACCAACAGTTTGGTTTAGGCAACAAAACCACCAACAGTTTGGTTTAAGGCAACAAAACCACCAACAGTTTGGTTTAAGGCAACAAAACCACCAACAGTTTGGTTTAGGCAACAAAACCACCAACAGTTTGTTTTAAGGCAACAAAACCACCAACAGTTTAGTTTAGGCAACAAAACCACCAACAGTTTGGTTTAGGCAACAAAACCACCAACAGTTTAGTTTAGGCAACAAAACCACCAACAGTTTAGTTTAGGCAACAAAACCACCAACAGTTTGGTTTAGGCAACAAAACCACCAACAGTTTGGTTTAAGGCAACAAAACCACCAACAGTTTGGTTTAAGGCAACAAAACCACCAACAGTTTGGTTTAAGGCAACAAAACCACCAACAGTTTGGTTTAGGCAACAAAACCACCAACAGTTTGTTTTAAGGCAACAAAACCACCAACAGTTTAGTTTAGGCAACAAAACCACCAACAGTTTGGTTTAGGCAACAAAACCACCAACAGTTTAGTTTAGGCAACAAAACCACCAACAGTTTAGTTTAGGCAACAAAACCACCAACAGTTTGGTTTAGGCAACAAAACCACCAACAGTTTAGTTTAGGCAACAAAACCACCAACAGTTTAGTTTAGGCAACAAAACCACCAACAGTTTGGTTTAGGCAACAAAACCAACAACAGTTTGGTTTAGGCAACAAAACCACCAACAGTTTGGTTTAGGCAACAAAACCAACAACAGTTTGGTTTAAGGCAACAAAACCAACAACAGTTTGGTTTAGGCAACAAAACCAACAACAGTTTGGTTTAGGCAACAAAACCACCAACAGTTTGGTTTAGGCAACAAAACCAACAACAGTTTGGTTTAGGCAACAAAACCAACAACAGTTTGGTTTAAGGCAACAAAACCAACAACAGTTTGGTTTAGGCAACAAAACCAACAACAGTTTGGTTTAGGCAACAAAACCAACAACAGTTTGGTTTAGGCAACAAAACCAACAACAGTTTGGTTTAGGCAACAAAACCACCAACAGTTTGGTTTAGGCAACAAAACCAACAACAGTTTGGTTTAAGGCAACAAAACCAACAACAGTTTGGTTTAGGCAACAAAACCAACAACAGTTTGGTTTAGGCAACAAAACCAACAACAGTTTGGTTTAGGCAACAAAACCAACAACAGTTTGGTTTAGGCAACAAAACCAACAACAGTTTGGTTTAGGCAATGTTCATGAGAACGTTATCATTTACTTTCAGCCAGTACCCATTTTCACTGAGCAGAGCCTGAACGCATCATCATGTAACTGAAGTGAACCTCCGCTGGTTCTCCGTTAGCAGTGCTGCTAACATTACTAGCTCTCCTCCTGTTGGTTCTCCGTTAGCGGTGCTGCTAACGTTACTAGCCGTCCTCCTGTTGGTTCTCCGTTAGCGGTGCTGCTAACGTTACTAGCTCTCCTCCTGTTGGTTCTCCGTTAGCGGTGCTGCTAACGTTACTAGCTCTCCTCCTGTTGGTTCTCCGTTAGCGGTGCTGCTAACGTTACTAGCTCTCCTCCTGTTGGTTCTCCGTTAGCGGTGCTGCTAACGTTACTAGCTCTCCTCCTGTTGGTTCTCCGTTAGCGGTGCTGCTAACGTTACTAGCTCTCCTCCTGTTGGTTCTCCGTTAGCGGTGCTGCTAACGTTACTAGCTCTCCTCCTGTTGGTTCTCCGTTAGCGGTGCTGCTAACGTTACTAGCTCTCCTCCTGTTGGTTCTCCGTTAGCGGTGCTGCTAACGTTACTAGCTCTCCTCCTGTTGGTTCTCCGTTAGCGGTGCTGCTAACGTTACTAGCTCTCCTCCTGTTGGTTCTCCGTTAGCGGTGCTGCTAACGTTACTAGCTCTCCTGTTGGTCTAAACAATGATTGGTTGTTTACAAAGTCACATGATCAGAGACTAGAGAAACATCCATGATGTCCGTCACACCTCTAACAACTGTTGAAAGATCCGATCATGAGAACTGAAAGTTCTAATAGATAACTATGTTATCAGTATCGGTTATTTTAAAACAAATTAAGTCGAGTCAGAGTGACGCCTCTCCGCTGATGAACGATATGATTTGAGCGGACCAGACAGCCGGTCTGAAGAACTGTCAGACTGTCAATCATCCTGAAAGAACGCAAACGAAACCCAACAGCAACGTGTCAAACTGACAACAGTGATCAGATGTGAAGTGAGACACACGATCCCGTCAGCAGTAAACTAAAAAAAATACACGATTCTCCCTCCGTCATTATGCATTTTCATTTGCTTCGTTGCGTTACCAGCAACCGCTAGCTTGCTAAACTCTAGTCGAGGTGATCTGGAGTTTCCCGCCCTTCTTGACATCCAGTCGATCAACAGCCAATGACGTTCCGTGTGTGTGTGTGTGTGTGTGTGTGTGTGTGTGTGTGTGTGTGTGTGTGTGTGTGTGTGTGTGTGTGTGTGTGTCTTTTTAGTTCATGTGGGTTCTCAACAAGTGGAACTATTGCACTGAAAAGCAGCACTTGGTCACGCTGCAGTCGACACTGACTCCAATTGAGAGAGCATCTACAAAGTGAGGAGCAAGTCTAAAAAAATAAAAAAGAGGCTAAAAGTAGAATCGTCACACATTAATTTGCACCTTTTTTTGCCGCTCTGAACGGCTGCTGAACCTGCGATAACGTTCTCCGGGTGTTGAGGTTCTGTGCAACTAAAATATCCAGATTAGAGTTTAACAGCTTTCTACATTTCCAGCTGAGACGTTCAAGCATCTGACCCACCTCTGTCTGGGGGGCGATCAACAGGAGGAAGGGCGGGTGTTATAGCAGGTGTGTGTGGGGGGGGTGCACAACAGTGTTTGTTTATGCTGAAGGCTTTTAACTTGAGTTCCCTTCCTCTCGGAGGAGATGATTGCTTATCGAGGGCAGTTAACAGCTTATTTGAGCAGCAGCAAGGACCTCCCGATGGCAGATCAATAAGCGTGTGTGTGTGTGTGTGTGTGTGTGTGTCGTCTACAGAAAAACGACCACTTCTCTCCGTTCCCAGTAGCACTTTTGGCTGTCAGGATGCAGCTGAGGTGAAAAAAAAAAGATCTGTCGCGTCTTAGATTAATGGACGGAGGGCACAGAGTGTGTGTGTGTGTGAAGTGTGTGAGAGTGTGTGAACAGGAGGTACTTATATCAGACTGCATTTCCGTGGCTGCCATGTTTTTTCGAGGACACACCTGCTTCTGGATCTTCTCTACGCGACCAACCAGCTGTGCAGTTATTTACCAGTTTAGCTTCTCTCTCTCTGCCTCGGCCCACGAGCAAGGCAGCCGGACTCAGACAGGCAGAAGACGACGGATGGAAGTCTTCATCTCAAAAGAACACTTCTCGTGTCATATTGTCATTGTTGAGTCCATCACTTCTCTTAACGAGGACAAAGTGACGTCACTTAAAAAAAAAAAAAAAAAGATCGCGGCATCGAAAGCACTCCGGGTTCACGTTTGCGGTCGGAGGAGCGTCGACCAATCACGTTGGAGCGTCGACCAATCACGTTGGAGCTGCTCTATATAGATCCGAGGCTCCGAACCGTGAGATTTAGGATGCATTGCATCCCTAATGACGAGACACATTGCAACCCGTTAACACGAGAAATGTACGACGTCTACACGCAACGATAAGACCGGACAAAAGAACCTCTGAATACGTCTCGGAAATAGTCCGGATGTTATTTTTTACCGAGAAGCCAAACCGGATCCTTTTTGTGTTTCTGTTCTTCCTTTTTTTTTTTTTTTTTTTTGCATGTGATCCGTTTATGATGAAAAGGCAATAAAAAAAACTAAAGCGTTGGTTTCTGCGACACCACAATCAGGTTCTGACCACCAGCGATGTCGGCAGGAGTCCTTTGATAATGAGGCACGGCTGAAGGCAGTTATTTTTTACACACACACACACACACACACACACACACACACAGCACTGTTTCCACAAATTGACTGAAATCGCTTCCGACTGAAAGAGTTTGTGCACAGCACAAGTGACAAGGGGGAGGAATGCATGTCCCTCACAGCCACTCATCACACACACACACACACACACACACACACACAGGTCGGGGGGAAACCTTGCATCTCCAGCGAGGAACAGAAACAGGAAGTTGAGCCTTGTGCAGGTTCATGACGGCATTCTTTCCCCTCTTTGGAAACAATGTCATCGACCTCAGAGGTCACAGAGGTCACAGAGGTCACAGGTCTCTAACAAAAAATAAAATAATAATTCATCACAAAATAGCTGCCAATCAATGTTCCGTCTATCGATAATAATAATCGAATAAATAAATTGTTGCACCTTTTTCTCAAAGGAGGAAGAAAGCTGACGGATACATTCTCCTCCATGTTCAGCCACCATTTGTGTAATTATCCATCAAAAATATACACACACACACACACACACACGACAACTCCCCTGATCGCCATGGCAACGATCCTCGCAGAGAGTCTGCATCACTGAAAACATACGGAACGATTACAACATCGGCACCTCTGGGATCTTTCTGCCGAGATCTAAAAAAAAGAAATTTAACGGAGGTGACGGTTCGAGCAAAGCAGGACCGGGATCTGTGCTGGGATTAAAAGGTCGTGGGGGGGTCAAATTAGAAAGTTTAGTTCCCATTTCAAGCTTCAATCTAATGCATATATCTGGATCTGGGTCTAGTCCACGGTGGACTGGTGAACCTGCATGATGTCATCTGGTTTCACCAGAATCCGACCCGGTGGCTCCGATGAGGATCTTTAAGAAGAACTCTCTAGAACCAGACCGTCTTCTCTCTGGTGGGCTGGTTACTGATGGCAGTCTACAGAGGACCAGGACTACACTGAGGTCTATAGAGGACCAGGACTACACTGAGGTCTATAGAGGACCAGGACTACACTGAGGTCTATAGAGGACCAGGACTACACTGAGGTCTAGAGAGGACCAGGACTAGACTGAGGTCTATAGAGGACCAGGACTACACTGATGTCTATAGAGGACCAGGACTACACTGAGGTCTATAGAGGACCAGGACTACACTGAGGTCTAGAGAGGACCAGGACTAGACTGAGGTCTATAGAGGACCAGGACTACACTGATGTCTATAGAGGACCAGGACTACACTGAGGTCTATAGAGGACCAGGACTACACTGAGGTCTATAGAGGACCAGGACTAGACTGAGGTCTATAGAGGACCAGGACTAGACTGAGGTCTATAGAGGACCAGGACTACACTGATGTCTATAGAGGACCAGGACTACACTGAGGTCTATAGAGGACCAGGACTACACTGAGGTCTATAGAGGACCAGATTGCTATGGATCAGATTCCGGTGAAAGTAAAGTTGTACCAGACTTCTACCGGCCTGCCACAGGTTCAAACCCCACAAGACAGCGACGGTTCCTCTGCTGAACTGTTCAGTCTCGTCTCAGCAGCATCACGTGATCACTTCCTCCCCTCCTTCTGTAAACACTGCGGCGGTCCGTCATTAAAAACATCCCTGTGTGTTTTTAAGGCTTCACAACTCCCTCCACGCTGACTTGACGTGGGTTTACAATGTCAGATACAGCGTCGTCTTCTTCTGGCGGAAAAAACATTTTGCCTGATGATAAATTGCCTTTATTCTCTCTAATATCTGCTTCTTCCATTCTTAGATTTAGATCCGACTCGTGGTCTCCTCCGTCTGAGGCTGAGATGTCCATCCCGTTTGCTGTATGCATACTCCCCTCCTCCAGTGATGGATCATGGATGATTGAGGTGACCCCCGACCTTTTCCCCCCCTCGCGCCCCGCAATCGGGCTGAACTTTAGATTCGTACGCTTGACCACCTCTCGCAGTGGTTTCTTCTCAGCCGATCGATCGGCCAGAAACCAACCGGTCATCAGCTGAGACACATCAGACGTGCGGCCCGTCAAATCTACAGTTCAGTGTATTTGCTCAATTTAAAAAGAAATACTCAAACATAAGAGGGGAGAAATAATATCACAAGGGTGGGAGTCATTCATTTCAGTTGGATAGTGTTTGTATCTGGTGTAAGGTCCTGTAACGGTCCTCCGACTTCCTGTAAAGGTCCTGTAAGGTCCTGCGACTCCCTGTAAAGGTCCTGCGACTTCCTGTAAAGGACTCCCTGTAAAGGTCCTGCGACTCCCTGTAAAGGTTCTGCGACTTCCTGTAAAGGACTCCCTGTAAAGGTCCTGCGACTCCCTGTAAAGGACTCCCTGTAAAGGTCCTGCGACTCCCTGTAAAGGACTCCCTGTAAAGGTCCTGCGACTCCCTGTAAAGGACTCCCTGTAAAGGTCCTGCGACTCCCTGTAAAGGACTCCCTGTAAAGGTCCTGCGACTCCCTGTAAAGGACTCCCTGTAAAGGTCCTGCAACTCCCTGTAAAGGACTCCCTGTAAAGGTCATGCAACTCCCTGTAAAGGACTCCCTGTAAAGGACTCCCTGTAAAGGTCCTGCGACTTCCTGTAAAGGACTCCCTGTAAAAGGTCCTGCGACTTCCTGTAAAGGTCCTGCGACTTCCTGTAAAGGACTCCCTGTAAAGGTCCTGCGACTTCCTGTAAAGGACTCCCTGTAAAAGGTCCTGCGACTTCCTGTAAAGGACTCCCTGTAAAAGGTCCTGCGACTTCCTGTAAAGGACTCCCTGTAAAGGTCCTGCGACTCCCTGTAAAAGGACTCCCTGTAAAGGTCCTGCGACTCCCTGTAAAAGGACTCCCTGTAAAGGTCCTGCGACTCCCTGTAAAAGGTCCTGCGACTCCCTGTAAAAGGTCCTGCGACTCCCTGTAAAAGGACTCCCTGTAAAGGTCCTGCGACTTCCTGTAAAGGACTCCCTGTAAAGGTCCTGCGACTCCCTGTAAAAGGACTCCCTGTAAAAGGTCCTGCGACTTCCTGTAAAGGACTCCCTGTAAAGGACTCCCTGTAAAGGTCCTGCGACTTCCTGTAAAGGACTCCCTGTAAAAGGTCCTGCGACTTCCTGTAAAGGACTCCCTGTAAAAGGTCCTGCGACTTCCTGTAAAGGACTCCCTGTAAAGGTCCTGCGACTTCCTGCAAAGGACTCCCTGTAAAGGTCCTGCGACTTCCTGCAAAGGACTCCCTGTAAAGGTCCTGCGACTCCCTGTAAAGGTCCTGCGACTCCCTGCAAAGGACTCCCTGTAAAGGTCCTGCGACTCCCTGCAAAGGACTCCCTGTAAAGGTCCTGCGACTCCCTGCAAAGGACTCCCTGTAAAGGTCCTGCGACTCCCTGTAAAGGACTCCCTGTAAAGGTCCTGCGACTTCCTGTAAAGGACTCCCTGTAAAAGGTCCTGCGACTTCCTGTAAAGGACTCCCTGTAAAAGGTCCTGCGACTTCCTGTAAAGGACTCCCTGTAAAGGTCCTGCGACTTCCTGTAAAGGACTCCCTGTAAAGGTCCTGCGACTTCCTGCAAAGGACTCCCTGTAAAGGTCCTGCGACTTCCTGCAAAGGACTCCCTGTAAAGGTCCTGCGACTCCCTGTAAAGGTCCTGCGACTCCCTGCAAAGGACTCCCTGTAAAGGTCCTGCGACTCCCTGCAAAGGACTCCCTGTAAAGGTCCTGCGACTCCCTGCAAAGGACTCCCTGTAAAGGTCCTGCGACTCCCTGTAAAGGACTCCCTGTAAAGGTCCTGCGACTTCCTGTAAAGGACTCCCTGTAAAAGGTCCTGCGACTTCCTGTAAAGGACTCCCTGTAAAAGGTCCTGCGACTTCCTGTAAAGGACTCCCTGTAAAGGTCCTGCGACTTCCTGTAAAGGACTCCCTGTAAAGGTCCTGCGACTTCCTGTAAGGTCCAGTGACTCGATGCCGTTTTGGAGAAAACGTAAATTACAGTCGATGTTTTCTTGTGAACAGACGCTTTAATTGCGTCTTGCCGAGGTGGAGAAGCTCCGGTCTTCCTGAGGTGAGTGACGGTGTATGTGGAGGGGTGAGGGACCTTGACCAAAGGTCAATCCAATCAAGAACTCGGCAGTGGAACAGGCGGAGGATGATGAGCGTCTCTCGGGGAGGACGGCAGCTCTCAGCTGGCCCTCCAGGAGACGTGCACTCCGAATAACGCAAATGTTTTGAAAATGTAATTCCTTTTTGAGTTTTGACCCCAAAAAACATGAACGCTTGAACTGTAATCCAGGAAAACTTTGAATTATTTTAATTTTTTTTTACCAATTAATAATAATCCATGTATTTACTTTTGTATTACTCCAGGTATCGGTGTCATGGACTGCATCCCAAACCGACACCGAGCGCTCAGACTTCGTCTTTGCCGTTGGATTTTGTTGGAGACGAAGACTCCCGTTAACATCCACCTTTAAGCTTTGGCGTCATCGTGTCCTGTCCACGACTAAATGTCGAGCTTGTAAATGAAGCGCTCAACGGACGCAGACGTCCACTCTGTCCAAACGCATTCGGAAAGCATAAAACGCAAAATACATCACATCATCTAACCAGCATATTGCAGTCAAATCCACATTTCTCTTTTCCATCGATGTGGCCGTTCGCCCACACGAGGTCGCTCACCCTGTTCAGAGCAGACAGGAGCAGCTGCTTCGAGGTCGAGGGTTAATCCAATCTCAATGTCTTTAAATAATCATGTGCTTGTGGGAGAAGATCAGTTCAAACAGACACAACGGCCATATTAGGCCTCCTGTTTTCCGTCTGCACCGTCACCTGCTCCCCTCCCTCTGAGGGGGAATTCACCCCCGCTGCTTTTCTCCTCACGATTTATTGCTCGTGACTCATTTCCTGCACACACACGGGCGACAAATGAGATTTCACCTCACGCGGGTGAGAAGAATCGATCCTCCGCCGCTCGTCGCTATTTCAGGCCGTCTGGAATCATCAAACTTCTGTCCCCGAAGCAGCCGACAGCGTCAAGGCCACAAGCTGACCCACAACACCTGCACAGCGCCACACACACACACACACCTGCACAGCTTCATGCACAAACACAAAGCGTTGCAACACAAAGGGCGTTTGGGCGGTTTGTGTACATGCTGTCAATTATAGTTATATTCTCTTAACGTTTTTACTACTGTTTATTGTTATCTTATTTATATTACTATTTTACTATGTGTCTCTATTGTGCGCAAGGCTGCTGTAATCCTGCAATTTCCCAACTGTGGGACTAATAAAGGATTATCTTATTGTATCTTAGAATGAAAGATAATCAGCAGGCCGGACTTTAAAAAAATTCAACACAAAATTTGAAATCGGCCAAGAGAATCAATATCCCTGCATCTCGGCACTCGACCCGAATATACTCCAAAACCAATGCAGACCCGCTGCCATCAGTGGCGACTACTTATATAGAGAAATAGGGAATGCAAACAGCAACTACGTCCACTCCGTGTGATTGAGAGGTGAAACGTTTGACGAACCCCACAACACAAGTACAACCTTCTGACCATCAGGGATGTAAAAGCGACAATAAAAACACAAATAATAAACAAGACGATAAAATTGTGGGTTTTTTTCCTGTCTCAGTGAACTCTTGGGTTGGATGGGAAGTGGCAAGCGAGCGGGTGGGAGCGACCACAGCGACCACAGCGGCGCTGCTGCTACCTGCAGGCCCTCTGCAGACATCCAGCTGAGGTTTCTGGCTCAGATCCAGGAGTCTGTCCCTCCGCTATCGAGAGGAAGGAAGCGTCGCCGCGATGGCCGTTTCCTCAGCCGTTTCCTCACATTGTTGGAACCTCGAGTTCCACGTGATTCGGCAGTGTTTCTGCACTGAAGTGACGTCCCACAGAAAGAACTGCGGGTCAACGCTGACCCGGCTTCAGCGTCCGTATTCAAACGGGAAGCTGAAGTTAAATCTGCGATAAAATCAGGACAATGATGCTTGATATCCTTAAAAAAAATGCAATATTCTGCATGGAAAACATGAACATAAGTATTGGACAAAATATATATTAAAAAGGTACATTTTGGTGCTTTCAAGCTCCAAAACAGGAAAAACAAATGGGTATTGGGCGAAGGAAGGATACAACGTTATCATGATGTGTTGAAATATAGTTTTTCTTTGGTGTGAAACTTGTATTATTACAGTTGTTTTGAAGGAGATGTTTAGTGAGGGATTAATGACCTGTTTAACTTCCTATCACTAGCTTTAAGCAGTTTATAATACATAATTTAAAGCTACTAATGTGCCTCAAAAACATCTTTATTAAAGTAAATATTCAAGAATGTATTTCTCCATCCTTTGAATGGTGTTCCTATGCAAATAACCAGTATAGATGACAGAAAAGATACTGTTTATGGTTTTTTTGTCCAACTGTTTAAATCTCTGTTGATTTAATTCCTTATTTAGAGGCCTATATTTTACATTTCATCAGGCAAGTAAACAGTGAAATTCTAAACTAAAATCGGGTGAAGCTGCAGATTTAGAAAGCTTCTTTCAGACCGCGGGCCTCGGGGCTCCCTGGTCGTGGGGCCGCCGGTAGATCTGGCGGTTAAAAGCTCATCCGGCGGCGCGTTTACGGCTGAAAACCGACGCGGCGGCTCTCCGGCGGCAGAGCGCCGGAATCCAGCAGAAGCCTCTCCGTTCTAACGACTGCCGGTCGGATCGAGCCAAATGAGGCGGTGAAGCTCTCCGCTGGGTCGCCGCAGGAATAGAGAGCAGAAGAAAGGGAGGAAGAGGAAGAATCTGGAGTGCAGAGAAAGGGAGGATGAGATTGAAAAGACTGGACCGGGGAGACGGCTGTGACTTCTCCACCAGTGGAGGACAGAAATAGAAGCGGAGCGCCGCCTCGGCTCGCCCGCTGAGGCCAGTTTGAATTAATTGATCATCGCTGAGCTGAAGCCCTTTTTATTAGATCACAGCGTCCGGGGAGCCGCGGCAGCACAATCACGTTCAAAACCACTTCATCGGCGGCAGCGGCGGCCTGACGGGAGGCCGGGGAGACGTCGTGACATTTCTAAAAACCCACCGCGGGCGGAGAGGACGCACTCAGGAAGTGACTCGACAAGCCGCTCGCCGCCCCATTTGTCCGAGAGGCTTTCGTGTCCTCGGCACCAGAACCTGCAACCTCATGTTGGAGCGAGTATCACATCAAAAAGGATCCATCTTTAAGTATTTGCAACTTCAGATTGTACAAAATGTACTTATGGGTTTCTGGGTCCAGAAGGAAGTCAGCCTCATTTAAAATCGATTTTTAAAATCACAAAAATAATAACTTCACGAAATACCGTTGAGCCTCTCTCGTAGGTCTACCTCTACTACTCATTATATGAATAATTTCTGTCATATTCATTGCATGTGCTGTAACTCCGTTGCGTTCATTCTGGTCACATGACATCTATTGCTTCTGTCCATCCGGGGAGAGGGATCCTCCTCTGTTGCTCTCCCTTTTTTCCCTGTGAAAGGGTTTTTACTATCTTTATTTAGGGGAGTTTTTCCTGATCCGATGTGAGGTCCCGGGGCAGGGATGTTATGTGTACAGATTGTAAAGCCCTCCGAGGCAAACTTGTAATTTGGATACAAGATAAACTGAATTGAATATGTCTGTGGGTGTTTGAGGACAAACAAAGCCCACCTTTTAGATCCTTTAAAAAGTATTCCCAGGACTAAACCTCACAGGAACGTGTCGTTGTAAACGCTGCTAAAGAACACCGGCGTGCTGTAAAAAGGCCTCTTTCAGGGTTTGGTGGCGATTCTCTGTCGTTCGTGAATAAAAGTATTCAACACAGACGCTGCTATCGGATATTCAAGCCAGTATATATATATATATATATATATTTTTTTTTTAGTCCGTCCAAACAAGACCTCCAAGAAAATCCTCCAGGTGCGTTCTGAGAGAGCGCAAAGCAAAGTTTAGACACGGAAAGACAGCGTGGAGTCAATAGAAAGACGGGAAACGAGGCAAACAGGCGACGCAAATCCACTTATTTGACTCAATTTCAGAAACAAACAAACAAACAAACTGAGGGCTCTGGGTTCACAGCTGGGACGAGACTGAGAAGGTGGACTACGCGTAATGACTTCTGATAGTTAAAACACAAGTTTACCTCTAAAAATGTAATTCTACCAAAATATTACAACATTTTCAGACGTTTTTGTACCGTGAGATTCTGAATACTGAAACAGACATCATGATCACGATGTCCCGATGGCACTTTCCCAGATTCAAGTTTTTATTCCGAAGGGCAGAAGATTAAACACAAACAGAAACGATTAATTATCATCAATCCATCTACTACAAGTGTGATTTTATCTCTGTATCGTTCGGACTTGAAGAGCACTAAGAAATGTTCTTCACTGCTCAAAGAGTGCGGATCTCCAAAAATCCCAAATGGCACATGAAGAAAGGAACATTATTCGCTAATCATTAGTAAATTATGATCCGTTTAACTTCCTTCCTAACGCTAGCTTCGAGCAGATTATAATACATTATTAAAACTAATGACTAGGTTTTTTTTATTTTCATTCATCAATTAATATTATGTGTTATGGCCTCATCATTTGAAAGGTGTGCTTTTATGCAAATAACCACAATGGATGACAATAATGAAGTAAAAAGGCTAACATTTTAGAGTGATCATCGATTATATGGGTTACTACATGATATACAAATATATATTTGCTCCCTTATCTCTTTTGTGACTCAATACCGTGCTACGAGCCAAACCCAGAGTTGTATGATCCATTGCACATTGAACATCTCTAATAAAACCTACGATATAAAGAAGTAACCATTGAACGTAAATACACATCCTTGGGTCGCAGCCCGGTGACGAGGTGGAAAGAGCTTTTCCTGCTGCCGTTCACGATAAAAGAAAAGCAAGCGCGTCTTCAGGAGTCGCTCTTCCTTCCCGTTCGAAACAATGAGCCAACAAACAGAAAAAGACAGAGGAAAAACGCCACGAGGGCAACAAACGGAGGGTAAATATCCCGAAGAGCCAACGTGGGCAGCGGCTGCTTCGAGGTAAATGCTGCCTGTGGAGGAGCGCGGAGGCCGGGTGACTTTATCAGCGGAGAGCAGCGGCGCTGTGGGGGGAGAGTCGGCCATGACGGTTCCCCTCGACAGCCAAAGACAACCTCCGCCTGCCGTCAGTCACTTCTGGGGAGACTGTCATTTCAGAAGTCTGTGTTGGGTACTAGCTTAGCATAAAAGACTGGAAACAGCTGGTCGAAGTGAAATACAAACCTACCAACGGTCACATTTATGTTTTTGACAAACTATTAGTTGACGTTATATGTTAATAAATTCCAAAATACGCCGATGGATAAGAGTACTAGTATCCATAGAAATCCTAAATATACCCACTCTGAAAACTTCATGTACAAAAGAAGAGTCAGAAATTATGGAAAAGTTAATCACAAACTGGAAAAAGTTTTCCTCCAAAACAAAAAACACAAATGTGTAAACATGGATGTAAATAAACGTCGGGCCCCTTTGATGCTCGCGGTACCACAGAGAGAAAATGGCCACGGCCGGGTTACGCCGCTCGTGTGTGGTTGAAATGTGAGGCCTCCATTACCCACGATGCACCTGGCACACTGCGTTGGTGGGTCTGATCCCGCCTCTCGGAATCCACACCTTTCAGATTATTTAACGGCGACTCGAGTGACGGACTTCCTCTGGAGCCGCTGAAGGCTTTTAGACTGCTTTTTTTTTTTAAACACGTGAAGAAGAAGAAGAAGAAGAGCTGCCTGACACAGGGCCGGCGCCCCCCCCCGGTGCAGTCATTAGTATGGGCCCAGTTAAACGCCCGGCTCCGCATGGAGAGCATATAAAATAATCCCCGTTTCCACGGGCGATCATTATATTATAGTCGCTGGGCGGAGGGATCAAAGGGAGTTAAAACACGGGCGGGTTGCTGCAGAAACTATAACACGGTTCAAAGGGAAAAACCTCAGCACCTCAGGAGGAATACACGAGGGAGTACGTTTTTATTTTACACAGTTTACCGTGAGATTTTAGTTGTTTCTTTAAAGCGCAAACATCTGAACCTCGCTGCACCGCTGCAGAGGGGAAACATTTCACTTTTCAATGCAAAACTAATAAATCCACAATATTTTTGCCTTTTTTTGTTGTTGTTGTTTCTCAAATGTCAGAGCGTCCTTGAACACAACAACGAGAAGAGTTTCCAAATGCTCTTAACTGCACGACCGGGGGACGATCATGTGGAAAGTACTGGAAGGAAGGAGATCGTATCCAACGAAAAGAAAACTGATTTTATAAAGTGACGAGCAACATAGTCCATGTGATTCAAAGTAAATAAGCTAAAATGTGCAAAAACAACCTTTATGACCCCGCAACAGGACAAAGAGTCTGTAGGCCGGCTTCCTCCCACAGTCCGCTGTGTCTTCTGTCCGATGTGTTTGACTCTAAATGACCATAATTTAATAAATGAACATCATGCCGTATTGAAGAAGACTTGAAACTAGAGATTGAGACACAAACTCATGTTTACAATGTTTACTGAGTCATTTATATAGACTTCTATACAACCAGAGGAGTCGCCCCCTGGTGGTCAGGAGAGATAATGCTGTAACACATGAAGCATATACTTCTATACAACCGGAGTCGCAGCCCCCTGGTGGTCAGTAGAGAGAATGCAGCTTCAACACATGAAGCATATACTTCTATACAACCGGAGTCGCAGCCCCTCGTGGTCAGTAGAGAGAATGCAGCTTCAACACGTGAAGCATAGACTTCTATACAACCAGAGGAGTCGTCCCCCGGTGGTCAGTAGAGAGAATGCAGCTTTAACACATGAAGCATAGACTTCTATACAACCAGAGGAGTCGCCCCCTGGTGGTCAGTAGAGAGGATACTTTAACACATGAAGCATAGACTTCTATACAACCAGAGGAGTCGCCCCCTGGTGGTCAGTAGAGAGGATACTTTAACACATGAAGCATAGACTTCTATACAACCAGAGGAGTCGTCCCCCGGTGGTCAGTAGAGAGAATGCAGCTTCAACACATGAAGCATATACTTCTATACAACCAGAGGAGTCGCCCCCTGGTGGTCAGTAGAGAGAATGCTTTAACACATGAAGCATAGACTTCTATACAACCAGAGGAGTCCAGGGTGTAACTCTACCCTCAAGGACAAGCAGGTCTAGCTATAACTGAGAGTGAAGGCTACAGCTCCAGATGGGGAATCGTTTCATTGTCTGATGACTGACAAATAGGGAGTAATTCAGAGGTTTAAAACAGAATGAGTGTGCGGCCCGGAGGGAGCAATTCAGTCAGATTTGACTTCGGTCTGAAGGGTTCGGCTATGAAAAGAAAACTGATTGAGAATATAAAAAAAAGGTGTCATTTTCAATTTCACAGACAGAGCCTTTGTGCTTCACAGTACCTCCACCCAATTAATGGATTGTGACAACACAAAGGAAAGAAACGAGGCTGGAACTCATTACCACAAACCATCACACTGAAAATATGATCACGATGGCAGTTTATTTTCTATGAATGTTCGACCCGCAACGGAAACGTTTAGTAAAGAAAATACAGTCAAATCTAATGTTTTGTGTGGAGTTAAGTTCTGCTCATCTGGGGGCTGATGACTGAACATTAAAGTGAAAAATATATATTAAGAGAATAGCCGCAGCACTGCTGGAGCTCCATTTTTACACTCAACATGATAGAGAAGCTTCCTGTAAAATACAAGGAAATCAATAGATGAGGAAGATCACACTGTGCTGACGCACAACAGCCAAAAATGTGACTGAGCGACAGCTCATGTTCCACTGCTCAGGAAAACATGATGGCACTCAGAGAGAGAAGGGAAATATGTACGTTTACATCTGCGTGTCGTGTGACTAAAACACTAAAACACAAAAGACTACTCCAGGGATTTAGTATTTCACCGATAGAGTTGATGGACTTGTGAGACACAGATGACAAAAATAGTCAGAATCGAAGCAGAAGCAAATTTCAGTTTGCGGTATAGTAGTGGTGTAATGAGCCGCTGGTGATCCGTACTGACCAATATCCAGTAGATCATATGATCATTTGATCAGTATATCATGTGATCAAGACATCATGGATGTTCCTCTCATCTCTAGTCTCTGATCATGTGACTTTGTAAACAACCAATAAGTGTTTAGACCAACAGGAGGAGAGCTAGTAACGTTAGCAGCACCGCTAACGGAGAACCAACAGGAAGAGAGCTAGTAACGTTAGCAGCACTAACAAGTGCTATAATCAAACAACAAAGGGATCTGTATATGTTAATATGGATCATCAGTGATCGGCAATTAGTATCGACGGCAAAAAAAAGTTATATTGGCTCTATTTTGCTTTTTCTGTGCTGATCCGATGAAATAGATATAAATAGAATGAGATCCAGAGACGGATGGCTGGCCAGTTAGCTCGCTAATATATACTTATAAAGAAAGTCAGTAAAACTATCAACAATTCTAAATGTTATACTTTTAGTTTGTTATAGTAATTTATAGTGTTTTTTGTCTTCATAAAAACACACAAATAAGGAAATAAAAGATTGTATTTTTATGGAATTAAACAAACAACTGGCTAACTAGCGAGCTAGCTAGCCAGTTAGCTCCAGAGCGACGGGGAGTGAGGAGGAGGGCAACGCTGAACCCAGCACGGACGCCAGCTCGCCGTTGGTTTGGTTTGTTTCCTTTAACTCTCGTGGCATTAGAGCACAGTCGAACTAGCAAGCGGGCTAACCCGCCAGCTGTCGGCCAGGTTAGCCCGCTACAACGGACGCAATGACAACGGCGCACATGAAAACGTCCCCCGCTCTGACCCCGTTCCTTCCACTTCTATTTCATTTCCACGGTCATGTCCGTCAGACTGATATCAGAACTCACCAGGAGCTCCGGCCTCCCTTTCAAGGTCTTCTCTCATCTCCGTACGCTTGCGATAACCTTCAGCTCACGTAGCCCTGTCGTTCTCCTCGGTTCTCTCGTCGCCTCCGGGCGATTCCGTGTCTCCTCGTCTTTCCGTCGACTCTGCTGAGCGATTGCGGCGCCTTGGATTTGCTGAAAACACCTTCGGGGCCCAAACTTCCCATTCTTTGCCCCCACGAGCTCCGAATAGCAACGCCGTGTCTGCATTCATCATCCGGCCAAGACTCGTGTATTCTTGAGCGCGTTGTCGGACTGAACGCCTCATAGAAACTTCTCTCCCTTTGATGAAGACGGGCCGAGAGGCGGACGCCGAGATATCTTCAGCTGCCAGATCGAATTTACTGGACACCTCCTGTCTTTTCTTTGTGTAAACCGTGGATTACACCCATTGAAGTCCTTTTGTACGTTTGGCTGCGAGCGAGAGGAGCAGCCTCTGAATCTTTAAACAGCTGCTGCCAAAACGGAGCGTTAGGAGTGGAAACAAGCAACGCATAGGCATCCGGCGTGGGATTACTTTTCCTTTCTTTTTTTTTCTACTCGATATCAGAATACCAAGATCAGTCCAAAAAGGAGGTATCGAAGCAAAAACAAACAACGCTTTTCATAAAACTCGACACCCGAGTCGTCCCGAGAGTATTCAACAACCTTTCTGGCTCTCAAAACGTGCACTTTACCGCCCCGAGAACGAAAACGAAGGGAGGAAACGAGACAAAAAGAAGTCTCGCCAAACGAGTGCCGAGACCTCACTAAAACTAAACTAAATCTGTCCTGTAGATTAAAACTCTGGAGATTTGAGAGTATAATTCTGTACAGAAATAAGCACTCTTAAAATAAACCATGTGTATGGATGTATGGTACGGATAAGGATGTATTATTTCATGTGCAACACGGAAATAATACATCCCGTCTCAATGGGCTCAGCTCAGATTTTGAGTTCAGGACCATTTACTATGTATTGTAGATTATAACGCTAAATTGTCTTAAGGATGTGGAACACACAAACACACACTCTAACAAGGTGTAATGAGCTGAAACTGAAGTTGAAAACAATTGATTCCATTGATTTCTCTGCTCTCGACCACCGAACAGTAAAACGGGATTGGATCAAAATAAACTAGCGTGTGTTGATGGTGATGAAGGGACGACCGTGAGGCTCATTGATGAGTTTTAATGGAGCTCTGTGGCTCATAACAAAACACCAACTAAATACTAACAACAAATAAATACCTCCTACATGGGTATTTAACCATCGTGCTTTATGTGGGGATTTTTTTTAAATGACTTTTTAATGATTTGGGTTCAAACTGGCTTCAAAATTGCAGTCTTTAAAAATGTTTTCCAAGTTGGAGCCAAATACGGGACAATGCTGCAGTATTATGGAGCTCTGCAGGCCAGTTTATAATGTGTGTGTGTGTGGAGAAATCAGTGTGTGTGTGTGTGGAGAAATCAGAACTTACTGGTCTAAACCCTGTTCCACTTTACCATTTAGTGTAATTGATTAATAAATATGTCGGATTCATGACTAGAAATATTTGACGGAGCTGCTTCCAAATTAATTTTCAGGTTTCAGATCACGTCTTTTGTTTTTTTATCTTCCCCTTCGTCCCCAAATAGTCACTGCTGCTTTTATCTAAATGAAAACAGTGGATGTTGCAGCGAGCGACAGGATGTCCCAGCATGCCGTTCAGCAGCCAGAATAAGACATAAAAGTGTGAGTCACTTCCACCACCCGGAGGTCTGCGAGCACGAAGACGTAGCTGGAGACCAGCGTGTTACAAGTAGAGGGGGTTTCCTCGCCACAGGTAGAGGGGGTTTCCTCGCCACAGGTAGAGGGGGTTTCCTCGCCACAGGTAGAGGGGGTTTCCTCGCCACAGGTAGAGGGGGTTTCCTCGCCACACGTAGAGGGGGTTTCCTCGCCACAGGTAGAGGGGGTTTCCTCGCCACACGTAGAAGGGGGTTTCCTCGCCACAGGTAGAGGGGGTTTCCTCGCCACACGTAGAGGGGGTTTCCTCGCCACACGTAGAGGGGGTTTCCTCGCCACACGTAGAGGGGGTTTCCTCGCCCCAGGTAGAGGGGGTTTCCTCGCCCCACGTAGAGGGGGTTTCCTCGCCACAAGTAGAGGGGTTTCCTCGCCACAAGTAGAGGGGTTGGTGCCACATTGTCTTACAAATGCTGCTTTTCATTTGAGAAAAAGAAGAAAAAATGTAAACCTCCACAAGGAGAAAGATGGACTAAAATGAGAAGACACCATAAAAATACTACATTGAGTCTAATTTTTTAATCTGATCTCCCCCTCATATCCTCAAACACTGTTGTGTGTCATCAGTCTGTTGTTCAGTGCGCTGCTGAGAGAGAGAGAGAGAGAGAGAGAGAGAGAGAGAGAGAGAGAGACACAGACAGACTGACAGAGAGAGAGAGAGAGAGAGACAGCGAGAGAGAGAGAGAGAGAGAGAGAGAGAGAGAGAGCAAGAGATAGTCAAGTCAGGGGGATTTGAGTATGTGCTTGTTCAAAAAACAAACAACAATTTTTTGCAATGCATTCTGGGTTTCCTCCTGTGGGTGTATGAATTGCAGGTGTTGCTTGCCGCTCATCCAAATCTTAAAATACCAAATGCTGCTGCATTCAACAGGAAGTAGCTCAGATCAGTGTGGAATAACTGAAGCGCTTTACATCCTGGACTGTTGGTCGGTTAATACATTACATCGGTACTAATATATATATATATATATATATATATATATATATATATATATATTCACACACACACAGGGTGATTTCTGCTTTTGAGTCAACAGCAAGAAAATATAGTGAACTGAAATGATTCACTGCTGTGTTTGGAACTCAGAAATCCAACATGGGGAATAAAATAAAGGTTCTGCAAGTTTAATGAGTTCTCTGCAGCTGCACAGCAGCAGAAGACAATATCACTCAAACACACACACACACACACACAGACGCACACACACACACGGGAAGTTTCTTAGGCTGAAAACTTTGGTTGGTGTATTTGTGCCGAACCGTCTCGGTACGAGTGTCAAAGTCCGGGCAACAGATCCATGACCCGTTGGGACTGCCGACTCTACCTGCGGGGCACCGACCAGCTGACCTGCTGGTCCACACAGCGGGGAGCTAAACGGCTAACGGAGGTGGCGTTGACGTGCACGGTGCGTTCAGGCTCCACTCAGTAAAATAATGAGTCTTGGGCGAAGGTAAATTCTAACGCGTTCATGATGTGTTCAAATGTGTAGTTGTTTTGATGAGAAACTAGAATAAATCCAGTAGTTTTATGAGATGTTTTCACATTATAATAAAATAGATATTAGAGATGAATTATGAACCGTTTAACTTCCTAACGCCGTCTCCAAGAAGCTTATAACGCATAATACAGTTAAATATTCTTTAATCAAAGCAAGTATTTAACTTCAATTACAATCATTTTATCCTATTCATTTGAATTACGCGTTTTCTACAATTAACCACTAAAATAAAAATATATATATATATATATATATATATATATATATATATATATGACTATAAAGTAAAAAGATAACGTTTAGAATGTTTCAGGAGAATTCATATCGACCGTTTAAGAGAAACAAAGAGACCGGGATGCGAACCGTTAACGTTCGTACTTTAAAAATAGAACGCAACAGAAGATTTGAGCTCATAAATGGAAATGTTCCTTATTTTTATAATGAAAACAGTTTCCCAAAGTTGCCTCGCTCCCCAGACACAGGATTGTGTCCGCTAAGGCCTGAATCATTTTTTTTGGGACGATAAATATCAATTCATGCGAACTAGTTTCCATTCGTGTACGACTTTTTTTTTTTTTTAAACGACCAAATGAGAACGATTGTTTGAAGACATAAAAACAAACCCGACCTGAAGATGAACAATCGGCGTGTTTTAAAAAGACGTTTATGTGGGAAGACACCATGAGAAGACGAGCAGAACATCCTGCCGGCTGCAGAGCTGATGCTCTGCTCCCGCTGAGGCATCCTTTCACTTTTGAGGGGAGGAAGAGGAGGAGGAGGAGGAGGAGGAAGAAGAGGAGGTGGTTACATAACCCTCCGAGAGGAGCCCCGTCTCAGGGAATCCGACAGGGGAAGAAGGAGTGATGACAAAAGGAGGACGGAAGTCGCCTCCAGCAAATCTGCGGCCAAAAATCACGCCCACTGACTCGCAGAAATAAATAAAAACAGCAGCAGAAGTGGCTTCTTTCAGCAGAGATGGTGTTTATCTGGTTTGTGTAGTAAACAGCTGCCAGAGGGATTAGACGTGCGCAGGGAGGGACTGCGTGGGACCCCTTCAGGAGGGGGTCTGCTCACGGTTCCCTGCACCGTGAGCCAAGCGCTCTTGGAAACGGGACAAAGAGGCAGAAACACTGAGGGAAGACGGGAAGACGGGAAGCTTCTGACGTCGAGAGGAGAGAGAGAACTCGACAGGATCCTCACTCATCAGGACCTGGACATGAATGCAGAATATTCTAGTAGCTTCGACTCTTTAAGCAGATTTAAACCATTTATTTGCTAGTTATGTTACACATACGAGGAATCTGTCTTGGCGCAGTGCAATAGAAACATGAAGTTAACAATAGAATGTCAAATGTAAATAAAGTGCACAGACAAACAAATAACAGTCCTGTAAACAAGTGAACTGTAAGTGTGTTAAAGTGTAATGTTTCAGTGACATGTGTATTTAAATATGAAGTATGAAGGGATGTGCAGTTGGGATTCTGCGGTAAAGATCTTCAGCTTTCTCCGATTTTTCGTTGCTGGGTTTACGATAAAGAGGAAAACAGGAAAACAGGATGGCTATCGACTTGGTCCTGCACGGATCAGGCGAGTAGCTCTGCTGCTTATTCAACTGGACGTGTTCATTATTTATTTATTGGAATACATCTTTGGGAAATAAACACACAGCCTTTGTCTCATCCAGACGGCCTCGAGTGAAACTTGAGTTTCCTTCCTCTCGTCCGATCCACAGACCTGCTGGATTTCATCGAGACTCGTCCCTTAAAAACCTTTTCGCACTTCCTGGATGTCTCCAGTCTTTGAGCCGCTGGTTAAAGAACACCGAGCGGAGAGGAAGCGTTTCGCTACGCAAACAAGGAAAGAGATGTTGCACGGCCGGTTTCTCTGCAAGAGAAGAGGGAAGAGACGGTCGGTCTGATTCCGTCGAGCCTCAGAGAACCACATTAGTGCTCTTTAAATGTTTTAGTCCTTCAACTACGTTTTCACTTGGCTTGAAATTCCACGCTGATCATTTTCCAAATCAGCCTAAATCAGTTTTTCAGTTGCTTTCTTTCAAACAACTTCTATGAAATTTGGTTTCATTAAATGATAAATTCTTCGTCACAGGACTTTGTCTAAATCTTGTTCTTGGAAATAAGTCTCTCAGCGCGACAACAAATAACTAATCAAATGAAGAAGTCCACTTCCCAATTAGAGAGTAGGTTCAAAGTCGTGACCTTGAAACGGGGCGTTCATGAACCCTTTTAGCTTTCGGTCAAATCACATGATCTTCATCAGGAAATGTTCGTCCAGTCGTGACGAAACTTTAAACGACTTCTCGTCCACGACACACACACACACACGCGCACACACACACACACACACACACAAACACACACGCACACGCACACGCACATACAGTAAATGCACATGAACATACACAGACACACACACATACAAACACATATATGCACGTGCACACACACACACACAGATATGCACGTGCACACACACACACAGATATGCACGTGCACACACACACAGATATGCACACACACGCACAACACACATATGCACAAACACACACACACAGATATGCACACACACACACACACACACAGATATGCACACACACACACACAGATATGCACACACAC
>JBAMJR010000531.1:180000-252500 GCA_038501785.1 Myoxocephalus aenaeus | reverse complement strand
CAGAAGAACAATAGATGCCATGTGACCAGAAGAACAATAGATGCCATGTGCATACGACATAAATTATTCATATAATGAGAGTAGGCATGATAAAATAAAAAAAGTTACAACTACCAAAAAGAACAGCAACAGTGGATATAGTAGAATGATAATAAAAGTAAAAGTAGAAATACCACAGCCTAAAAATCTAATTGTTACATAATTAAAAGTATTAAGAGCTAAATGTACTTATAATTCCTACAACAACAAAAACATTATTTGTGCAAAGCTATGCTATTATTTAAAATAACATCGTTCACTTTTACGGGTCAGTAAGGGACGTTTTAAAGGTGTGATACCTCCTCCCACAGAGACGATCTTTGACTGGACAACGGAAGCAACATGTGTTTTAACCGGAGAGCTGGAACAGAGACCTTAAAATATATATAAAAGTAATATAAATGGGGCTTTTAGTTTTTAATCCCATCATTCAAACATCAATAAACAGTACAAGAAAATTCCACGTAAAAAAATGGTCAAGACAGAAGACAGAAGTACAATTTATGGACTAAATAACGTACACAATACACATTATAGATGTTTATATATTTCCTTTCATCCACTATTTCAATTGTCAGAAAAATGCTCAATATAAAGTTACATAACTTGTACATGTGACTGTGTTTGTGAAAATGTTTACATATACATATATATATATATATACCTGCTTCTTTTTCTTCTTTTTTGTGTGAAATTCTTTACATAATTTGTTTATCTCATTATTCAATTAATTGTATTATAACTTATTACTATTAGTGACTGAATATATATTTATTGAAAAAACATTTGAGTTTTTGGCAGGTTTTGAAATCATATATAATTAAGAATGATGTAATCATTTAAAAATATATATTTATTTAGAAACTCTAACACTGTGTCCACTAATATAAACAAGGGTGGACAAAATATTAGAAACGCCTCCAGCACAAACAACAGCCTCCAACAAACAGACCATAATGTTTCAACAGTAGAATGAGACTCGGAGCTGAAATGAAGAATTAGTTTTAGTTCGCGTATTGTTTTCATCATGTGTATTTATATAGTTTATGTAAATAACTTGTGTTTACAGGCTGTAACTCAAATACACTGTGGCCACTAGAGGTCAGTGTTGCTCTGTATTCAAGAGCTGTAAATACACGTGTGTGTGCGTGTGTGTAAGTAAAACAACTGTATGTTTTTAATTATTGACGTTTTATTCCATTTTTCTTGATTTTAAACGTGCTTCTTCTTCTGCAGCTGCGCGGACACCCCCAGTCCAGGAATTATCCTGTACCAGAGTACTTAGAGTGCAGGTACGTACAGACACTACGTTGCTGCAATTTATGGACATTGATTCCTTTTCAATCATACTTTATTCAGTTAGAGAGACTAAAGTTTCCCCATTTGTACAGCGCCAGTAAATCCACAGACTGTCTGTAATGAATAAACATATCAGCTTACAATGTTTAGGAATGTCAGTTTGTCTTTCTGTTATTTCCTTTGACCACTGCACCAGTAGTAGTACAGTAAAAAGTACAACATGTACCTCTGAGATGTAGTACAGTGAGAAGTACAACATGTAGGACAGTAACAAGTACAACATGTACCTCTGAGATGTAGTACAGTAAGAAGTACAACATGTAGGACAGTAACAAGTACAACATGTACCTCTGAGATGTAGTACAGTAAGAAGTACAACATGTAGGACAGTAACAAGTACAACATGTACCTCTGAGATGTAGTACAGTAAGAAGTACAACATGTAGGACAGTAACAAGTACAACGTGTACCTCTGAGATGTAGTACAGTAAGAAGTACAACATGTAGGACAGTAAAAAGTACAACATGTACCTCTGAGATGTAGTACAGTAAGAAGTACAACATGTAGGACAGTAAAAAGTACAACATGTACCTCTGAGATGTAGTACAGTGAGAAGTACAACATGTAGGACAGTAACAAGTACAACATGTACCTCTGAGATGTAGTACAGTAAGAAGTACAACATGTAGGACAGTAACAAGTACAACATGTACCTCTGAGATGTAGTACAGTAAGAAGTACAACATGTAGGACAGTAACAAGTACAACATGTACCTCTGAGATGTAGTACAGTAAGAAGTACAACATGTAGGACAGTAACAAGTACAACATGTACCTCTGAGATGTAGTACAGTAAGAAGTACAACATGTAGGACAGTAACAAGTACAACGTGTACCTCTGAGATGTAGTACAGTAAGAAGTACAACATGTAGGACAGTAACAAGTACAACATGTACCTCTGAGATGTAGTACAGTAAGAAGTACAACATGTAGGACAGTAACAAGTACAACGTGTACCTCTGAGATGTAGTACAGTAAGAAGTACAACATGTAGGACAGTAAAAAGTACAACATGTACCTCTGAGATGTAGTACAGTAAGAAGTACAACATGTAGGACAGTAACAAGTACAACGTGTACCTCTGACACCTGCAGCAGATACAGAATACACACATGTGGTGATAGTCAGATGTATCGTGCTCTAGTTCAGTGGTTCTCAACCTCAACCTCAACTTTTTTCAGTGATGTGCCCCCTGTGAAATATGTTTTCAGTAGAAACCAGCGCAAAATCATTTTTGGTTGAAAAATCAGTCTCTGATTTAATATAGAATATATACAATTCAGTTTATGAATTTACACTTATATTTGATTGAATATTTATTAAATAACAATTTTTAAAGGATATTTGAATGGATGTTAATTTTAAAGTTTTTTAATTTTTTATATTGCGTACCCCCATTTGAGAACCACTGCTCTAGATGAAGCAGTGATATTATTAATATGTTCACACACACATTCACACAGTCAGCCATTTATCGCCATCTGTCTTCTTTTTTTTGTGTCTGATTAATAAACGGTGTTCCTTTTATTCTGAATTATGACTTTACCTTCTTAGTATTTGTGTAATATTATCCAACGATCCGCGCACGGGGCATTGATTGGTCAGTAGGACTTTTCATAGAGTTGATCTCTCACACACTGACACACACCGACACACACACCAACACAGTCACATGTACCGAAGGAGGAAAGCTCATGTTATTCCAACCAAACAACCGTGAGCTCAGACCCGCCCCTCGGTCCGGAAGAAGGCCTCTGATTGGTCGACAAGTCATAAACAAAGCCTCCGATTGGTCGACAAGTCGTAAACAAAGCCTCTGATTGGTCGACGGACACATCGAGGCGCGCGACTCACTCCGGTTCATAGTAACGGATTACCGGCGCATAGTAACGGATTACCGGCGCATTGTAACGGATTACCGGCGCATTGTAACGGATTACCGGCGCATTGTAACGGATTACCGGCGCATAGTAACGGATTACCGGCGCATTGTAACGGATTACCGGCGCATTGTAACGGATTACCGGCGCATTGTAACGGATTTAACCAGTTCCCCTGATCGATATCTTAAGGTGAGCAACATTAGCAGCTAACAATCCAACACTAGTTTAAGGTTAGCAGCTAGTTACCGATCCATAGCTAACACATATAGCTAGCATTAGCAGCTAGCGATCTGTATAAAGTGGTTCTAACTTAATAACATCTTAATAAAGGATAAACTGTTGTGCTACAGTTGCAACACAACTGTGTTCAGAGTAAGAAACGAATCAGAAGAACAAAGTAATACTTAAATAAAGTAAAACTACCTTAGAGAAGAAGCTCTTGGTAAACTGTCATCACCGCAGGCTTTGCGTTGCTCGAGATCTGGCGAGTTCAACGAGATTTGACCTTAAATCTCGCGAGATTTAAGGGAGGTGGCTCAACGTGTTTGAAGGCGGCTTTGATCTGTTAGTTTATGTACCCAGCTGCTCGGGAGAGATTCTTTCTTTAGTATTGACACCTTCATTACTACATTCTACAAGACAACCATAACGGGAGATATTTTATCATTAGATCTGATGAAAGGTTTGAGTTTTATTCGAAACATGTTTGGCTTTAATAACAACCAGGGAAATGAGGCCGCCGATCTTCAGGAATATCCTGAATCTTCCCAAAAGGAACAGGATCTGACTCGTGCAAACGATGAGATCCGCAGTCTAAGGACGAAGCTCGACACTCTTCAGGATGAGAACCAGAGCAACCGGAGGGAGATGCTGATGCTCAAAAGGACGAATTATAGTCTCTTGGAGATGCTCAGAGACTGGAAGCAGAAAAACGTTGATCTGAAGAATAACCTCGAAAAGAAACTGAACCAAATATTGCAGTCAAGAAGTAAAGCTTTCCGGGAAACCCAGAAGGTTCTGAATACAAAGTTCAGGGATCAGCTGGGCAAAAATGAAGAGTTGAGGGAGACAGTCCACGAGTTGAGGGAAGAAAACAAGGTCCTGAGAGACGGGAAAAAGATCCAAGAGCCGGAACTTCCACAGGTGAAGGACATAAAGGTCCAGAATGAGTCGACGAATAATCAACCAATACTCAGCCAACGACGCCAATTCGGCGAATCCTCGACGCCGCCGCCCACGATGGGGCCGCCGCCGATGAATCAACGACAAAAACGTCACCCACGCCGACGAACTGTCCCCATGAGGAGGATGATTCTTCAGCTGAGGTACAAGGCGGCATTGGCACTGCAGCCGCAGCCAACGGTGCCGCAGCCCGAGCCGCAGTCCCAGCCGCAGCACCAGCCGCAGTACCAGCCGCAGTACCAGCCGCAGCCCCAGGCCCAGCCGCAGCACCAGCCCCAGGCCCAGCCGCAGTACCAGCCGCAGCCCCAGGCCCAGCCGCAGCACCAGCCCCAGGCCCAGCCGCAGTCCCAGCCGCAGCACCAGCCCCAGGCCCAGCCGCAGCACCAGCCCCAGGCCCAGCCGCAGCACCAGCCGCAGCACCAGCCGCAGCACCAGCCGCAGCACCAGCCGCAGGCCCAGCCGCAGCACCAGCCGCAGCACCAGCCGCAGCACCAGCCCCAGGCCCAGCCGCAGCACCAGCCGCAGCACCAGCCGCAGCACCAGCCGCAGGCCCAGCCGCAGCACCAGCCGCAGCACCAGCCGCAGCACCAGCCCCAGGCCCAGCCGCAGCACCAGCCCCAGGCCCAGGCCCAGCCGCAGCACCAGCCCCAGACCCAGCCGCAGCACCAGCCGCAGCACCAGCCGCAGCACCAGTGGACAACGTCACAGCCGCAGTCGCTGACGACGACGTCCGCCCACAACAGCCCAATGGAGGTGAAGGATGATTCTTCACCCGCCGCCGGCAAAAGGCGGCGACGGCACTCCGGTGACACCACTCCCACCCCCCTTTCCAAAAGACGCAGGGCGTCACAGTAGCTCAGTGATTGAGCTACCCGGTGTCCGCTGCTTATCGGGTTGCTTCCTTATCGATAGTCTTATCGGTTCCTTTTCGTTATTTTGTGAGAAAAAATAAAAGACAATTAAATAAAAAAATTATCAACATTCATTATTCAAGCATAAACAAATAGTCCTTCTTGAACAGGCACCAGCAGAAATGTTTCGAGAGCCTTGGTCATCTCCCTCCAGTTAGAGGACAGATACGACTTCATAATAAATCACCTCTGGCCAGATCCTCCTATCAATACCAATATCAATAACCCTAGCACCGCTTTTGTCATTTAGTCAGTTAATTTAATACCTATTCTATTTCACTGCTGCTACAAACTAATTTCCCCCTGGGGATGAATGAAGTATCTATCTATCTATCTATCTATCTATCTATCTATCTATCTATCTATCTATCTATCTATCTATCAGCTGTCTGCAGACCCCTTCTCAGCGGACCTGGAGAGTCCCGAGTCTGTTGCAAATGGAACTTATTGACTTGCAGTGCAACAGGGATCTTAAAGCTAATCTGCCTTTTTGGAAGCACATATCTGAGTGAGAAACTTTTCTCGACTATGAAGTTTAATAAATGCAAGTACAGGTCCAGGCTTAGTGATGCCTGTCGTGAAGCTGTACTCAGGGTTTCACTGTGACCTCGATCAGGGTTTCCACTGTGACCTCCATCAGGGTTTCTATACTGTGACCTCCATCAGGGTTTCTACACTGTGACCTCGATCAGGGTTTCTATACTGTGACCTCCATCAGGGTTTCACTGTGACCTCCATCAGGGTTTCACTGTGACCTCCATCAGGGTTTCACTGTGACCTCCATCAGGGTCAATGTGGATCAGTGTGAGCAGAAGCGCTGCCAGGTGTCTGGCAAGAAATAGAATAAAGTACAAATGTATTCAGGGATTGCATTTGCCATAACCATAACCATAGTTGTGTGGGCATTTCTTTAAATGAGTCTTCAGAGAATTTTGCATAGGTGTGTGTGTGTGTGTGTGTGTGTGTGTGTGTGTGTGTGTGTGTGTGTGTGTGTGTGTGTGTTCCCTCTCCGCTGTGTTCCACTGTCTCCCCCTCACATGCACGAGGGCCGCCACTGCCTGTAAGACTCGGATACAGAGAAGGTTGCCGATTAGTTTCATCTTTTTTCTTATCTTTTTGTAGACATAGCATCTGTTCTACCAGACATTTCTGGTTTGTCTCTATCATCTCTAAGTCTTAGACTTTTACCTTCTTCTAACTTCTCAATTCTTTCTTCTTTTCCTCTTAACTGCGCTCTCAACTCAGTAGGTTTTGTTTTACTGAAGGACTCATTCTTCGGAAACCCAAACTCTTTTGTCCACATACTAAACATAATAAGGAACCCTCGCCATATTTCTGTTTCAGGACGTCCACTATTGGTCCTTGGACTTTTGTACGCGCGTTTATCTTGTTTTCCACCCATCTTTCAGACGTGGTAAGTACTTAATGTTTTGCTTTAAATGCTTTAAATGCTTTAAAATACAGTCGTCACTGTAAGTCTCCGATTTTTGTGAAAACCACGTCAGTTTATTTTTCTGACGAATCGGTCAAGTTCGTGGTTAATATGATCTTAGACAAACACAATATTCATCCAAGTGCAATCGTTATATCGTATTTCTCATTCCTGTCTTCCTTCCTGATATACGTCAACAATTAAACACACAATACCATACAAATGGACCAAAGTATCAAACACCCTATGTTTAAACTCTCAGTCTGTTGTATTATATTTGTAATTCCTGTGTTAAATCAGACAAAACAACAATTTCTTTCACAAACTCAATCCTTAAATTTAGAAGTTTACTCTAAACGAAAGACTCCTATGTATTTATCCTCCGAGACTTGATCTAATACGTATTAATACGTATTTCAAAGGATATTTATTCATACTGTCTCCTCACTGAGTATAATATCACAACATAACCATTAAATAATAACTTCCAGCTTGTCTAATCTGAAACCATAGTCATCACTTTCTTTTGTCACTCAAGTGCTCATTACATTTATTGAATTAATTGTGCAACAGCTTCTGTACTTTTTAATTCAGTGTTTTACGTCTCATCTTGAATTCTTCCATATTTGTTATAATTAAAGTAAATAATAAGATGTGAACATTTAGACATATCAAACACTTTAACTCTTTGAGTGCAGCGAGGCGGTAAAGACCTCTGAGGGGAATTTGTGAATTATGGTTTTGAGCTACATCATTTAAATGGACTGAACATGATGCATACTGCTGATCCATTGCTATGCATGTAGATTCATATGAAAATGTATCTGTGGAAATGTATACAGATTTCAACTTCCTCTAATCCGTATTAGTTGTCAGGTGAGATCAATAACAAGACTAAGTCATCAGGGTTGTAAATGAAAGATGACCTGATGGAGTGAGTTTCTGTTGGTATGGAGGTTGATCAACTTTATTTAAAGATTTGATCAATAGATAAGTTTCTCCAGAGAATAATACATCACATCCACCGTGTGTATATGAGCTTAAAGTCATGTCTGTAAGGACACTGCTCCAGGATCAGATCCAACATCCAGAGTGTCTCCAGTGCCTCATGTTAGCTGGACTTTGTATTTGAAACAGGAGCACTGAGTTTGATCTGAGTCCTTCAGTTTGATGGTATGTTGGTGACAACATGAGACGTTCAGGTGTTTCTTCTACTTCTTCATGGGCATGTGATCTTCTGGTTATTTGGGTTGTTCACACTCTTTGACTGTAAACCTTTAGAACCGGCTGCTCAGAAAACGGTACAACATGTAGGTTTGAAATAATTCTAGAAGGATGTGATTGATGAACATGTTTCAACAAATCAGTTCATTCAAAATAACACATTTATAAATACATACATAAACGTGACATTGTGTCTCATCCATGGACTATGGAGGACCGGAAATGACTTAAGTATAAATAAATAAATGCAGGAATAAATAAATAAATGCAGGAATAAATAAATAAATGGTTAAATAAATGTATAAATAAATGCAGGAATAAATAAATGCATAAATAAATAAATAACTACAGGAATAAATACATAAATGCTTAAATAAATGTATAAATAAATAAATACAGGAATATATAAATATAAGTTATAACTTCTCGCCTGAAAACATCCTAAAATGTCATGTTGTGACTCAACAACTGTAGTATTTAGAGAACGTCAACTTTCAGTTGTGTGTACCAGCGCCATTGTTTGACTGATCAGCTCCGCAAATTCCGTAACTGTACGCTGGCCCCGCCCTCGTGGGTAGGGGAGGGGGGAGCTGCACTCATGTGAGTGGTTGATAATGAGGGCGACATCTGATTGGCTACGGATAGGTCCATATAGAAAAAATGCATTTGCGAATCCAAAGAACGGCAGGGGAGTCTCATAAAAGCCACTCGTAAATGTGAAGCTTTTCACAAACAAATGCAGAAATATATTTGTGATTTTTTTTTTTACATTTATATAAATCATTGGAATGTATTTGTAAACCCTTCTGTGTGCATTTGTAAATTGAATATATTTGTGAATTGTTCTGTGCGCATTCATGAATCTTTCTGTGTGCATTTGTCATTTATGAGACTGAACTAACCCCATATCAACAACACAGCATGACTCAGATGCAGGCGAGGGAGAGGAATGAGGAACTAAAACCACCTCTGATAGGCTGACATCTACCACCTGTTTGACTGGTTCTGACGTCACACAGGTATTTATGTTGGACTTTGACTCTGAAGAGATAGGAATAGGAATAATTCCTTATAAATCCCACAGTGGGGAAATGTATTCTCTGCATTTGTCCTATCCTTAGGATTTTAAGGAGATGTGATCAAATGCACACAGACACCAGGACTGCCAGGAGGACACAATCAGCTTCTTCTCTCCAGAGGTTCCTCCACACATGAAGGTGAACGTGTCTGTAAACTGAAGTCAGTTCAGCAGGTGAGAATCCTACCAGAGGAATCTGGACATGTTTGATCATCAGATCACTTTGATCACTTTGTGTTCTTCCTCTCTTTAACTGGAGAATAGAACGATGTTTCGAAAGATCTATTTGTTATATGCAGTAGAATTTCTCTCTGAGATAAAGAACAATGATTTTTAGAAATATAATGTTCATGTTTCTCAAGTAGTTTGAACAGAAGTTTATAATCTGAGTTCACGTCATCAGTGAAAAGTGCAGGAGTGTCTGAACTGGTGTGACAGTTTTGATCAACATGAGTTCTTTTTTAACTGTTATCACTCTGAATGTCTGAATCACTCTTAACAACCCTGACACACACTTGGGTTCACTAGTGGAGTCCTGTTGGCTCAGGTCATGTTTCAACTGGCCCAGTGGACAAACCCGTCCTAGATGAATCTGGCCTGTGTGTCTGATGGTAACTGTAACAATGCTATAATAGAACAATGTATATAATAGACTGTAGATAAGTCACAGCATGTTAGCCAGCTCATGATTCTCCTGTTATACCTCAGAAAACATCCACAGGCCTGTAGTCAATCCTCAAATGTGTATTACGCAATCAAGCACTCATTCATATTCTCCTTTAAGAGGCTGATTGTCAGTAAATATGTACGGCATGATTAATATTCTTTCATTACAGAATTGTAAATTCATGAAACGATATCTTTTGTATCTTGACAGAGAGGGCAGATGGCGAAACCTACTGTGGTCTTCCTCAGAACTTTGGAGGATTTAGGAGCCGAGGAGTTTGTAAGATTCAAGTGGTTCCTGCAGCAGAAGGGCCTAGAAGGCTTCCCAGAAATCCCAAAGAGTCGACTAGAGGGTGTAAACCAGACAGAGACTGTGGATCAGATGGTCAAGAACTACAGCATAAACACTATTAAAGTGATCCGGATAGTTTTAAAGGAGATCAGTAGGAATGATCTAGTGGAGAAGTTAAGCAAAACCATCTCAGAACCTGAAGGTAAATCATGTTATGAAGATCAAAGTCACATATTACAAAAACTTCAAACATCAGTAAAGCATGAAAGGTCTCAATTTGATCCTCAGAGATAGACTCATGTCTTGTGCTGCTCCTTGGCTTATAGACAAAGCTACCAAACGAGGACATGACATGTCTCAGAGAAGAACAAGCAACAATACAAAGGCAGACAATCCTGTGTTTGTTGCCTGTACTGTTTAAGATTAGCACACTGGAGTGACTGTAAGATACTGTTACAGACTTGTGATAAATTATTCAAGATTGTAATCTTTGTTTTATTCTTGCAGATATTCTTACTGAGTGCCAGCGTGAGCTCAAATCTAAACTGAAGAAGAAGTTCCAGTGTGTGTCTGAGGGGATCCCTGAAGAAGAAAACCAAGTCCTTCTGAACCAGATCTACACAGAGCTCTACATCACAGAAGCAGGGACTGGAGAGGTCAACATGGAACATGAGGTCAGACAGATTGAAACAGCATCCATGAAACTACACAGACTAGAAACAACCATCAGACAAGAAGACATATTTAATGCCTCACCTGGAAGAAAGGAACCAATCAGAACAGTGTTGACAAAGGGAGTGGCTGGCATCGGGAAAACAATCTTAACACAGAAGTTCACTCTGGACTGGGCTGAAGACAAAGCCAACCAGGACATCCAGTTCATGTTTCCTTTACCTTTCAGAGAGCTGAATGTGATGAAAAAGAAGAAGTACAGCTTGGTGGAACTTGTTCATCACTTCTTCACTGAAACCAAAGAAGCAGGAATCTGCAGGTTTGAAGAGTTCCAGGTTCTGTTCATCTTTGACGGTCTGGATGAGTGTCGACTTTCTCTGGACTTCCACAACACTGAGATCCTGACTGATGTCACAGAGTCCACCTCAGTGGATGTACTGCTGACCAACCTCATCAGGGGGAAACTGCTTCCCTCTGCTCGCCTCTGGATAACCACACGACCTGCAGCAGCCAATCAAATCCCTTCTAAATGTGTTGGCCTGGTGACAGAGGTCAGAGGGTTCACTGACCCACAGAAGGATGAGTACTTCAGGACGAGGTTCAGAGATAAGGAGCAGGCCAGCAGGATCATCTCCCACATCAAGACCGTGCAAAGCCTCCACATCATGTGCCACATCCCAGTCTTCTGCTGGATCACTGCTAAAGTTCTGGAGGAAATGTTGAAGACCACAGAGGGAGGAGAGCTGCCCAAGACCCTGACTGAGCTGTACATACACTTCCTGGTAGTTCAGTCCAAAGTGAAGAAGGCCAAGTATGATGGAGGAGCTGAGACAGATCCACACTGGAGTTCAGAGAGCAGGAAGATGACTGAGTCTCTGGGAAAACTGGCTTTCTATCAGCTGCAGAAAGGGAACCTGATCTTCTATGAATCTGACCTGTCAGAGTCTGGCATCGATATCAGAGCTGCCTCAGTGTACTCAGGAGTGTTCACACAGATCTTTAGAAAGGTGAGAGAACTGTACAAGGAGAAGGTGTTCTACTTCGTCCATCTGAGTGTTCAGGAGCTTCTGGCTGCTCTTTATGTCCATCTGACCTTCATCAACGATGGTGTCAACCTGATGGCAGAAGCAACATCGTTGTCTAAATTCACTGAAAACAAACATAAACAAAGACATCTCTACCAGAGTGCTGTGGACAAGGCTTTGCAGAGTTCTAATGGACACCTGGACTTGTTCCTCCGCTTCCTCCTCGGTCTTTCACTGGAGACCAATCAGAATCTCCTACGAGGTCTGCTGACACAGACAGGAAGTAGCTCACAGATCAATCAGGAAACAGTCCAGTACATCAAGAAGAAGATCAGTGAGAACGTGTCTCCAGAGAAAAGCATCAATCTGTTCCACTGTCTGAATGAACTGAATGATAGTTCTCTAGTGGAGGAGATCCAACAGTCCCTGAGTTCAGGACATCTCTCCACAAATGAACTGTCTCCTGCTCAGTGGTCAGCACTGGTCTTCATCTTACTGACATCAGGAAAAGATCTGGAGGTGTTTGACCTGAAGAAATACTCTGCTTCAGAGGAGGCTCTTCTGAGGCTGCTGCCAGTGGCCAAAGCCTCCAACAAAGCTATGTAGGTGGAGACATTATGGATACATTAACATTACTACATGTGTTTGATATTTTACTTTGATTAAACACTTTGTTTGTATTAATTCCTGTTCCTCCTCTAGGCTGAGTAGCTGTAACCTCTCAAAGAGAAGCTGTGGAGCTCTGTCCTCAGTCCTCAGCTCCCAGCCCTCTAGTCTGAAACAGCTGGACCTGAGTAACAACAACCTGCAGGATTCAGGAGTGAAGCTTCTCTCTGATGGACTGGCGAGTCCACACTGTAAACTGGAGACTCTCAGGTCAGGTCAAAGAAGACGAAGTAGTCTAAGTGTCTGATATACTGAGATCATGGTGGTGTTCCCAACATGTTACTGTGGGAGAACAATGTCTACTAGTGTCTCTGTGATATGCGTTTGGAAATAATGCTGTGAACTGAATGGTGAACTGGCCACTATCCTGCTGGGATCAAAGTGTTGGAGGTCTTGTCCAACCAACATGAACATCCTTTGGCCCTCCTGCTCTCAGGGAACCAGGACACTTTAAGTCCTGCTTTTAGTTTGTTAGAGCTTCTACTACACTGGAAGAACTAATTTCACTGGAATCAAGATTTTAACTAAATGTCTGTTTACAAAAGAAGATGAAACCAAAATGAAAGCCACTCATGTTTATGATGAAAATAATGATTAATTGTGTATCGATTTAAGAAACTCTGTGTGTTGTTTTGTGTGTTTGCAGTCTGCCACTGTGTGAGATCACAGAGGAAGGCTGTTCTTCTCTGGGATCAGCTCTGAAGTCAAACCCCTCCCATCTGAGAGAACTGAATCTGAGTAGAAACGACCTGCAGGATTCAGGAGTGAAGCTGCTGAGTGGTTTTCTGGAGAGTCCACATTGTAGACTGAAGACTCTGAGGTGGGTTCACTGTCTGCTGCTAGTGTAGCACCTTCATGTTTAATCAATAACTGTATTGATTTATCTACGTATTGATCCATCAAGTGTTACATTTTCTGGTTATATGTTCCACTTCACATCAGCTGCTTCGTTGTCTGCATGTCGTCCTCTACAATCATGAAATGTGCAACTTTATTTACCTTATTTACCTAATTCTATCAGCTGTTATCAAACTACAAAAATAATAAATTTATGACAAACTCTTGCAAGGGGATTTAATACTTATGAATCCCTCTCCAAGCACAGAGGCACACAGCAGTGCCTGGCGTAGGAGCCAGAGGTCATCCAGGTACAGTGATCTCTCTCTATAATAGTTACACCAAATATGTGTCGGTTATGTAAGTGTATATTTGTATATTTATTATCAGTGAGTGTAGCCGTGATGGATGTACCTCGGACTCACCTCAGGGGCCGTCGGGGCGGGTCGTCGTGAAGCTCTGCCTCTGGCGCTCAGGTGGATGGATCAGCGAGAATAGAAGAAGACGAAAGAAAAGGCCACGGACGCGCTGACTTGATTTAAACTTCGATATCAATCAACATTTATTTTAACAAAAGATAGAAAAGGATGTACCAGTTACAAATACAACTTCAAAAGTACTTAGAATTTAGGAGAAAAGAGGCTTTACTGAAAGTGCGAAGAAATAATTAATTCAACTACACCTACATATTGCTACGACTATTCAACTAACACTCCAAAATCGCATCTGCCCTACTCCTGACTTTTGGACCTATATCTAACCTCTTGACCCCCCCTTCCAGAGGTGCTGAGGGAAGTGGGATTTCTCAAAGCCCCCCCTTTCTTCTGCTCCACTGCACTGGAAGAACTTATTTCACTGGAATCAGGATTTTAACAAAATGTCTGTTTACAAAAGAAGATGAAACCAAAATGAAAGCCACTCGTGTTTATGATGAAAATAATGATTCATTGTGTATCGATATAAGAAACTCTGTGTGTTATTTTGTGTGTTTGCAGTCTGTTACGCTGTGAGATCACAGAGGAAGGCTGTTCTTCTCTGGGATCAGCTCTGAAGTCAAACCCCTCCCATCTGAGAAAACTGGATCTGAGTAGAAACTACCTGCAGGATTCAGGAGTGAAGCTGCTGAGTGGTTTTCTGGAGAGTCCACATTGTAGACTGGAGACTCTGAGGTGGGTTAATTGTCTGCTGCTAGTGCATGCTTAATCAATAACTGTATTGATTTATCTATCAAGTGTTACATTTTCTGGTAATATGTTCCACTTCCTCGTTGTCTACATGTCGTCCTCTACACTCATGAAATGTACAACTTGTCTGGCTTCATGCTGCTGTTGGATTACTGAACAGGCCTACTGACAGAGCCAGGGGCCCCGAGTGTCAGGGGCCCAAAGTGTCAGGGGCCCAGAGTGTCAGGGGCCCAGAGTGTCAGGGGCCCAGAGTGTCAGGGGCCCAGAGTGTCAAGGGCCCAAAGTGTAAAGGGCCCAAAGTGTCAGGGGCCCAAAGTGTCAGGGGCCCAGAGTTTCATGGGCCCAAAGTGTCAGGGGCCGAGAGTGTCAAGGGCCCACCTGTCCTTCACCTACAAAATGTCACTCAAAGAGATAGAAAAAGTATTGATGAGTATACTATCTGTACTTTACTTGATGAATATTATATATATTATACTTGATGAATATTATATATATACTATACTTGATGAATATTAGATATATAGTATACTTTATGAATATTATATATTATACTTGATGAATATTATATATATATATATATATATATTATACTTGATGAATATTATATATATTATACTTTAGTGAATCAATGTTCATCAGGAAAAAAGAAGAAACTTAATTTTGCTTTTAGTTTGTTAGAGCGTCTACTGCACTGGAAGAACATATTTCAGTGGAATCAGGATTTTAACAAAACGTCGGTTTACAAAAGAAAATGAAACCAAAATGAAAGCCACTCAAGTTTATGATGAAAATAATGATTCACTGTGTATCGATATAAGAACCTCTGTGTGTTATTTTGCGTGTTTGCAGTCTGTTACGCTGTGCGATCACAGAGGAAGGCTGTTCTTCTCTGGGATCAGCTCTGAAGTCAAACCCCTCCCATCTGAGAAAACTGGATCTGGACTTCAACAACCTGCAGGATTCAGGAGTGAAGCTGCTGTCTGATCTTCTGGAGAGTCCACATTGTAGACTGGAGACTCTGAGGTCAGTAGAGGGTTGAGTCAGTCCATGATAGTTTCAGCAGTATTGTCCCAAACACAGATCCAAAGGCTTCAGGATTGGACGAGAGAGAGAGAGAGAGAGAGCAGTCGACCAGTCAGATGAGCCAGAAGCTTGTTGTGATCGTGTGTTTGAGTCCATGTGTTGTTGTTCACGTCTACAGGAAGTGAAGCTGGATCCCAGCTGACGTTATCACAAGATGATTAGAGACAGTGGTCCTCCTTCATCAAACTATTGATCATCTTTGTCAGACCTCTGCGATCAGTCTGACAGAAGCCTGCACATCACTGGCTCTCACTTCATAGAACCAGCATTACATTTAGTAACCAAGAATCTGTGCTGATGTTTTACTGCTCAGTCTTTGTAGGAACATGTGGCACCTTTCACATCTTATATGTTTCTGTCCATTTGTCTTTAGTTGTGTCCTAATATCTTTAGAACAGACTCCGCATTTCAATGAAATTCAATCAATTGAATCAGTGAAAATAAATTGTGTGTGATTCTGTATTCTTATCATGAGTCCACCTTAATCATTTTCTACAATAATGATATGTATGGTGTACTAATAACATTGTCATATAATTATGAGTGCTTTCAACACATCCATAAGTTTCTTAAGCGCTAAATAAACGTTACGAACAGCACGGCCTACAGCGGCTTTCCCGATGTTCTCCGCATCGCCGACACTGTACAAACATGTACCAGTCGCAAAAAAGCTCAAGGCTGTGATCTAGTCTGTGAGACACTCTGTGATCCAGTCTGCATACAGTATGTGATCCAGGCTACGCATACAGTATGTGAGACGGTCAATGCTCGGCTGCGCCGTGTGGTGTTCAATGTACGGCTCGAGGAGGTCTCGTAAATAAATTATTCCTTGTCGGCAGAATCGATAGCGCTCGTACAGGAAGTCATGATGACGTGAGAACGGATCTTGGCGATCTGGAAGAACTCTCTCCCTATAAAACTAATATAATTAATATCGCTCCTTCATCAATGAGGAAGTGAGCTGCCTTTTTGTCCGGTGGGAGTGGCCAGCTTATCCAGTGAATTTCACTAAACCTGCACTGGAGCAAGTTAAGAGATTTGGATGTGTTTTTTTTGCCAAATATTAGTTATTTTTTGCACAGATAGAACTGTATTTGCATTGTTCTAACAAAGTGATTGCAAATTTGTTATTTGTTTTTGTTTGATGGAGCAATCTGGTTTATTTGAAAGGGATTTTTAATTTTCTTTATTCTATTAATTGAAAAAGCACGGATGGAGGAGTCACAAAAAGTTATTTCAATAAAAATTCAGCAAGGACCATTTTGTTAAAATGTTGGTGGGCCACAAATATTTTTCTTCATCCAAAGTGGAACGGGACAAAAAAAAGTTTGAGAACCACTGCTTTAGTGAAAAAAGAAGTAACTTATTTCACTGGAATCAGGATTTTAACAAAATGTCTGTTTACAAAAGAAGATGAAACCAAAATGAAAGCCATTCAAGTTTATGATGAAAATAATGATTAATTGTGTGTCGATATAAGAAACTCTGTATGTTGTTTTGTGTGTTTGCAGTCTGTCAATGTGTGAGATCACAGAGGAAGGCTGTTCTTCTCTGGGATCAGCTCTGAAGTCAAACCCCTCCCATCTGAGAGAACTGGATCTGAGAGAGAACAATCTGCAGGATTCAGACGTGAAACTGCTGTCTGATCTTCTGGAAAGTCCACATTGTAGACTGGAGTCTCTGAGGTCAGTAGAGGGTTGAGTCAGTCCATGCTAGTTTCAGCAGTATTGTACTAAATGCCATCATGTCTGGTTCATGACATCATCTAGTTCATGACATCATCTGGAGGCTGTATTCTCTGTCTTTAGCAGGACACAGGTCAGCTGGTTTACTGCAGCTGTAAGAACCCAAAACACACAGATTCAGCTGTGATTGAAGTTCAACATTAACATGATGCTGAAAGAACTATAGAATGATGTAGATTTGTAAAAAGTCTGAATTAATGTTTTGTTCTCTTCACGAGACAAACGAACAACTTTTAAAACGTTGGTTTTCTGAATGGAGTCTGGATCGATTGTTGCTTAGCTAAGCTAACATTGTAGCTGCTCCATCAACACTCAACATAACGTCATATATAGACGTAAATACATCAGCGTTATTGTTTATACCATAGACAGTCTATAAGTCTAAATCAGTGTCTCTGATTCATCTCTTCTTCTCTCATCAGATTGTACTACACAGCAGAAGACCTTTACAAGCAGTGGCGCCGCCCCTCTTAAAATTTTGCGATGAAAAAAAAAAAAGAAGGAAAAAAAAATATAATATATACTGTCAAAAAACATTATATACCAAATAATTTAGTATGTATATAAGAAATATACCGTGTTGACGCGCTAAATGTGTGTGGGAGACCGTAAGCCCCTGTCAACAACCACTTAAGATATACCAAATATAATATATCGCCATTCATCACCACTGAGAAAAGCCCCTCCCCCTGTCGGGGCACCGGCCCAATGTGTGTCTATGGCAGCTAACAAACATTTCAACATCATTTGAAAACATAAGTCAACAGCCTTTGGCCAATCACCACGAAACTTCAAGAAATCGTCCACAAGAGTGATTGAAATGTACGCCACGAATCCAAAATGGCCGTTGCATCACACAAATCAAGCTATAATTCCCATCATCACAAAATTTGTTTCATGATAATATTGAACCACATTTGTGAGACTGTTCTGAAAGCGCTCAATAGGGGACGCCACCACCAGTGATGATGTGCATGGTCCTGGGCTTTATGGCTTTTTTCAGCTATTTTAAGTCTGTAGTAAAGGTGAGGTTGAAATACGTCCACTATACACAGCATATTTAAAATACTAGATTCTGCTTCCTCACCAAGATCCTGCTCACTCAGAAATATTAAAATATAATCTCCAGCATTAAGGGCATTGGGTTCAGGGACAGATGACATCCAGTGTGTTCACAGAGTCACAGGTTAAAGAACTCCTCACTGACATCCAGACATTTGAGGGTTATTCTTTCAGTTGTAACCCCGGCGCTATGAAACAGACTCGGCTTGTTTTAGTTCTATTTTAGACTCATATAGTCTCCTTTTGAAGCGTTATTTTACTCAATGAGTTACTATTGATTTTCACCTGTTAAGGAGCTCAGAGTCATTTTGAATCTGTCATGATTTTACTTCTTTGATTTGTATTATTACTGAGTGTTTATTCAATGATGATTATGTTTTAGTGATGTTTCAATGAGAGATCATATATGCTTTGATGAGCACGATTGGTAAAGATGATTGAATGAGATGATCTTAGTTTAACATACTGTGGGCTGATTTTTGTCAGTCAGTGGAGGAAACAGGTTGTAAGTGCAGATGCTGTAACCATGGTAACTATTTAGGAGACATCCTGCCTGGAAGACCAGACAGGACACTGAGAAATAAATATTTCTCTCATTTGCTTTTTATACTGTCCACTTTTAATCTTTTTATTTAAAAAAACTAATAAAAGTGGTTTGTATTTTGTACATTCCAACCAAAGTCCTGTGTTGCTCATCCCGATGATTGGAGTCAGGCTATGTCGGTTCCTCAAAGGCTGATCCGCGCTCAAACAGTCTCGTTAATCTCTCGAACCAGATGTCAGTCATCAGGATTCAGTTAAGTATTCCTCTGAATGCTTCTTACTAGTGTTGACTTTCAGGTTATTTATGCAAGATGTGTGCTGTTCTATAATTTATTGACATTTAATTTACCGTAATAACCTACATTACATAATAAATGGTCCTAAACTCACAATCAGACTTGAGCCCATTGAGACAGCATGTATTTATTGTATGTATTATTAAAGCTCCGACTACCTGCAGTAGTTCAGTGTTTCTACCTAGATTGTGTTTCCTGAGGTTCATCAACTGAAGTGACAGAAACAGGAAGTTAGTGACCAGCTGAGTCAACTCCGAGGGAAGAAGTCTGCTGATGATCTCTCTGCTGGTCCAGCTTCACGTATCAACACAGAAACCAGTGGTTCACGCTCACAGAGAAAACATGTTCCACTAGTTTACAACAATAATTAATTTATCATACCATAACTAATGCAAATAATAAAAATGTACATAAACCCGTCGGTGATGAAGGTCACGTTTCTTACTGTCGAATATCATCATTTATTACAGAACCGCAGGCGTTCTGTAGCAATGATTTATTTATAAAAAATAAATAAAAAAATTACATATATTTATACATTTGACTAATTTCAGATCATTATCTCTTGTCATTGAAATGTTTGGATTTGTTGGTGAACCGATTGTATGTTTTTTCTTAACTAAACACTTGTGCAATACATAATCTCTGACATTTCTAAATGATATGCATCAGTTATGAATTACAGCTACAGGTTTTCTTGTCCAAAGGGTTGGAAGCACATTGGTAGATGTTCAATTAGGACCGTATCTTTCGGCTGTACAGTCCACAATACACAATATTCTCGCTATTTCAGAATGCTGATGAAGACAGTGTGTCGCAGGACCTTTCTTTACAAAGGATGAAACTCTACAACACCAAGACTAACGCGTCAGAGGGTTGAAAGCTGGGACTGCACTGGGTAACAATAACCTTGTTGTGTTGGCATACGCAGAGAATCTTGCCCACCCCAAGGAGCTCAGGTCCTCGTTTGAAGTCTTGCAGAAAGTCCTACTGGAGCTGGACTGTTTGAAGCCGTCAACCAAAGTGAACGAGCCACCAGCTTCAGAAAATGGACCCCTGCCAGACGAAAGGGAATCGTGACGTCACCGTTAAAACTGTCATACGTTGAAAAAAAATGTTAAGCAAAAAATGTAATCTGGAAAAAACATAACGACTGAAAAAAAATATATATATATATATTTATTTTTTTTCAGATTAAATAAAAACTTTTTTTTTTATATAGCGAATTATTTATTTTTTTAACTATTTAATCGTAATGTTTTTTCCAGATGACATATTTTTTTCAACGTATGACAGTTTTAACGGTGACGTCACGATTAAAATTAAACGATATAAAAACTTTTTTTTTATTTAATCTGAAAAAAAAAAAATCTATATATATATATATATATATATATTTTTTAATTAAATTCGATACATCAAAAAAAAAATTTGAATCTATATATATATATTTTTTTCACATTAAATAATAAAAAAAAATTTATATATCGAATTACATTTTTTTTATATCGTTTATTTTTAATAGTTAAGCAAAAAATGTAATCTGGAAAAAACATTACGATTAAATAGATTAAAAAAAAATATATATATATATATATATATATATATATATATATATATATATTTTTTTTAAACTATTTAATCGTAATTTTTTTTCCAGATTACATTTTTTTTCAAAGTATGACAGTTTTAACGGTGACGTCACGATTAAAAATAAACGATATAAAAATAAATAAATTCGATACATCATTTGTTTTTTATTTAATCTGGAGAAAAAAAAGATATATATATATATATATATATATATATATATATATATATATATATATATATATATATATATATATATATATATATATATATATATAATTTTCTTTTTCCTTCAGATTAAATTAAAAAAAAAAAATTTAAATCGTTTATTTTTAATCGTTAAGCAAAAAATTTAATCTGGAAAAAACATTACGATTAAAAAGATTTAAAAAAAAATATATATATATATATATATAAATAAATGGTTGTTCATTTATTTGTTAATTGGGTAACGCTGTGGGGTTATATGCAGGACCAGCATGCACCTGGGCAGCATGGGGAGTTCTTTTGTTTGTTTGCTTGCTTGTTTTGTTTAGTTAAAATAAATGATCAGAAAAACTGAATCCTGCATGGACAATGCATTCCTTTGGCTGCGTAATCCACCAACCCACAATGAGTCAGTGATTTTGATTTATTGGACAAATGGCAACTACACTGTCTTTAAAAGGAATGCAAAAAAACTTCTTTGTATACAGACTACGGCCGCCTCAGCTCCACCGATTTTCACTTGTCGTCTTCTTTCGCGCTTCACAATTCTTCAGGAACCTCTGGGTGACGTCACGGAGACCTCGCCCCCGTTTCAGACGGTCTACGGGCTTCCAGCAGAGTCCACAGGAAATACGTTTGGCAGAAACAGTGCAGTTAGATTCACGAGAGCCAACGTGCATCTGCGTCCCTCAGTCCAAACCTCCCCGGTTAAATACGGAGCCAGACTCGACCCTTCAGGGTCCGGCAGCAGTGGGTTTGTGGAAGAAGCTGTGGATCTGCTGAGCGGCGGCCTGACCCACAACGGGCTCCAGCTCGTGGGGGGCGGCGTTGCAGAGCTGCTGGACGCTGGAGAATTGCTCCAGCAGGGCCAGAGCTTTGACCCTGCCGACCCCGGGGACCTGCTGCGCCAGAGCCAGCACCAGCGGGTCCAGCAGCCGGGACGAGGTCCTCCTCCTGAAGGGGTTCTCTCGGCCCTCCCCGTGAACCTGGAGGCGGAAAAAAGTGTCGTGAAGAAGTCACCGACAGCCCTGATATCAGTCTGAACAAAGCCGCGCTCATCATTACTGGATGCATGTCGGAGGAGGAAACACTTGAAATAGTGAATAAGCTTAAAAGTGAGTTTAATATTAACGACAAAGTCAAACTGGTTTCAGTCTTCGGGACTCACGATCTGCGCGATGAGCTGCGAGGCCTCGGCCGGCCCGCCGACCGGCAGCAGCGTGAGGCCGAGGTCGAACACCACGAACTTCTGCACGGCTGCAAAGTACTGCTCACTGAGTCTGGTGTTCTCCACCAGCACCAGCTCCTGGAGGCTGCTGCTGCTCTTTAAACGCATGCAACACGTCATGAAGTCAATAAACGGTATTTTATAATACGTCATGAAAAGTGAGAAAAATCATATTATAATGTCATGAAAAGTAAAAATACGTCATGAAAAGTCAATAAACGTTATTTTATAATACGTCATGAAGAGTAAAAAATATTAAGTCATGAAAAGTAAAAAAAGTTATATTATAATGTCATGAAAAGTCAATAAACGTTATATTATAATACGTGATGAAAAATTAAAAATGTCATGAAAAGTTTTTAAAAAAAAATTACATTATGATGTCATGAAGTACAAAAAAGTAAGACTCATGAAAAGTAAAAAATATAAAATGTCATGAAAAGAAAATATGTCATGAAAAGTTTAAAAAAGTAAAACTGTCATGAAAAGTAAAAATCTTAAAATATGTCATGAAAAGTAAAAAAATTATATTATAATATGTCATGAAAAGTAAAAAAAAGTAATGTCATGAAAAGTAAAAAATATAAAATGACATGAAAAGTAAAAAAGTAATATTATAATATGTCATTTAAAAAAAAAAAGTTATATTATGTCATGAAAAGTAAATAACGTTTATTATAAAATGTCGTAAAAAGTTTTAATAAAGTAAGATCATAACATGTCATGAAAAGTAATAAAACCAAGCGCTCCTTGGTCTCTCCATCAAACTCACGTTTCGGTAGCGAACCAGCCTCCTCTTGTAGCCGGTTCCCACTATGACGTCGCCCTCGGACACGTACAGGACGCAGCTCCTGTTGGGCAGGTGGAAATCTGCCACGCCGAGCTGGTTCTCAAAGAGGACTCTCACACCGCCGCCTGCAGCAGGAGGAAGCCTTTCAGTTAGCACGTCACATGCAGAACTATACAGGAACTAAAGTCATGTGACCGTGGTGGAGCTCCTCTAGAGACTAACATGAAGTCATGTGACCGTGGTGGAGCTCCTCTATAGACTAACATGAAGTCATGTGACCGTGGTGGAGCTCCTCTATAGACTAACATGAAGTCATGTGACCGTGGTGGAGCTCCTCTATAGACTAACATGAAGTCATGTGACCGTGGTGGAGCTCCTCTAGAGACTAACATGAAGTCATGTGACCGTGGTGGAGCTCCTCTATAGACTAACATGAAGTCATGTGACCGTGGTGGAGCTCCTCTATAGACTAACATGAAGTCATGTGACCGTGGTGGAGCTCCTCTAGAGACTAACATGAAGTCATGTGACCGTGGTGGAGCTCCTCTATAGACTAACATGAAGTCATGTGACCGTGGTGGAGCTCCTCTATAGACTAACATGAAGTCATGTGACCGTGGTGGAGCTCCTCTAGAGACTAACATGAAGTCATGTGACCGTGGTGGAGCTCCTCTAGAGACTAACATGAAGTCATGTGACCGTGGTGGAGCTCCTCTAGAGACTAACATGAAGTCATGTGACCGTGGTGGAGCTCCTCTATAGACTAACATGAAGTCATGTGACCGTGGTGGAGCTCCTCTAGAGACTAACATGAAGTCATGTGACCGTGGTGGAGCTCCTCTAGAGACTAACATGAAGTCATGTGACCGTGGTGGAGCTCCTCTATAGACTAACATGAAGTCATGTGACCGTGGTGGAGCTCCTCTAGAGACTAACATGAAGTCATGTGACCGTGGTGGAGCTCCTCTAGAGACTAACATGAAGTCATGTGACCGTGGTGGAGTTCCTCTATAACATGAAGTGAAGTGACCGTGGTGGAGTTCCTCTATAGACTAGTGTTAGCTTCTTACTTTACCCTTCAAATATCATACAAATGAATTAGTGAAGATTATCTTGATGAACTAAATGCCAGTGTGACGCTCACTTCCGGGGTTGGCCTCCAAAAAAGAAAAAAGAAAAAGAAAGAAAATGCACACACACTCTAAATGATAAACGAGATATGAAGTTATAAATATATCACTAAAATATCTAAAACATAAATTCATCTAATTATTTAAAAAAAAGAAAGATAATATGCCTTCCGCTGCCATAGCAACCCTCTCTTCTGTAAAACGTCAGTTTTCCCGCGGTCAGGAACCCGGATGTGTGTAGCGGGGAATCGCGTCGTGCAGGGACTATAAAAGTTGTGATTACATCATTAAGACATTTTTAATCAATGGCATATGAGCCGAATTGAAGAGAGGAGGTATTTGAAGCATCCGAAGTGTTCAGTCATGTTATATAACGGCGTGCTTGTTTGCATTAAAGCGAAACAATCTCAAACGTCAATATGTTTTAATGGCCTTTGGCACAAGTTTGTTGTCTCCTTGTAAAAAATAAGATAATATTAATAATAATTACCCTTTAAGCTCTGAATGAGGGACGAGTTTCTCCATTTCTCGCTGGCAATAATGTGTCCGTACGGAGGAACTGCATTCATCACCGCTTTGGTCTCCATGATGTTAAACCTCTTCTTCGTCTGCAGCTCGTTGGTGTAGATGAGGAGCAGATATGCCTCTCTGCTGCCCCTTGCAGGTCAAGAGGGGAACCACGTCCTCCTCACACTGGTCAAGTTTGTCACATATTTAACACAAAAAACTCTTAAAAGTGATGAAACGTAGCTTTAACTCTAGTACTGTATCTAAGTACAACTGTGAGGTAGTTGTACTTTACTTGAATATTTCCATTATATGCTGCTTTTATACTTTGACTCCACTAAATCTCTGATGGAAATATTTTACTTTTCACTCCACTACGTGTATTTACCACCTTTATTACCACCTGTATTGTTTGAAAAGATCTTCAACTTTGTATTTCCTGTTGCACTAGGATATAAAGTTGTGTATATTTGCTGTTACTATTTTTGATACAGGCTTCGCTTGTTTGTTTTTTCAGTTTGTTCTGTGTCCTTTTATCCCATTTTCTTTATTATTATTTTTGTTTTGCCTCTATCAAAATGAAGTTATTATACAAAGGAATTTAATTAAAATCCACAGACATAAAGAAGGCTAATAGTACAAATCTGGCAGGTAACATTTTACTGCACAATGACTGCATTTAACAGACTACTTCAAGTAGACCTACATCTTACCGAGAATACTTATACTTTAACTTTTTGACTCTGGGACTTTATTTTGTAGTGGATTATTTTATTATTTTATTTTCATTTATTTATTTTCAGACTGAAATCACAAATGTTAGTAAATGAAATCCTGATTCAGACCTTGTAAATATGTTATTATTGACATTAATAGAGTAAAATACATTTAATAACTGAAGGACTTTCAGCTCCGCCCCCTCGCCACGTGACCAACTGGCGTCTCCATAGCTCCGCCCCTTTTAGCTCGGAGGCCGATCCACCGACCTGTTACCGGCCAGGAGCTCAGAAACAGGTACGTTTTTCTTTCGGCTTAAATTACCTGAATATCAAACGGAGGAAAAACACAAAACATTGCTGAAACGGGACGGCCGCCAACTTCGGCTTCACCTCGGTAACCTTTGAATTGCTAGTTTCCCGTGAAACAAGCGTAACGACGCCGGTGAGCTGACGTAAATTGACGTTAGCGAACGTCAGCTCACGTTACTGAAAGGCGCGGGAGGGGGGGGCTTTGGTGTCGGGTGCAAATTGCCGACCGCTTCCTAGCTTAAATCTCATTTAAGCTTTTTAGCCATTTATTTGAGTTAGTCAGCTCACTAGTTGTGTTTTCTTTCAGTGTCGATATTGAGGGAAGTCACACACGCGCCATGCTGAAAATATCCATTTTGACGGTAAGTGGTTCAGTTAACGGTTAAGGGTTGATTGGTGCGCGTGCTGCAGTCAACGGCACGATGCCTGAAGACGAAACGTTAGAAGCACGTCGGTGGGTTTCCTCGTGCCAATTTATTAATTAAAATACTTTTTAATGTCTCCGAATTTATAAAATGTTGACCTTGAACGTTACGTGAGGTTACAATTTTGAAAAAATGAGAAAAATACACAATATATAAAAAAAATAGGACAGAATAATAAGAAAACTGCACAATATATAAAAAGTAGGATAGAATAAGGAAAAGGCATAATATATATATATATATATATATATATATATATATATATATATATATATATATAAAAAAAATAGAAGAGAATAATAAGAAATGCATAATGTATATGAAATATAAAAGAATAAGAAACATTTATATAAAAAATAGAATAAGAAAAATGCACAATAAATATATAAAATAGAAGAGAATAATAAGAAAAATGCATATAAAAAATAGAATAAGAAATTGCATAATGTATATTACAAAATAGAATAAGAAAAGTGCACAATATATATGAAATATAAAAGAATAATAAGAAAAATGCATAATGTATATGAACAAAATTGAATAATAAGAACAATGCATAATGAGAGCAATGCAAAAAATTACTATATATATATATATATATATATATATATATATATATATATATATACATACATACAACAAGATATAATAGTATTACAACTAACTAAGCAAACAAAACAATAGTGCAAAGATGTAAACAAACAAACAACGCCAGTGTAACGGTGTTATAGACGTAGCTTGATGAGGAAAGTCTTTTAAGAAGAGAATCTAATGCCAATGTTTTTGAGTCTGAGGAATTCTGTCATTTAATTGAAATAATGTGGATTTTCTTAAGATGGTCCTGCCACATTAATCTCTGTTGATGCTCCACTTGTTGTATTAGACATATACATATTGAATATTAAAGTGTCCTAATTCTATGTATTAACCAATAGTATATCCTCATTGGATCACCTCTAACAGAATACATTTATTGTTCATGTCTTCATTGGATCATCTCTAACAATGGGTCGACAAAATCAGTGTTTATCTGTCAAATGGGAGCCAGTTCTGGAGCCTCTTTTTGTAACTGTCCTTTCTGGCCTCTGCAGGTCGAGAGCCCGTCCTGCCTCTGGGGTCGGGTTGTTCGGGGTCCCGGCGGTGACGCGGAGACCACAGACCAGTACGACCGACTGCTGGCTCAGATGAACCTCTTCTACCACGACCTCACCCGGGACCTGCGGGAGCTGAAGCCCACGTCGTTGGAGGAGGGACAGGTAATGCAGCACCCGCAGTCCGCCGGATCCCTTAGCTTCTAACACGGCTGAGCCGGGTCTGGGGCACTTTGATGGAGCTGGATGTGGACTGGAATGCGTGTGTGTCTGCGTCTCCCCTCAGGTGTGCGTGGTGTACTGGTTGGCCATGAGGTCGTGGTGTCGGGCCGTGGTGGAGTCGGTCATTGTGGACTCGGTGTCCTGTCAGGCTCGCTGCCTCCTGGTGGACCAAGGAGAGCGACTCGTCGTCCCCTCAGACAAGTAAGACCAGAACCGCGTCAGTCCTCCTCCACACAGCGCCACGGACATTTTACCAAATCGCCCCAAATTCAAGAGGAATCTGTCCTCGAGCGAATAAATGCTTCGCCTACCAACACTCATAGGATTTTGTAGAATACAGGCCTGTGTCCACATGGAGCCTTTTTCTGAGAGACAAGGCGAGAGGGAAAAGGCGAGAGAGGGAAGGCCGAGAGGGAAAAGGCGCTTCTTCGCCCAGCGTCTTTTCTTCTCAGCGCTCTGCCTTTTTTTATTTTGGAATCTCGGCGCCTCACGATTCGATTCTACTTCAGAAGGCTACGATGACATTTATGAAGCGATTATCGATTCTACTTGATGCATCAACATTTTTATACACGTGATTTATTTTTCTCACTGTATTTATGTTATTATTAAAACACGTATGTATGCTTATAATTAACGTATGTACGCATGTATGCTTATAATTATAGTTAAAACACAGATGAATTTTCTTTGATCTTTTCATTAATTAAATATTAGTAACAATCAGAAGAGATGTGTCACCTGGAGGGTCACGTTTTCCAGCACTGCAACGGGAACCAACAGGGAAATAAATAAAATCGGTCCTGTAGCGACATCCTCGTAGGAAAAACACACAATTCAGCGTCTTCTGAGTCATGTGACATAACAAGCTGCCCTTATTCGCTCACAAATAATAAAGACTTCTCTTTAAACGGATGCTCCTGCTATAGGCAGCGAGCCTTCAGCTCTTTCTGGAACACGCGGTTAAACTAGACGGGGATGAAGTGCACGTTTACGCTGACACTGGATTATTTGGGAGGAGGAGGAGGAGGAAGAAGAAGATTCTTCGAGTCCTCATCTTTCACGAGAGAACCATTTTCTTTTTCTCCCGTGAAAGAAACCGTAAAAGCAATATTTCCTGCCAGAGAGAAAGTATCATTCAGGATGAAACGGCTTAAAAACCTGACAAATCAACTGAAGAACTCTTGCAGTTTGAGACCAAACCCATCGATTAGTTGACTCAGAGAGGTCAACTATTACTGTATGAAGACATGTAATTGGTCTCCAGCAGTATTTATCAAAGACGTGCATGAAATGAAGACATTTTACGACGTTCTACGATAACAGACTTTAAAGAGTTTGCGGACCTGATGTCGGTGTGTCTGTGCCCTTTTTTGATTTTTAACGTTTGTCGTCTCGGTTCCACAAGGATCCGAATCGCCGTGCCGAGCTTCCTCAAGCTGCCCTTCTGGATGAGGAGGTTCCACCTGGCGGGAATCGAACCAACGACCCTGCGGGTGTCCTTCTACGACGAGAAGCCGCGGCTCATGTGAGACGAACTAGCGATGGACTTTTGAATCTCAATAGAACAGAAATATAACGTAAATCTAAATGTGGCCTTGATGCGTTTGTTCTTGTGCTCTGCAGTCCGTCCACTCAGTGGGACAGCTCCGCTACTCTCTACCTGCACAACCTGCTGCAAGGTGAGCAACACGCAGCTGGACGTAGACTTGACCTCCTTGGAGTCCTGAGCTGCCGAGACCGACGTTAAAAACCTACTTGAGATCCTCGTGGAGTCGCTTTTGAAAGTTTGCTTCCTTCCACCAGCGTCGACTCAGACAGAGGCCGTGCTGCTCGAATCCCAGTCGGACTCCACCGCCGTTGAGCTCTACCTGACCGTGGGGAACGTCAAGGTGAACTCTGACCCCACAGCGTAGGCTTGAACAAGTCACGCTAGTTCAAACATGTAGTTTAACACAGAGCTCCACACATGAGATGTGCTACTTTGAGTCTCTTTATCCACGTAATGTTGACAACATCCAGATTTCATCTGCTCTTCTCTTGACTGGTTTATTTTGAACAGTTATTGTATTTTGTTTCCACGCACGTTTCCTTGTGCTTTTTGTTATCAGCGCTGGTTTTGTCACACAGAGAAAAGAAACACCAGGATTCTGCTGATTTTTTTCTTTCAGATCTGTGTGAAAGACGATCTGGTGGCCAAGAAGTTTGCGTATTACAGCGGCGGTCTGGACGAGGTGGACCAAATACCCGTCATGTTGTCCTCCAGCATCTTGACCCAAAGCGTCTGCTCGACCTCAAACAAGCCGGCGGCACAAGCGACCCAACCACCTCCCGGTAAAAGACACACTGATGTGACTTCCTGTTTCAGGGCGGTCATGTAGTTCAAGTTATAGACATGTGCATTAATAAAATACTGGATCGTCATAACTGTCACGCTTTTGAGTTTATTAAGACAGCAGTTGACAAAACACTCTCCTCTCAAGGTGTTTCTGGACTCCTCTGGTTGTATAGAAGTATATGCTTCATGTGTTAAAGCTGCATTCTCTCTCCTGACCACCAGGGGGCGACTCCTCTGGTTGTATAGAAGTCTATATAAATGACTCTACTTCTCTTGATTTATTCCCTCAGTAAACATTGTAAACATGAGTTTATGTCTCAATCTCTAGTTTCAAGTCTTCTTCAATACAGCATGATGTTCATTTAGTAAATTATGGTCATTTAGAGTCAAACAGACCATAAAGCAGGGGACGCTTTAGGGCGGGGCTACAAGGTGATTGACAGGTCGACACCAGCAGCAGCTTTGGTCCGTTATATCTGTCCGTTACATGTAATGACGTCTGGACTTGTTTTCAGCCGTTTCTTCCAGCTCTGGTTCTGCGGTCGGAGCCGGTGATTGGCTGGCGGCTCCTCGACAACATGAGCAGCAGACCTCCGAGGAAGGCAGCGGGTCAAAGGTCACAGACGAGCAAAACGGCGCCGACGCTGCTGCTGCAGAGAGGTGAGGCCCATTCGGTTCAGTCCAGAAGTTCACTGTTGAACCCAGAAACTATAACAGATGAGAGAAGTGGTGAAGTTTCATGGTGATATCTATGAGTTCATGTTTTGACCCTATTCACCTGTAGAGTCTTCTAAATGTGTGTAAAGTAACTAAACATCTCTTTAAAGAGGTTTGTTCACACAACATTCATAACCTCAGTTATATAACTTTACTCTTTCATTCCTACATATATTCTGAGGGTTTATGCAGTTTATTGACTATTTACTGATTCATCCATTCATGAAGCACGTCGGTGGGTTTCCTCGTGCCAATTTATTAATTAAAATAATTTTTAATGTCTCCGAATTTATAAAATGTTGACCTTGAACGTTACGTGAGGTTACAATTTTGAAAAAATGAGAAAAATACACAATATATAAAAAAAATAGGACAGAATAATAAGAAAACTGCACAATATATAAAAAGTAGGGTAGAATAAGGAAAAGGCATAATATATATATATAAAATATAAGAGAATAATAAGAAATGCATAATGTATATGAAATATAAAAGAATAAGAAACATTTATATAAAAAATAGAATAAGAAAAATGCACAATAAATATATGAAATAGAAGAGAATAATAAGAAAAATGCATATAAAAAATAGAATAAGAAAATTGCATAATGTATATTACAAAATAGAATAAGAAAAGTGCACAATATATATGAAATATAAAAGAATAATAAGAAAAATGCATAATGTATATGAACAAAATTGAATAATAAGAACAATGCATAATGTATATGAAAAAAATTGAATAATAAGAAGAAATTACTATATATATATATATATATACATACAACAAGATAGAATAGTATTACAACTAACTAAGCAAACAAAACAATAGTGCAAAGATGTAAACAAACAAACAACGCCAGTGTAACGGTGTTATAGACGTAGCTTGATGAGGAAAGTCTTTTAAGAAGAGAATCTAATGCCAATGTTTTTGAGTCTGAGGAATTCTGTCATTTAATTGAAATAATGTGGATTTTCTTAAGATGGTCCTGCCACATTAATCTCTGTTGATGCTCCACTTGTTGTATTAGACATATACATATTGGATATTAAAGTGTCCTAATTCTATGTATTAACCAATAATACGTGTCTCCTCTTCGCTCCCCTGCTCTCTCGCTCAGTGACTCGTCGGAGGAAACGGACTCGTCTCTGGCTGCAGCTCTGACCAAAAACCTCAGTCTGTTCAGGTGAGCATCGACCTCCATCCCATACGAGCGTGTCACGTGATTGGCTGAGAACCAACGGCACGTTTTCCCGCCTATTTTGCATCCGGCTGTTTGATACCGACGGAACCCTCTGCGTCCCCCGAACAGGTTCATGAAGTTCCTGAATCCCGGCAGCGGCTCCGAGCAGCCGGCTCCCACCGTGAGTTCACGCGTTTCCATCACATTGTCTTTGTTTTTTTCTGAACAAAGAATCTAGATCCATTGTTTTTGTGTCCCAGGTCGGTCAGCATGAAGAGCTCCTAGACAGCCGACCCGAAGAGATGACCGCAGCCTCCAGCAGCGGCTCGGGACGAGAAGTGTACGCTGTCTCGAGGCCCAGTGGGGCAGAATTAGATCCACAGCGGTTCGAATGAAGCGCTCCCCGTGCTGCTCGGACTCCTCATAGCAGAGCGGCGTTCTAGAGCATCGTCATCTCCGTCCATTGGGAATATATAAGAATAATAACACGATCTGAAAGACGCGTCATAAGTTCTTATAAGAGGACGAGTATGGACTGTGAAAACGACAGGAAATAAGACTTTAAAAAAAAGTATAGACTTAAAAGCTATAATGTTAAATATATATATATATATATATATATATATATATATATATATATATATATATATATATATATATATATATATATATATATATATATAATTAGTAGTAAAACAGGGTGAAATAATACTAGTCATAAAATATAATTGATTTAAATATAAAATGACTGATCAATACAATAGAATACATTTTTTCAACTTGAATAAAAAAGAAAATACATGTATTATAACATTATTATTTTTAATATATGTTTTAAGTTGATGCCTAAAGAACCAGTACGTACCTGTAGCTGACATTACAGCCGATTAGATCATCACAGAATTGGATAAAGCGAAAGGACGAGCAGCTCTTCCACAAGGAAGAAACACGAGAGATTCATTTTAAAATAAAAAGACCGGCGAGTCGTTTTTGAATCGCTCCGCCTCATAAATCAAACGGTGACCTTCTTCAACAGACACAGGCTCTACTTTACGTCCCAAACCACTGCTCTGCCTTCAGTGTTTCTTGCGTCACTCAGATTGATCCCTCTGAACGACAGTGAGCCTGACGCTCTCGTGCTTCTCGTGTCCGCGTTGGTGAATGTCGTGTGAGGATCACGGTGGCTCACTCGCTCTTTGGCTTGATGTCTGTCAGCAGAACGAGTGGAGCTAAAGGAGTTGGTGAGAGCGGTCTGGCTGAATGTCTGGCAGAGGAAGAAACCAGGTACACGAAGCTCACATCTGTCAGAGCGCGACTACGTTACAGCCGTAGCAGTTCAGATTGTGTGTGTGAGCCGATCTTCTTCTTCTTCTTTGGTGTTTTGCGTTCCAGCAGTTCGAGTTCATCGGTGGACTTGGGACCCGCAGAGAAGACGTGGAGGACCGAAGAGGACTGGGCCTGTTCACGGTGAGCCGAGGGAGGATTCAACGAGCAGGAGTTTGTGACGAGTCGGTGAAAGCGGACAGCAGTCTGACAGTTAATTCAGTTTGCAAGTCGAGACGGACTAGAAGCAAACTGGGCGACACGTCTTTGGGTTTGCTCGTGAATCCTTAGTTTCTCTTTGAGGTTAAAAACACGTGAAACACTTCAGTTCCCTTTCGACGCGAATGCTCAACGAGGTTTCTGACTTCTGTGTCCGACGCAGCCTTTTAGAGTGGCTGAACCCGGAGCCCCTGAACCCGAAGCCCCTGAACCCGGAGCCCCCGAACCCCGATCCGGACGCTGCAGACGACGCGGTAGGTTTGAACCTCACTGTAACATTTCCCCCGTTACCGACTTGAGGGTCCCGAGCACAATGACTGACCGCAACAGACCGGGATCGAGGGTTCTCGATGCTTCTCCCCAGCTACTAGCGTGTATATCAGGGAGATGCAGTCAAAACATCCGCTCTCCCTAGCTACTAGCGTATATAGCGGGGATGCAGTCACCTTCCAGCAGCGTTCCCAGAACCACTCCCTCACTCCGTCCCCTCTGCAGCGCAGCTAGGAAGTACTTCATTTAGATCCGGGTCCCTGTGGAAAGGGAAAGGGGGCTTTAGGTGGTGTTTATTTCAGCTGAGGGGACTTTCCTCCAATATATAAAACTGTTGGAAATTGTAAACTTGAGATGTTTTGAGGCATATTTGAAAAGAAAGGTGAAATAAAACCAGCTTCCACTCCAGTGCGTCTGTGGAATCATGTGCCGATCATTTGATGCCAGAGTGCGTTTTGTATTATTTACTGTCTTGTGTGTTTCCGGTTCTTTTGACTGTCCTCAGGCTGTCCCCAGTGATCCCAGTAAAAGTGGCATTCTGGTGCACTCTGCCCTCCCAGTGGAGCCCTGCACCAGCCTGGACGACGCCCCCGTCACGGACGCTCTCCGCTGGGTAAACCGGGACGTGCTCCGACTTTCCTGTTTTTTTTCTATTTCACTTAAAAATGAGGGAGAAAAAAGGGGCGAACGGATTCTTAGTGACCTTCACTTCCCAAATAGATTTACTGACTAAAAACAGGGTCCCATTTCTTAAGTTTTCAAAGCTTCATAGCAAGTCTTGAAAATTATGAAACGATGCAAAACACAGCAAATAAATGTGGTTGTTGTAACACTGATTGTGGAACACGTGAGGACAGCTCTTTGTACCAGTCCAGACCAAGATGTCTGTAGCCAGCAGCAAGAACACCTTTTAGAACGTTAAACTACAAACTAGTTTCAAACTAGTGGTTTACTGCAGTGATTTTCAAACTAAAGGAATAGTGAAGACTCGTGTGAGAGTCCGTCTGCATCTTCTAATCACAAAAGCAGTAAAGAGGGACTGTAAGTTCTAAGCAGCTCAGTGATCTATTAAACATGGCTGCTACTCCTCAATAACACTAACTAACTAACTGATAGAGGCCGCGGTCGACCAACAGGTAAACATGGAACCTGGAAGGGAGGCAAAAGAGACTGAAACCCAGAGACTGAAACACATGTTTTAAAGTCTGCTAACGTGTTCAAACCGAGTTTCCCGCCTCCAGGTGCTGAGGAAGAAGCAGTACGGCGCTCCGTCTGCAGCCGACCGCTACAGCTGGCCGGCTGTGGCCCGAGGATGCAACACCGTCGTCGTGTCCCACGACGCCGCTCAGCCTCTCAGCTACTTGGCCCCGCTGCTCAGCCACATCCTGCTCAACTCCATCTTCACCTCCCTCTCCTCCAACGCGGGGGTGAGAGCAGCAGCAGCGTCCATTTTAGATGTTTTTTTGTTGATCGTCATCGCGAGAGAGGGCGGCGCTCTTTAATCGTCGGTTCTCGCGCTTCCTGTTCTGCCGCTCAGCCCGTGGCGGTGCTGCTGTGTCCGGGCTGGGAGAAGGCCCAGGCGGTGTACGACCTGCTGGAGGAGACGAGCGTCGCCGCGGCCCTCCACCCGGTCATCGTGCTGCTGGGCGTCGGCAAAGACGAGGCCAAGGCCGTCAGGATCCCCAAAAACTGTGAGCGGAGCACAGTCTCAGTCCGCTAGTGGTGACCCCCGCTGGTTGTGAATCTCTTCGAGAAAATCCCCATGATGCATTGCTTTGATGTTCTCTGTCTGGAGCAGGCCTGCTGCTGGTGACCACTCCCTTCAGTCTGGTGCGGCTGCTGTCGTGCCACTGCTTCCTGTTCCTGCGTCTCTACCACCTCGTGCTGGACGAGGCCGACCAGCTCTTTGCTCTCGCTCCGGATCAGGTGACCGTCCGCTCGTCGGCCGGTCCACAGCTTCTGAGCTCCAGCTGCTTTGATTACGGAACCCTTCTGCTGCGTTCACACCAAAAGCGCTGCGAATCTACTCGTGAAAACAGTTTAACATTTCCGCCATCCACCATTGAAGTAACTATAATAATAGTTCTACTTTATACTTGTTGTGGAAGTCCCACAAATGTCGGAACATCAAACTCCATGGTGTCTGGGTTCATAATATTATCCGTAGTCCCACAACAGCGTCTGAATGACGGCCGCTACCAGCGCTACTTCAGCATCAAGTTGAAATATTTCAACACCCGGCGTCATTCACTCCACCTTGTGGAAATTCGCGTTGTTCGCAACCATTCGCATTGACTTTGCATGCAATCTACTCGCGTGAAAAATGTGCAAAGTTTTTGGTGTGAACGCAGCGTAATAAAGGTTAAATAAAAGGTTAAGTAATGGCTAAATAAAAGTTTAATAGAAAAAGCAAATATATTTCGCAACAGGCCGTTCGCTTTTTCGCGTCATTGTGCATTGACTTTGCATGTAATCTACTCGTGCGAATAATTTGCACGAGCTTTTGGTGCGAACGCATCATAGATCCTCTAAACTTTTTAAAGTTATTTTTATGATTTATATTTACCCAATTCTCTCTTTGCTCCTCCACTCAAAGTGAAACTTTTCTCCGTGTTTCTTTATTAAACGATGAACGTTCTCCTGGTAGATGGCCACCATTTTGCAGCATTTCCAGAAGGTGACCTCCAGCGAGGAGAAGGCTTCCTGTCCTCAGCAGCTGGTCGCCGTGGCGAAGAGATGGACCAGTCACATGGAGGGTTTGGTAGCCAATCACATGCCGTGCCCTTGCATCGTCATGGCCGTCCCCGAGGAAGCTGCTCTCTACGGTAACGTCCAGCAGGTCGGTCTCCACGAATCCCCGACAGCTTTGTGTGGCCACGGTTCAGCCTCAGCCTTCAGGAGCTGTTTGTCTTCCTGCAGATCATCCTCATGACTCTGGAGAGCAGCAAGGCCTCGGTCATGTTGGGTGCGTTGGATTTCAACCCCGCCGTCGGCCAGAAGACTCTGATCGTAGCCAACTCCGCTCCGGAGGTGGAAGACGTGTTCAAGGTGATCTGTTGTCGATACCAGAGTCAGAAATGCCTCCAATACAGCCGAGAATGCTCATAACAATCATATTATTTATGTGCTCCTTTACGCTACACAGGAATAACAACAACACGTGTCACTCGCTATCCGATTCGTTCGCTACTGCACATGTGCAAACTCCTCTCACAGCCTGTGGTAAACGCTCTGTCTCTGCCTGATGATGCAACATTGTGAACAACAACACCGTCCTGCTTGGCTAAATAACTGAGCTAACACTAACGTTAAAGGAGGTTGCGTCGACTTATGTGATGATGTGTTCAGGCTCTATTCAGTAAAACGTAGCATTGGGTTAAGGTAAAGTATAATGTTATCGTGATGTGTTCATGTGTAATCTTGTAAAATGCCGTTCTTGGTGAGAAACTAGAATAAATCCAGTGGTTTTCACAGCGACATGAAATGCATATCAGAGAGTTCTGGCCTTCTCTCTTCATGCACCGGTAGAGGAAACCAGTCCTCCCATTAACCCAGTGTCCTTTTCCCATCTCCAGGCCGTGAGCAACAAATCCGCGTTCTGCCTCAAGACCCACGAGGGGTTAACGCACCAGTTTGACTTTGTCATGCAGCAGTGGAGGAAAGACATCGGCTCCGGCACGCACGTCATTCTGGGTAAGCGAACACATTAATACACGCAGCTGTTTGAGCATGAAGCCATTCTATTGGTCACCGTTTACTTCCTGTCTCAAACATTCAGCCAATGAAAAGTATTGGAGAGCTTATCACTACATCTTGTAATTCCACCCCGTCAAATATTAATAATCTAATGACAACATGCAAGTATCCGACGTAATAGCAATTTTTTTTTAAAAGTTTCCTGAAAATAAACGGTTTTGGACTCACAAGGTTTCCACCCGCAAGCAAAGATAAGAGAACATCATCAACGGTGTTGGATCGTTTAGAGCCGTTCACTGAATCTCCTCCTATGACTATTCATTCTTGCTGCGTTTGACCTTTTGACCTCCAGTGACCACCAGCGAGTGCCTGCGGTGTCTGGGCGTCAGAGATGCGACCTGCGTCGTCCACTACGGCTTCCCCACGTCCCCGAAACAGTTTGGCGTGCGGCTCTCCTGTCTGGCCGAGAGCTTCAGGAACCTCTCCGAACGAGTGAGAGACGCGTCTTCTATTCCTTTCTTTCAATCATTTTATTATAAGTTTTTTTTTTACAAGTTACGCATTACCTCACATTACTAGACGACAACAAATACATAAAATGTAAAACAAATACTACATAACAGCATAACAACCAACTATACGAACAATCAGACAAGGACAGACAAACACGGACAGAAATCATCATCCTCCATATTTAACCTTCTATAACAATTGTATTTATTTCATTCTTACCACCATTTTATTTTCAGTTCATACAGGCCACTTGTTGAATGTCCTCCCCAAGAAAGATTATGTACAACATGCTCGCGACACAGGAAGCCAATGCTAGAAAAAGAAATGGGTACAACAGAATTGCAGATCAGGAAACCCCATATTATGTCCGTCAAAACCATTAAATCATAATAAATATAAATATTGCGGACCCATGCCTTCAGAGTCACTTGGGTCCCAAGGTTGCAAAGCCTCTTTGTATGGTTGAGAGGGTTCCACTCCTGAGACAAGATGGCCGCCGTGAACCAAAAACCTCACTGTGTTCTTCCCCGAGGTTTCCGCCGAGGACGCGGCGGGGCGCCGCCCTCGTCTCTCCAGGTCGGTGCTGCTGATCTCCGAGAGGAACTCCTGCCATGTGGTCGGGGTTCTGCGGTACCTAGAGAGAACCAACGCCCCGCTGCCCCCCGAGCTGCTGTCCTTCGCCCGGGGGGTCCACGCGGCCCGGGAGGACCAGAAGACCACCAGGCCCCTCTGCAGCTACCTCAAGAGCTTCGGAGTCTGCAGGTCAGTGGTGGACACCGACGATTAATCCACTAGTTTCTCAGGCTGAAATGTTCAGTCTGACCTTTTTACAACTATAATTTAAAGTATAAACCATCACGAGGCACAAGTCTGTAAATATGACCAAAAAGAATTGTGTTCCGATCTTCAGCTCGTCACATTATTCCATTAAAAACATCAAAACATAATGCAGAAAAAAATAAGATTTTAACCAATTAAGAATATTCATTGAAACCAATTCTTAACTAAAACTGAGCGATTTTGATATAAAACTGTAAATCATAGGTTGTTTTATCAATAAAAATAAATAAAAGCCCACAAAACTGCTATATTTGGATGTATTGAACACCATAAGTAATATACAAGTGAAATATAAGGTTTAGTACATGAGAAAATTCAAATGGCATTCAAATAACCCAAATGGACCCCAATGGGCCCCAATGAGTCCTTGCCTGAATGTTCTCTGTTCTAAACCCTCTCTAACTTTGTTCTGCTTCACTTTATCAAAGCAGAGAGAATGTTCACATATTGAGCTATGATTTGGGTTAGAGAATGTTCACATATTGAGCTATGATTTGGGTTAGAGAATGTTCACATATTGTGTTATGATTTGGGTTAGAGAATGTTCACATATTGAGCTATGATTTGGGTTAGAGAATGTTCACATATTGTGCTATGATTTGGGTTAGAGAATGTTCACATATTGAGCTATGATTTGGGTTAGAGAATGTTCACATATTGTGCTATGATTTGGGTTAGTGAATGTTCACATATTGTGTTATGATTTGGGTTAGAGAATGTTCACATATTGTGCTATGATTTGGGTTAGTGAATGTTCACATATTGAGCTATGATTTGGGTTAGAGAATGTTCACATATTGTGTTATGATTTGGGTTAGAGAATGTTCACATATTGTGCTATGATTTGGGTTAGTGAATGTTCACATATTGTGTTATGATTTGGGTTAGAGAATGTTCACATATTGAGCTATGATTTGGGTTAGTGAATGTTCACATATTGAGCTATGATTTGGGTTAGAGAATGTTCACATATTGTGCTATGATTTGGGTTAGTGAATGTTCACATATTGAGCTATGATTTGGGTTAGAGAATGTTCACATATTGTGCTATGATTTGGGTTAGAGTTGGACCTTACAGCTGCATCACTCCAAAGAAATAATCATCCTGGAAGTGATTTTTTTTATTTATTTTTTTATTTATTTTTTATAGGCAGACCTGAAACCTTTTATTTTTTTCCTGTGTATCATCTTCATTTCCTCTTAACCAGTAATATATAGACTGATATTTAAACATCTGAACAAAATCTCACATGTGTACCTTTTTATTATAACACCAACATTATTCAAACAGCCCTAGTGGTTGCAGAGTAGTTTGGGTATGACATTTTCAAGCAGATGCTTAAAAATAGAACAGGAATCCCCAACGTGTCCTCCTGTGTGTTCCTCTGCAGAGACGGCAGTGTGTGTCCAGACCGCCACAGGTTCCTCCCCCAGCTGGACCGGTCGGTGCTTCCGGCCTCAGGAGTCCTAGAAGTGCGGACGGTCACATCTTTGTCTCTTTTAGTGTTTCACAGTTCAACAGAACGTCTTTCTGTACAGACGCCGTCCAGTTTGACCTTTTTAGATCAAATGATTCACTTCCCTGTTCGTCTGCTCGCTGCATGTTGATCCCCTGACGGGCTCAGTGGTTTTACAGGGTCGTCCTCTGCTCCTCCAGACGCACCTTTATTTCGACTTTATTTTGCTTTTATTTAACCTTCAATAACCCTTTATTTATTCTTTATTTAACACTTTATTTGGCCTTTATTTATTCTTTTATTTAACCTTTATTTAGTCTTTATTTATTCTTTATTATTATATGTAGCCTTTATTTATTCTTTATTTAACTTTCATTCTGCATGTGTTCCCCTGACGGGCTCTCGGCCGTCTCCACAGTAGTTTTCTCGTCCTCTGGCTCCTCGGACACTAAACCTGCGTCCGCCCCGCAGGTCCTTCCTCTCTACGTGAAGACGGCGTCGGTGTTCTGCGGCCGCCTCGTCCAGAAGGAGGACGGAGGCTTCCGCAGCATGGCGGCCGAGATGGAGGCGCACTACGCCAACGGGAAACCCGGAGCCAGGGAGGTGCTGCAGGGAGGCTTCTACGCCGTGCAGGAGGACGAGGGCTTCCACAGGTCTGTTGGTTCAATCCCGTCTTCAGTTGGTTAGATGGTTGGTGCAGCAGAGTGACCAGTGGGTTTCTGACTGTCTTTGCTAGACGAGGCTGCTGGTTAGTGAGCAGGTTACCAGCTTTTATTTTATTTAGCCTTTATTGAACCTTTATTTATTCTTTTATTTAACGTAGCGGACGTTCATTCGTATGTAAAAGTCCCGCTCTCCAGCCTGTGCGGTTAGTTTTTAATATAAACTGAAGCGCTCCACTACACATGTATGCAACGCCGCTGTGCTCCCCGTCGCAGGGTGAAGGTCCTGTCCGTCCCAGACAGAGGCGACCGGCTGTTTTTCAGCGCCTTGGTTCGCTTCATTGACGTGGGAAAGGAGGTCGAGGTCAAATCCCATCAGATCCTCCAGCTCCCGGAGCGGTTCCACGCTCTGCCCGGCCAGGCCGTGGAGATCGTCGTCTGCAGGGTCCAACCGGTCGACGGCGAGAGCGACTGGCACCCCAAGGTTCTTGTTCTGCTCCTCAAACACATCACCGCCATCTCTGTTTGACTTCCTCTACTTGTTTACTGCTAGCTGGGACAGACAGATGGTCTTTAAAGCCACTAACGGTGACCTCGTGACCCGTATTTTGGACTGAACATTTTACATTCAAACCTTGTATTTTATCGCCCTAAAAAAACTGAAATCCTCAATTTGAATAAAGTGTTTCAATCGGATTAAATGAGGGAATTTCTTCAAATTTCGCAGAAACATCGACTCGGACTCGAGGATGAACTGACTAGAACTCACAAGACGTGTGTTGGCCATCGGATAATACGATTTATTCTATTTACAGCACTTTATTTAAAGTGAAATTTAAATAAATGGCCGTTGGGGATGCAGCCATGCTCAGGGAATACAAGGGAAATGTAAATTATATATATTTGATTAGATATTGCTTAAGAACTCCTACGTAATGTTACGTTATTCTCCCGTGTGGCTAAAAAACCTGCAATGACAAACTTAACACAATGAATAGACGTGCAAAAAAACATTTGACGGTTATGAATGAAGCCTCAGAGGGGTGCGTGCGCTTTAACGCTATATGTACTTTAACTTTTAAGGCTATTTCAATCTGCTGGATTAGCCAGAAACGGACCTTTCTGGGTATTTTATGCATAAAAGATGTACGTTGCATTCATGAGCCGGTGTATCTGTCCTGATGGAGGGTTTTATCCCGAAGCAAACAACTGGTTTAATGGATTGTGTATCCTGATGAACCGGCTGCACATCCTAGACTCATTGTTATTGGTAAAAAATACAGCTTTTTATTACATTTATTGGGTAATGAGGTCACCGTAGGGGTCTATATATTTTATAATGACCAAAAAACAAGCGATTTAGAACAAGAAAACGACAACTCGAGGGAGGTCATGGTGTTTTTTGTCTTTCTAACCTTGTTTTATTCGTGCTTCGTGGCTCCGGCTGTCTGGAGCAGAAGCATCAGTCGTGTGGGGGTCATGTGACCGGTCATGTGACCGGACATGTGACCGGACACTTGTTGTGGCTCACAGGTCACCAGAGCGATCAACCAGAGGATCCGAGGCCTGCAGCACCGAGCCAGAGCCGTGTTCAGTCTGGGCAACACGGTGTTCGTTGACCCCATGGTGAGTTCTCCTCACAAGTCTGAATCCATAATCAATGAAGCTTGATCCACACGCGTGCTATTACTATTATACAGACGTGCGTAAATCCAGTAAGTCATTGCTTTCGGTTGTTTTAGCACTGATAAAAAGATTGTTATAAATATATTTCTATTGATATTAAGTTTTCACCAGATGTCGGCAATAAGTTCAGAAATTAAGTTATGTGTAATAAAATGGAATGACACAGGGAATAAGTATTGAACACGCTGACTGAAATGTATTTAATACTTTGGTACAAAAGCCTTTGTTGGTTCTAGACGCCTCCTGTATGAGAAACTAGTCTCATGCATTGCTCAGGTGGGATTTTGGCTCATTCTTCCACACAAACAGTCTTCAAATCTTGAAAAATATTTTTCAAATTGCAGTCTCTGTAATTAGATAAGATAAAATAAAATAAGATAATCCTTTATTAGTCCCTCAGTGGGGAAATTACAGGATTACAGCAGCCTTGCTCACAAGTGAATAAAAAGAAGAATAATACAGTAGAAACAAGTAATATAAATAAATATAAATGAGCAGTAAAACAGTAGAGAATATTAATATACAGACTGAATAGAAAAATACTTAAACGTATTGCACGTAAATACACGTAATGTACGTAATAATAATATTGCACCAGGTGAATGATAAAGTGACCAAGTTCAGTTCAAAGGACGTTTTTTGGTGCAGTTGCCACAACTAAATTATTATTTTTATTTTGTCCCCAGGTCCGTTTGACGCAGCTTCCCGGTATGAAGACGGTCATCAATGAGTACAGCGTGCAGTCAGAGATCCTGAACACCGGGATGGGAGTCACCAACCAGCAGCACCTGGACCTGCTGAGGGCGCTCTGCCGGGAGGACGAGGCCGGGGGCCGCCAGCAGGCGGGTCACGTCTCCGAGTAAGGAACCGCTGCGGTGTCCCGGTACTGGACTAAGCGGTGGCTCCAGAAGTATGAACGAAGCGGCGCTCTGTCGTCTGCAGGTCGGGGGACGGTCCGGCGTCTCTGGAGGTCCGGATCAAAGCGGAGGAGGACGTCCTGGCCGACGCCGTCAGAGCTGCCGAGGTCAGCCGGCTCGCCGAGCTTCCTCTCCTCGAGCCGTGTGAGACGCCCGGTCCGGTGTCGCCAACGGTCCGGTCTCCGGTTCCAGCGCCGCAAACGCCACCAGCAGCCAAATTCCACCCGGTTCCAGTGTGTGATCAGAAGCCACTGCCGGCCCGCCGGGCTGCTGTCGGAGAGAGAAACGCCCACACAGCTGATCTGGAGTCAGCTGAGCCGCTCACGAGGTGAGTCTTCATACTGAAATAAACAAGTCGGTCCTTATTTAGGCTTCAGATCTTTAGGATTAGATCAATATGACATCCCAAACAATCTTATTACCTGCATCTGTCTTCTTAAATATTGTATTTTCTCTCCTTCATGCCGTTGTTACAGTCGTGGTGTTGTAAGTCCAGCGTGATGATTTTGATTAAGACGTGTGATTTGTATGAGATGAAAGGAAACCCTCCTGATCTAAGCAAGAAGTCTCCTGGAAAGCACTTAAATGTTACTTACTTATAGCACTTTGTAGTTTAACTTTCTTGATAAAATTGTACTTTATTGATTCTTGTCGTTCTGAGTTTGTACTCATGGTTGGTTGAATGCACTTATTGTAAGTCGCTTTGGATAAAAAGCGTCCGCTAAATGTAACGTAATATACTCATAGAATCTGAAGTTACCATGTGTAACTAACGCGTTAGCTAGCGATCTTAGCTGGCTGTAGCGTGGAGCTAGCTAGCGTGAATTCTTCACTAGAAGGATCAGTGGTGACGTGTGAGGTGTGTTTAGTCACAGAAAACAATTATCACATGCAAATATAAAATATATCAGCTTGTTAGTTATATGTCCCTCAGTGGGATTCATGTTTTTGTCTAAATGTAGAACTGAACCAAAGCTTTTTTTATCATTTGGATGCACAGGATCGGAGACGGAGGAGAAGTTCTCCCGGCGACGAGCCCGGCTGCTCGTCTCGACCACGGGGGAAAAGGTCAAAATAAATAATAATAATAATAATAATGCATTTCATTTTTAACGCACATTTCTTTCAAAATAATCTCAAGAGTGCTTAGAGCCAATATATAGTAAAACAAATAAAAACATATCTAAAGAAAAACTGTATAGCTGACAATGATTTAACACAAAGTAATAAAATGCCTCCCTGAATAAAAAGGTTTTTAGGCCAGTCTTAGAAGATGATAAAGACGGTCACAGAGAAGCATGGCGGCGCACGTTGATCGTGTAGAACATGAAACATAAACCCGTGAACCGGATCAAACGCTGGTCGATGACCGCGACCTTTCTCTGTGTTCAGGTGACGATGGAAGCGACAGCCGGAAGATCTGTGACGAGTCCACGAAAAGGTACCGAGTGGACATAAAAAGAAAAACCTCCTTCCTCCTCACTGGAATGTTTAAATGGAACTCGTTGCACCACAAAGTCATAATCTTTTTTTAAATCTTAATAAGACGGAGGCTGACGATGCGTTTTTGAAGGCGGAGTCTGTGATTCTGATCCACTTTATCTCGGCCCGCTAGTTTTAGTTCAGAATTTTGGAAATGATTACATCCTAATGCGTTGACTTTTCTCTCTGAGCTTTCACACGACACGCCTCCTTTTAGATCTTAACTGCCAGTGCATTTGTTTCCCAGTTTCCACCCGACGGCCCGTTGGTACCAGACGCCCGACTCGGCCATCGTGACGGTGAAGCTGAGGAACCCGGAGAGCCAGCGCTGTGACTTCTACGCCGACAGAGTGGTGTACAGGTCTGTCAGCAGCAGACGCGGACGACGTTCAGCACAGCTTTTTATTTAAATACCAAGAGCGGCTTCTCAAAAGCAAGCTGCTGCTTTTTGTCACTGGAAGCTGACGATCTGTAGATTCTTTTTTTTTTTTTTTTTTTATGGACCAAATACTTGTTTTCTCTCACGGATGAAGATAATTTCATCAGCTGTCAGCGGGTGTTCGCTGATGAAATATTAAGCAATATTTAAATGGAGGTTTGAGTTATGGTCTGTCTGTTTAGAACTGAAACGGGCCAGAGTTGCTGAGGTGAGCAAATCCTCCCGTCAGGTTCTGTTCTATCTTCCCCAGGACCTGGTTTCTGCTCACAGTTCCCAAAACCTTTTATCCGTAACTCTCTGGGCCGACTGGAAATATTGTCTTCTGGACTGCAAGGTCGCCCCCTGGTGGTCAGGAGAGAGAATGCAGCGTTAACACATGAAGCATAGACTTCTATACAACCAGAGGAGTCGCCCCCTGGTGGTCAGGAGAGAGAATGCAGCGTTAACACATGAAGCATAGACTTCTATACAACCAGAGGAGTCGCCCCCTGGTGGTCAGGAGAGAGAATGCAGCGTTAACACATGAAGCATAGACTTCTATACAACCAGAGGAGTCACTCCCTGGTGGTCAGGAGAGAGAATGCAGCTTTAACACATGAAGCATAGACTTCTATACAACCAGAGGAGTCACTCCCTGGTGGTCAGGAGAGATAATGCAGCTTTAACACATGAAGCATAGACTTCTATACAACCAGAGGAGTCGCCCCCTGGTGGTCAGTAGAGAGAATGCAGCGTTAACACATGAAGCATAGACTTCTATACAACTAGAGGAGTCACCCCCTGGTGGTCAGTAGAGAGAATGCAGCGTTAACACATGAAGCATAGACTTCTATACAACCAGAGGAGTCGCCCCCTGGTGGTCAGGAGAGAGAATGCAGCGTTAACACATGAAGCATAGACTTCTATACAACCAGAGGAGTCGCCCCCTGGTGGTCAGGAGAGAGAATGCAGCGTTAACACATGAAGCATAGACTTCTATACAACCAGAGTCGTCTCCCCCTGGTGGTCAGGAGAGAGAATGCAGCTTTAACACATGAAGCATAGACTTCTATACAACCAGAGGAGTCGCCCCTTGGTGGTCAGGAGAGAGAATGCAGCGTTAACACATGAAGCATAGACTTCTATACAACCAGAGGAGTCACTCCCTGGTGGTCAGGAGAGATAATGCAGCGTTAACACATGAAGCATAGACTTCTATACAACCAGAGGAGTCACTCCCTGGTGGTCAGGAGAGATAATGCAGCGTTAACACATGAAGCATATACTTCTATACAACTAGAGTCGTCGCCCCCTGGTGGTCAGGAGAGAGAATGCAGCGTTAACACATGAAGCATAGACTTCTATACAACCAGAGGAGTCACTCCCTGGTGGTCAGGAGAGATAATGCAGCTTTAACACATGAAGCATATACTTCTATACAACTAGAGTCGTCGCCACCTGGTGGTCAGGAGAGAGAATGCAGCGTTAACACATGAAGCATAGACTTCTATACAACCAGAGGAGTCGCCCCCTGGTGGTCAGGAGAGAGAATGCAGCTTTAACACATGAAGCATAGACTTCTATACAACCAGAGTCGTCTCCCCCTGGTGGTCAGTAGAGAGAATGCAGCTTTAACACATGAAGCATAGACTTCTATACAACCAGAGGAGTCGCCCCCTGGTGGTCAGGAGAGAGAATGCAGCGTTAACACATGAAGCATAGACTTCTATACAACCAGAGTCGTCTCCCCCTGGTGGTCAGGAGAGAGAATGCAGCTTTAACACATGAAGCATAGACTTCTATACAACCAGAGGAGTCGCCCCTTGGTGGTCAGGAGAGAGAATGCAGCTTTAACACATGAAGCATAGACTTCTATACAACCAGAGTCGTCTCCCCCTGGTGGTCAGGAGAGAGAATGCAGCTTTAACACATGAAGCATAGACTTCTACACAACCAGAGGAGTCGCCCCCTGGTGGTCAGGAGAGAGAATGCAGCTTTAACACATGAAGCATAAACTTCTATACAACCAGAGGAGTCGCCCCCTGGTGGTCAGGACAGAGGATGCAGCTTTAACACATGAAGCGGACCCTGAAGTTGCCTCCTGGTTAACTCTCTCTCTCCTGCCCCCTGGTGTTCAGTGGCAGCGTGAACGGTCGGACCTACAGAGCCGACCTGCTGCTTCACGGCAACATCGCTGCTGACCGCTGCTGCTGGGAGATGAAGTCCAATGAGCCAGTCCTCAAACTGGCCAAACAACAGCAGGGAGACTGGGGAAGACTCCTCAGGAACAAGGTACTGGACTCAGAAATAGATTTGAACAGAATCTACGTGAAGTAGTTATTTTTAAATGCGGCGATTTTAACTCGAGTGTATTTCTTTCCTCCAGAATATTTTTGTGAGTTACGACACGGAGCACATCGACGAGGACGAGGACGGAACCCCGAACGGTAAGAGCCGCGCTCGCAACCCGAGAACCTAAAAACATTTGACGATATCGTTTTTTTGGAAATGGTCTGTAACTGTTCTGGTTCGGTCTTCAGGGCTGCACTTTGTCGAGGACCCGGGGAAGGACAACTGCTACGTGGTGTCAGAGAGCGACAGCGACAGCGAGAGCGACTGAAGGTCACAGACAAACGCTAAGAAACCAAAACGCTCCCAATCTTTGTGACCTTTGACCTTTTTTGATACTCAAGAGATCTCGCCATAGAAACGTCCGCACTGACTTTATGCACTATTCAGGTTTTAGCTTTATTTTTCTGGCCAGAACTTACTAATATTTCACATCATAAATTTGCCTGAAGGCGATGCCCAGTCTGTACAGTAGGAGCGTCACGATTTTGATTGGATTTACGCTTTAAGCCGAATTTCTTTCAGCGCCGATTATCGAGTCTTGATTTGCAGAGATCAACAAACAGATCATTGGTCCGATGCCCTGATGGCTGTTTTATATTTTCTAATTCTTCTTTTAAAAGATTCATGGTGTCATATAGCCGCCATTTGTTTTGGTTCCACACTTCGGCCATATGGTTTAATTCATTCATTCATTAATGTAATCTTCATACAGATTCCTGGTCTTTGGGAATCAGCCACCAGTGTTTAATTGATAAGCGGCGTCTGGGATCATTTTATATTATGTGTAAGGCAACATCAGACTTGATAATATAACTATATAAATATAACTATTATAATATAGCCATAATGATATAATACATGAATACAAGTGTACTGAATTGTTATGTATTAAAATACCAGATTGTTCCATTGTCCCCGATATCTGATCCAGCTGTTTGAGTCCGTGTCGGGTTCTTTAGGTCGTAATAACTTTGACTTCTTTCGCCAGTCGATCGGTAATAAACCACAAGAGGAGCCGACGGGTTCTGAGTTATTGGTTTTTATTTATTGGCAGAAGTAGAAAAGCCCAATCCTGCCTCAGACCGTCGCTTCCTGATCAGAATCCAAATTGTGACGCCCCTACTTCCCGGGACACGACACCCTCGAGTGGGATGAGGAAAAACAACACAAACAAATGTTTTTATAATTTTTTCACCTTGTTTTGTGATCTGCATTAAGAGTCTGTGTTCCGTTCATATTTTTTTTGTAACGACAGTTGGTTGCAAAAATATTCAGCCTCGAGACTTTTATGTTTCTGGTACCGCAAAATCTTGGACTTTTTTTTTTTTTTTTTTTCTCAGTCAAGACGCTTGTTGGTCGTCACGTTTGAGACTCAGAGTTTTAAGCCTCAACACATTATTCTCTTTCTCTTATTTATTTTTTGTATAAATAAAAGCTGTGAAAGCGTCTGATTTATATAAATAAAGAAATAAATAAAGATGACACTCACCGCGCAGCAAGAGGGGCCTGGGTTCGATGCCCGTTTGGTTCTTCTGTGTGAGTATGTACGTTCTCCCTGTGTCATTATGGGTTTCCCCGGGTTCTCTGGTTTTCCCCAGGTTCTCTCTGGTTCCCCCCGGGTTCTCTGGTTCCTCCCACAGTGTTTTCTGGTTTTCCCCAGGTTCTCTCTGGTTCCACCCGGGTTCTCTGGTTCCTCCCACAGTGTTTTCTGGTTTTCCCCAGGTTCTCTGTGGTTCCCCCCGGGTTCTCTGGTTCCTCCCACAGTGTTTTCTGGTTTTCCCCAGGTTCTCTGTGGTTCCCCCCGGGTTCTCTGGTTCCTCCCACAGTGTTTTCTGGTTTTCCCCAGGTTCTCTGTGGTTCCCCCCCGGGTTCTCTGGTTCCTCCCACAGTGTTTTCTGGTTTTCCCCAGGTTCTCTGTGGTTCCCCCCGGGTTTTCTGGTTCCTCCCACAGTGTTTTCTGGTTACTCCCACAGTGTTTTCTGGTTTTCCCCAAGTTCTCTCTGGTTCCCCCCGGGTTCTCTGGTTCCTCCCACAGTCCAAAGACATGCAGCGCAGGTTAATTGCAGACTCTAAATTGCCCGTAGGTGTGAATGTTCTGTCTCTGAGATAAACTGCCGACCCGTCCGGGGTCTAGTCCCCAACAGCTGGGAACCTAAAATCTGATCAGAAAGTTCTAAATCAGCATTTGAATGCTGCAAAGTTTTTTGTTTTTTTGTCTTATCTCTCAGATCAGTTTTATACTATATGTAGATTTAGAGCCCAGTGGCGGCTGCGTAGGATTTGTTTCCGACTCCTGTGATCCGAATGTTTCCAATAACTATTTCTATATAAAGTCCAAAAGTGTTGAACAAAGATGGATTAAATGTTTTATCTCCCAAAATATTCTGCTTCAATCCATATTTGTTGGCATTTAAAGTTGTCTGCCGCTCGCAGGACACAGAGGAACGCAGCCATTCAACAGCTCCATAAATTAAACTCAACCCCAATTACACGATCTATTTTTGGTGGGATGACGTCGAAGAAAATGCAGAAATACCACAATAGAAGCTTTAAATATAAAAAACAATCCAGGACTTTGATTTCTGTTGGAAGACAAAACGTTCTAACCTTTTTGTACCGTCTCTAATCAGGGACTTAAAACGTATTAACCTTTTAAAAAATGCCTAATAATACTTAACTAATGGCTATATTATTGTTGAATAAATAATGTACTATGGATCTGTTCTGGGTTGCCAGGTTGTGAAAAATCCTTCGTAGGTGAATATTCTTTCTGATTGGAAATACAGCTGAAATAATACTCTGAGCGGGCCGACAGCTCTGAGTTTTTTTTTTTTTGGCAAAGTATGACTCGTTTTAAACGCAGATATACATCGCCGCTTTTTGTTTAGTTTGAATGAAGCCCATTAGTGTCGAGGCGATCGCCTTTCCAATCAATTAATGGATCCGGTCCACGAGTTAATTAAAGGAACAGAGTGAGAATAGTGGCATCTAGTGGAGAGGCTGCAGAATGCAGGCCGGCAACAATATGACCGGAGACTCTTATCAATACTCGGTGCGTTATCATGACTAAATGGTTGCTTTAAAAAAAATTAACATATAGATTAAAAAAACTAACATATAGAGTACTTTTAACTCAAAAACTTCAGAACAGGATTAGAAGTTATTTATAATTTAGATATTACTAAATATTGTTTCTAGAGCAGCGAAGTCGCTTCATAAAGTCGTTAATATCACAGTTACAAATGATTTACTTGTGATTGAAACATTTAAAGATACCAGAATCTGGTTTATTGCTTTAAAAAGAAGACGTCACGTTAAAGATTCTTTGGGTGAGACTTTAATAAAATGTGACTTTTCATTAATTTGGTGGAACAGGAGTGTAAACGGTTTAAAGGGCTGAATACTTTTGTAATTAATGATAGAAGTTTTACAGGCTCGCGTTTTGTTTTGAGCGAGTAACGTGTGTTTACATTTGAAGTTTTAGACTAAACTGGGATTAAATGAGTGTTGACCTTTTGGGTGTGTTTGATTTACTCGCTCTGTAATCAGCTTCTTGCTGTTCCTGTTAAAATAAAAACATTATTTGTTCAGTTAACGAGTCGCTTCAGAAAGTCCTTGTTTCTCCACCAGATGGTGGAAAAGAAACATTCCTGCATTCACAATGTTTAATAAAAGTACTTTACTATTATCAGCAGAACATTCTTCAAGTGTCAAAAGTTTAAAGAAATACTTTCAGTGTTGGATTATTCTTACTGATGCATTAAAGTGTAAATATCATAATGTTGCATTGTTTAAATATTTGACATACTTTTGATTTGTTGTATAACAAAGTATTTTATAAGCTTTTGATTTTCTTCTACTTTATATTTAAACTTCACTACATTTCAGAGGAAAATATTGTACTTTTTACTGCACTATCTAGTTTATGAACTTTACATATTTACATTATTTATACAACATATTAATCAACTAATAAATTATGTATTATAGATTAAGCAAAATAAATGTATAGATACAGTGGTTAAAACCAGCTGCAGTGTAAACAGGAATGCATCAATAATTATAATGTTATTATACTCTATAGTATGTATTATTTATAAATGGGCCATTCTGCTTAATGAATACTTTTGCTTTTGGTCCTTTAAATGTATTTTGATACTACTTGTAATGGTATTTCTACACTGTGGTATTGTTATTTCTACTTTAGTAAAAGATTTGAGTACGTCTTCCAGCACTTTATAAAGGTATAAAGTTGGCTCTGACACAAACGATGTTGTACTCTTGTGTATTTCTCTGGTGTAGTACCCTGTGCTGGCTGGTAGGGGGCAGTGTGGACCACTTTATTTCTAAGAACAGTAACTTAAATAGAAGGCTTCTGTTTTACCACGTGACTTTTCCCATTTTTAAGAATCGAGAGATTTATAATGAACATAATTTATTATGATGAACGCTCCACTGAAAAGTATGGAAGCCCATAGATGCCACGAAAAGGAAAGAAAAAGATCCAGTAAGTCGTAATAATGAGAAACCTTTTGGGAAATAATGATGTCTCTCATAATAATTAAGAAGAAAGTAATTGGTCTCAATAGTTAACATTTCAAAATAATGAGAAACTCAAAAAATGACTTTGTATCTCGTATTTTTCATATATCTGGTATTGTGAGTCATTATTTTGTGAAGGTTTCTCTTATTTTGAAATACTTGGTCATTATTTTCATAGTTTATTATTTTGAAAGAGATCTTATTTCGAGATAGAAATTATTTTGAGGTTTCTCTTATTTTAAAACAATAATTATTTTGAGAACGATTATTTTATTTTGAAAGAGCTTCTCTTATTTTAAAACACGAATTATAATAAGAATAATGATAAGAATTATTTTTAGATACTAATTATTTTTTCAGATACTGGTTCCCATGGTCACGTGATCTTTTTGTTTTTCTTCTACGGTCACACCGGCGGAAATGCCCTTCCAAAGTAAAAGCGACCTCCCTTTTTTTTCCTCCACGGCTTGTTTTACGTGTTTCCTGTCTGGTGTCTGGCAACCCAGAGACCAACGGCTGCGGTCCTCATGCCGCTGGTGAGCCAGCTGATCCCCGTCAACAGGCTCCTGACAGGCGGCCATGCCCGAGCCCGGATGACCCCGGTTCCCCGCTGCTAACAGGTAACTGCTAACAGGTAACACACACACACACACACACACACGTACACAGACGTACTAACCCCTGGATTAGCTACTAGTTGACCCCGTTAACGGGGTAAGAATCTAACGTCACACCTGCTAGCTGCGGGTCGCGTTCGCGGCCGGTTTCAAACGACGTCAGCTAGCAGGCTAATTGTCCAGACTTCCGGGTCCCCGGTTCCGATGGGGGCTTCACGTTAGCAGCCGAACATCTACACGTGCTGTCCGGAGGTCGGTCAGCGGCTCAGACGAGCTGAATGTCACCTGCGACGTCTCACCTGCGACTTTTTGGAAACAGGTGTTCAAAAAGCGACCGAACCCTCCAAATCAGGCTCCAGTCAAAAAAAAAAGGGTAATTTAAGGTCCAGCTAACGGGACCTCTCGAGGGTAAAACACCCATTTTAAACATCGTTTGAACTCGCTATGAACATAGTTAATTACAATCGAAACAACCATACAGCTGGTTCGCCTCTTCTTTAATTTATTGCACAATTAATGGAGATATTGAGCAGATTATAGAGACTAAAAACATGTGTTACGTTGGGTTAAAATCAGTGTGATGCTAATTAATTTAGCCGAGTGTATCAGAAGAACCCATAAACGTGTCTGAGGGATATTGTTCGTGCTGCTGATGTGTAGGACAAAGACACGTTAAAGTGGCTGATTTTTAAATGGAGTTTGGTTAGACAAAGGAAATCCGCCGCCTTGTTGTCATGTGCACGTGCAGCGCTAAGGATGCTCTGTTTTTATAATATCTTAACGTTTGCATATATTTTGTGGCACTGGAACATGCTGCAAAGTGTTTGTCAATAACGATTTTATTTTGAAAGCGTGCACGGAAACCGTTTTTAATTTATTTTTTTACAGTAATCGATGGGGTCAGAGGTCACTTCAGTGTGTGGAGGCTCTCCTTCAGGCTGGGAAACCTCATGAGTCATTTATTGAAATGCTATTTCAGGAGCCGTTTATGCATCAGAATCAGAATCAGAAACCGTTTATTTGCCAGGAATGTTTTCACACAAACGAGGAATTTTTTGAGGCGGAAGGTGCATACATTGGACATGGACATGGGACGTAAGACGAGACAAACAACAATCAACAATCAACGAAAACAACAGTGCAATTGGTATTAAAATATGTGTAAGATAAGCAAGTGCTCAGTCAACAGATACGTTAATGTGAATGTACGTTAAAGTGACATGTGTATTTAAGTTAAGTTCTCATCACATGAAGCAGGGTCCTCATGTCCGCCATGTTCCTACGGAATGGCATCCCAAAAACAAATTGTCCATCTGTGTAAAAAAAATAATTAAATAACCCTCCAACATATTTATGGTGCTTTTATCAATTTGTGACGTTCTCGAAAAGTTACCGTCGGCTGCAATCTGCAAACCCACCACTAGATGGCGAATCTCCTCACGCAGGACCTTTTTATAGAAGCGTCGCCTCGCCTTTCTTCTTCTTCAGGTGACTACCGAGCTGTTTGGGAAGCCTTTTTCCCCAACTTTTGTATTTTTGGTTATTCATGTAACAAAGGTCACAACACACACACACACACACACACACACACACACAGATAAACTAAAAATCGAACTATTGATGGAGTCCTCAGAGTTCACGCACAGTTTAAGCTTCGGGCTCTGAGCGTGTCGGAATGCGGCGCTAGCGTCGAGCTTTGGGAGGTCACGAGGACCATGAGGGGGGGGGGGTTCCCAGTTCCCAGTTCCCAGTTTGTCTGCACTGGTTCCCAGTTTGTCTGCACTGGAGCCGGGGAGGATGAAGCTGGTCTGAGCAGAGCGGGGAGGTGAGGAGGTTAAAGCTTCGTCACTGAGACGGTCGCGTTCAGATCACATCTCTTTCTCTCAGAATGATGATTATTATTATTTCGATGCACTTTTTGTTATGTTAATGTTTCTTAACTTTTTCTCTATTATTTGTGTTTGTTTCAGACTTCGTTGCTTGTTTGCGCCTTAATGGATGAAGTGATTAATAAGTAAATGTTTTATTACATTTGTTGGTTTGTGGATCAAACCTGCTGATTGGATACAGCGTAAAATGTGTTGTTCGTTATTATTATTTTGTTACATCGACCTCAAGACGAGACTGAATTATCTTAACGCGTTCATGCTCCCCTCAGGATGAACCCTAGGTCTCTGTCGTGTTTTAAGGAAACTTAAAATTCATGGTGAAGTTCACCAGAATCAATCCGGCGATATCGTACGTTTTCCTCTTCTAATGGTTTTCTATTCGTGACTAAAGCAGACTTTTTCTTTTCCTTTTTATGTTCATCGTCACCGTTATGCAATTAAAAAAAAAAAAAAAAAACGTAAAAGTAGCAATGACGGTAATCGTTGCTGAAGACATTCGCAACTACTTTTTAACATGTAAAAAAAGAAATGAGGACATGTTTGTAGCATTAGTGATATTAAAATATTGACGAGCGTAAAAACAAGCAGTTGGAAGTGAAGCAACGTCACAAACAAAAAGTGTAGATTGGATTCAACGGACTAAAGAACCAGACCAACAACAACAACAACAACAACAACAACAACACAGGAAAGTTGTGAATCAAAGAACCTCCGAGCTGGAGGGAAGAAATCTACCGTAAAGAAAGTTTGCTTTTTTGACGTAGAATCTGGACGACTCTGTAAAGTATTGAGTCGCGTCTCCAGAGCAGCAAGGAGCTGCACAGTGAAAGGATCGCTCTCTCGTGGGCGGGTTCCTCGGGTTCCTCGGGTTCCTCGGGTTCCTCGGTCACACACTTCCTGCCTCCTGACGTGGAAAAACTGCGGAGAAATGAACTAATAACTAATAGTTGTTGAAAACGATCTGAAAGGGACTTTTTGTTTGTTCCGGCGGATGATTCGATAACGTGGTCATGTGGTTAAATATTGTTATGACGGTCATAAATCTGGAGCCCTGAAGGCATCACGAGATCAGTCTCAAAACAACAACGTCAGACTTTATCCATTAATGTGCATCTTCATCTTTATCTTCATCTCTGTGGATCAGGCGTTCGTGGTTCCCTGAGGATGAAGCTCTTTGAACCCTAATGTCTCAAACTACTTGATGGATTGCCGTGACATTTGCTTCAGACATATTATGATTAATAACAACTTTGGAGATTAACTTTTATTTATTTTTATTGCCATTTTCTTCATAATCGTCGTCATCATCATCATCACAGAGCTGCTGGTCTCGTTTTATTTTCTTATAACTTTGTCTTTTGGTTATTTCTTAACAAATCGATTTATCTAACGACTAATTTATAGTGTGTGTGTGTGTGTGTGTGTGTCGTCACGTGACTGTTGGTCTCAGATGAATCGATCACGGCTTCATAGTTTTGCAGAGGAGCTCAGAATGTGATGTTTTTTACGGTTTGTAGCTCCTTCAGACGTTGAGATTTAAAATGGGACACGAAGAATTACACGTTTTTGACAAAACGTCAGACTTTTCAGTTTAGTCTCTTAGCGTTCGTCACAAATGATGTGTTCAAGGACCGTTGGAAAAGCTCAGCTTCTGGCTTTGTAAACGGTGCGATGTTTAGCCATTTTGTTTAAAGAAAACCCGAAAATCTCCAATGTAACTTTTCTTGCTGCTGCAACAAACACATTTCCCCCTGTGGATGAATAACGTCCATCCATCCATCATCCATCCATTCATTCATCCTTCCATCATCCATTCATTCATCCATCCATCATCCATCCATTCATTCATCCTTCCATCCTTCCATCCTTCTAATCCGACGCGTCCTCCGTCCTCTGCAGGATCCAGACCTGCAGCTCCTGATGGCTGTTTATGACGAGAACATCCTGAAGAACCGGTTCTACGCGGCGCTGGAGAAGCAGAGACCGGACCTCTGCAGCCGCGTGGCGGAGCTGCACGGCATCGTGAGTCCCTGCTGGGGGGGTGTGTGTGTGTGTGTGTGTGTGTGTGTGTGCGTGTGTGCGTGTTGGTGTGTGCATGCGTGTGCATGCGTGTGCGTGCGCTTGCTGCTGTGCGTGCATGTGTGTGTGTGTTGGGGTGTGTGTGTGTGTGTGTGTGTGTATGCATGTTGGTGTGCGTGCGTGGTGTGTGTGTGTGTATGCATGTTGGTGTGCGTGCGTGGTGTGTGTGTGTGTATGCATGTTGGTGTGCGTGCGTGGTGTGTGTGTGTGTATGCATGTTGGTGTGCGTGCGTGGTGTGTGTGTGTGTATGCATGTTGGTGTGCGTGCGTGGTGTGTGTGTGTGCATGTTGTGGTGTGTGTGTGTGCGTGCGCTTGCTGCCGTGTGTGCATGTGTGTGTGTGTGTGTGTGTGCGTGCGTGCTGCCGTGCGTGCATGTGTGCATGCATGTTGGTGTGTGTGCATGTTGTGGTGTGTGTGTGTGTGTGTGTGTGCACGCACACTTCAGAAGAGCAGGATTTGGTTACATTTTAGGAGAAACTTATTTGTGTTAAAAAATGGCTGCCTGGAAGGAAAGAAATGTAAAAAAAAAAATGTGTTTCTAAATTCAGTGTTTTACAGTTGTACATCCATCCAGACTTCATTTGTATTCGTTATGATTTCACGAGTTGAAGCTAAATCTGCCGCATGCGTTGCTTAGAACTGAACCTCGGTAGATTCTCTCAGTGGACTTTCCCAGTGAAACCAGTTCACTGACCAGCAGACCAGTTTCTTTTGACGGCAGTCTGGTTTCAGGCCAGCAGCCCGGATCAGACTCCTCACCGGTGTGGAAATGTGACGAAGGGAAAGTACATTATTGAAGCTTTCGGACCGCTTCCTGTCTTGTGATTTCAACACATTTTCAGTTCTCAGAAATAATTCTCTGAGTGAACTAAAGGTCGCGACCTGGGACTCAACCAATCAGGACGACTGGGCTTCAGTTGTTGAGAGGTCTTGTTTTAAAAAGTGTTCTGACCGCCTGCAGGTTCTGGTGCCGTGTTGCGGGAGCTTGACCCTCAGCAGCTACTCGGACTCTCAGTTCGACAGCTACGTCCTGCAGCCGGCGGAGGACGGGTACCAGACTGTGGACGGAAAGGTTGGTCCTGAGAACGACAAGAAGCACCAACAGATGAGGCTCTACGTCCTTTACCTGCTTTAAAGATCCAGGAGGCGGGACTAGAGACGTCTCTGGTAGCAACCTGTCAATCACCTTGTAGCCCCGCCCCTAAAGCGTCCCCTGCTTTATGGTCTGTTTGACTCTAAATGACCATAATTTACTAAATGAACATCATGCTGTATTGAAGAAGACTTGAAACTAGAGATTGAGACATAAACTCATGTTTACAATGTTTACTGAGGGAATACATCAAGAGAAGTAGAGTCATTTATATAGACTTCTATACAACCAGAGGAGTCGCCCCCTGGTGGTCAGGAGAGAGAATGCAGCTTTAACACATGAAGCATAGACTTCTATACAACCAGAGGAGTCGTCCCTGGTGGTCAGAAGAGATAATGCAGCTTTAACACATGAAGTATAGACTTCTATACAACCAGAGGAGTCGTCCCTGGTGGTCAAGAGAGAGAATTAAGCTATTTTCCTTCTCTTGTTAGTTCTGCTCCAGAATCTTGAGACAATATGCTCCGGTTTGATTTTCCAAAGGCCAATATCCGTGAATCAATATTCAATATTCAGTCCTGATTGTGAACGCGTCCCATGACAACCAGTCGTCCAAAAAAACGATTGACCTGTATGACATCACCACGAACACACACTGCAGTTTATTCTGACTCACACACATACACACTCACTAGAGAACCAAATGTGGATTCATCCGCTGCCGAAAATAGTCCCAACAAAATCACTGATAAACGAGGATCAGCATCGTTATGATTTGATCAATACTAGGAATCTTATCAATACGCTTATCGGTTATTTTGTGAGGACGGATGTTCTGCTTGTTGGTCACATGATGAACTGCTGCTGTTTCCTCCTTTTACTTGAGAGGCTTTTATTGTTTGAGACGACCAGAGTTCTCAGAATCTACTGGAGTCACATGTAGAAACACTTTGAGTCTTTGTCTCCTCTCTGCCATGAAGTGAGTCTCACGCTGGAGTGAGAGAGAGACAAGGAGACGGAGAGAGAGAGAGACAAGGAGACGGAGAGAGAGAGACAAGGAGACGGAGAGAGAGAGACAAGGAGACGGAGAGAGAGAGACAAGGAGACGGAGAGAGAGAGACAAGGAGACGGAGAGAGAGAGACAAGGAGACGGAAAGAGAGAGACAAGGAGACGGAGAGAGAGAGACAAGGAGACGGAGAGAGAGAGAGACAAGGAGACGGAGAGAGAGAGAGACAAGGAGACGGAGAGAGAGAGAGACAAGGAGACGGAGAGAGAGAGAGAGACAAGGAGACGGAGAGAGAGAGAGAGAGACAAGGAGACGGAGAGAGAGAGACAAGGAGACGGAGAGAGAGAGACAAGGAGACGGAGAGAGAGAGACAAGGAGACGGAAAGAGAGAGACAAGGAGACGGAGAGAGAGAGACAAGGAGACGGAGAGAGAGAGACAAGGAGACGGAGAGAGAGAGAGACAAGGAGACGGAGAGAGAGAGACAAGGAGACGGAGAGAGAGAGACAAGGAGACGGAGAGAGAGAGACAAGGAGACGGAGAGAGAGAGACAAGGAGACGGAAAGAGAGAGACAAGGAGACGGAAAGAGAGAGACAAGGAGACGGAAGGAGACGGAGAGAAGAGAGAGACAAGGAACGGAAAGAGAGAGAGACAAGGAGACGGAAAGAGAGAGAGACAAGGAGACGGAAAGAGAGAGAGGACAAGGAGACGGAAAGAGAGGGGAGAGAGAGAGAGAGACAAGGAGACGGAAAGAGAGAGAGACAAGGAGACGGAGAGAGAGAGACAAGGAGACGGAAAGAGAGAGACAAGGAGACGGAGAGAGAGAGACAAGGAGACGGAGAGAGAGAGACAAGGAGACGGAAAGAGAGAGACAAGGAGACGGAAAGAGAGAGACAAGGAGACGGAGAGAGAGAGACAAGGAGACGGAGAGAGAGAGACAAGGAGACGGAAAGAGAGAGACAAGGAGACGGAGAGAGAGAGACAAGGAGACGAAAGAGAGAGACAAGGAGACGGAAAGAGAGAGACAAGGAGACGGAAAGAGAGAGACAAGGAGACGGGGGAGAGAGAGACAAGGAGACGGGGAAGAGAGAGAGAGACAAGGAGACGGAAAGAGAGAGAGACAAGGAGACGGAGAGAGAGAGACAAGGAGACGGAAAGAGAGAGAGACAAGGAGACGGAAAGAGAGAGAGACAAGGAGACGGAAAGAGAGAGAGACAAGGAGACGGAAAGAGAGAGAGACAAGGAGAGCGGAAGAGAGAGAGAGAGAGAGAGAGAGAGAGAGAGAGAGAGAGAGAGAGGAGAGAGAGAGAGAGAGAGAGAGAGAGAGAGAGAGAGAGAGAGGAGAGTAGAGAGAGAGAGAGAGAGAGAGAGAGAGAGAGAGAGAGAGAGAGAGAGAGGTTTGAGACGAGGACGTCTCACTCCAGAGACTTCTAAAGTACCGACAGCAGAACCGTTAGCTCCTCTCCTGGTTTTGCTCACTCAGAACCGGTTCCCCTGTAGAACCGGGTTCCGGAAGGCGTCCCTACTTATGAAGCTATACACGAGTAAAGACTTGTGTCTTCAGCAGGAAACCGATGGGCTTCGTGTTGAGAGACACGGACAGGAAGTCTGGATCTTTTGTTGACAAAAAGAATAAAAGCAGAATAACGTTATAATACATAACAATACATAAACATAATAATACATAAACATAACAATACATAAACATAATAATACATAAACATAACAATACATAAACATAATAATACTGCTGCGTGTTCCAGGAGGTCCGGATCCAGGACGGGCAGGTCCTGCTGGGCTCCGGCTTCCCGGCTCCGTCCTCGGTGCCCATCCTGTTCGAGGAGACCTTCTACAACGAGCGCGAGCAGAGCTTCAGCATCCTGTGCATCTCGCGGCCCGTGGAGGCGGAGCCGGGCCCGGCCGAGTCCGGCCCGCCGGCGCCGACCGGCCTGAGGAGCCTGGAGGACGTCCGGGTCTTCCTGGGCCGCCACGCACAGAAGCTGGACAAGTTCATCCTGGGCTTCGGCCAGGCCTTCAGAGAGCAGGAGAGGAAGGGGCTGCGGCACCACATCGTAGGTGGTCCTCTTCGCTGCTCCTCCTCTTCGTCACCTTTCTTGCTCTTCCTCTTCCCTTCTGCCACTTCCTTGTCTTCCTCTTTCCTTCTGCCACTTCCTTGTCTTCCTCTTCCCTTCTGCCACTTCCTGTCTTCCACTTTCCTTTTGCCACTTCCTGTCTTCCTCTTTCCTTCTGCCACTTCATGTCTTCCTCTTTCCTTCTGCCACTTCATGTCTTCCTCTTCCCTTCTGCCACTTCCTTGTCTTCCTCTTTCCTTCTGCCACTTCCTGTCTTTTCTTCTTCTTTCCTTCTGCCACTTCCTGTCTTCCTCTTTCCTTCTGCCACTCCATGTCTTCCTCTTCCCTTCTGCCATTTTTCTTCTGCCACTTCCTTGTCTTCCTCTTTCCTTCTGCCACTTCCTGTCTTTTCTTCCTCTTCCCTTCTGCCACTTCCTGTCTTCCTCTTCCCTTCTGCCACTTCCTGTCTTCCATTTTTCTTCTGCCACTTCATGTCTTCCTCTTCCCTTCTGCCACTTCCTGTCTTCCATTTTTCTTCTGCCACTTCCTTGTCTTCCTCTTTTCTTCTGCCACTTCCTGTCTTCCTCTTTTCTTCTGCCACTTCCTTGTCTTTCTCTTTCCTTCTGCCACTTCCTGTCTTCCTCTTTCCTTCTGCCACTTCCTGTCTTCCTCTTTCCTTCTGCCACTTCCTGTCTTCTTCTTCTTCTTCTTCTTCTTTCCTTCTGCCACTTCCTGTCTTCCTCTTTCCTTCTGCCACTTCCTGTCTTCTTCCTCTTTCCTTCTGCCACTTCCTGTCTTCTTCCTCTTTCCTTCTGCCACTTCCTCTCTTTCCTTCTGCCACTTCCTGTCTTCCTCTCTCCTTCTGCCACTTCCTGTCTTCCTCTCTTTCCTTCTGCCACTTCCTGTCTTCTTCCTCTTTCCTTCTGCCACTTCCTCTCTTTCCTTCTGCCACTTCCTGTCTTCCTCTCTCCTTCTGCCACTTCCTGTCTTCCATTTTTCTTCTGCCACTTCCTTGTCTTCCTCTTTTCTTCTGCCACTTCCTGTCTTCCTCTTTTCTTCTGCCACTTCCTTGTCTTTCTCTTTCCTTCTGCCACTTCCTGTCTTCCTCTTTCCTTCTGCCACTTCCTGTCTTCTTCTTCTTCTTCTTCTTCTTTCCTTCTGCCACTTCCTGTCTTCCTCTTTCCTTCTGCCACTTCCTGTCTTCCTCTCTCCTTCTGCCACTTCCCGTCTTCCACTTTCCTTCTGCCACTTCCTGTCTTCCTCTTCCCGGTTTGTCCCTTTCTACTTCCCTCCTTCGTCTGTTCTTTTTATTCCACTTATTTTTGTACTGGCTAACCTTTATTCTGACAAACTTTTCTAATGCAGGACTTAATGGCTGAAGTACTTGAGGAAAAAGAGTATTTATTTATTTATAATGAAAGGTTTTTTAGTCGACATCGTGACACATGTTGATGATTCTATTGGGAGTTGAACCTTCTAGAGACTGAAACGTTTGCGTCCTCTCTCCTCTCAGGACTCGGTGAACGGTCTTTACACTAAATGTCTTCAGTGTCTGCTGAGAGACTCCCGTCTGGTGAGTATGGAGAGAACAGGAAGTGATTATTTTGGGGGGGAGACGCTCGTTTCTACATTTGATACGACTCAAAGGTCAACGAGGACGCTTCAAGGTGATGTTTCTCATCATCCTCGCACCGCTTCCCGTTTATTACAACATGTTAATGCTCCGGAGCTTTCGATAGTCGCATGATCTTCCTCGGCAGATGGAGAATCATAATTATATAAAATAAAAGAATATTTAAAAACGATCAAGAATATTACCCGCCAAAATAAAAAGAAGCTCAGGAAGGTTCCCGAATGAGTCTCCAAGTCTAAGGGGAGGAGCTCCAAATCTCTTTTTAGCTCCTTAAAAGCCCCACAATTCCTTGCGGCTGCAACTCAATCGTCCGTGAAAGAGTTAACAATTATTTTCATGTAGTCATAAATTAATGGATTTCATGATGATGAATATGAATACAGTGATAACCCTTTTAATTTAATGTTATATACATTTATTTACTTCAAACATGGAACAAATAAGTAAAAAAAAAACTGTAAATATAGCAAACAGTCAACAAACTAATTCTTATTGTCAATAATAAGAAGCATCATTAAAAAAACTAAACAAGCTTCTCTTATGATTGATTATTAAAAAGCTAAATATAAAATGCATAATATATAAAAAATATAATAAAAAGAAGAATATACAAATATAATATTAAGAAAATGCACAGTATATACAAAAAATGTAATATAAAAAATGTAGAATAGGAAAAATGCTCTATATATATATACACACACACACACACACACACACACACACACACACACACACACACACACAGAGAGAGCCGCATCACATCCTGAGCGGTGACCACCGAGTGACTCGTGTCTGTTCTCCTCCCACAGAAGCTTCTGGCCAAGCAGGAGCTGCAGATGACTCTCCTCAAGCAGGCGGTGGAGGTAACGGCGCCCCCTACGCTTCAGTGTTGGGAGCGCAACGTCCAGCAGACGACGTTCAGGGCCTCCGGTCGTAAAACGTCCGATTGTTGTGACTTTGCTTTCTCGCAGCTGTTGACTCGAATGTTTTTCTCCTCCTTTCCAGATGTACGTCCATCATGGTATCCATGATTGCATTTTTAACTTCGTGGGAACGCTTGAAGCCAGCCAGGTACTGTAGTTTTATTTATTGCCTGAAGCAACTTTAATGTCTGGAAACAGTGTTGTGGTTTCTCTCGATGCTCTCTAGTTCCATTTCAGGACACGGGATTATATGAATCTCACTATTATATTAAAATGTTTGTGATTTTCCCAATAATCATCCAAATCTGATTAGAATTCAAATTAGCTAGCAATCACTTTTCATTAGTTGATCAATACATATTTTTATTGCATGTTTTTGTGTGAAAATAGGGTCATTTTAAGTGTTCGTGGATAAATAAAGGATGAATAAAAAAAAAAGAGGAATTATTGTGGAAGAAATCACCCTGTTTTCCTGTATTTTATGCAGCTTTAAAATAAAATCCCTCTCAATCAGAACGTATTTCATACTTTCCTGCCGCGTGTGAAATACTAATGATTGACGCATCATCCCCCGAAAGCCTCAATAGCTAAAGTTCGGGGGGTCTCTAAAAGTCTTCTCACGTTTCCCTGATGGAAGTCAAAGACGCAGTGGAACTTCTGTGTTGTCGTACTTGTAGTGTCTTTTCTCGTGGATGAAATGTGTCTCGTCGTGTCGACAGGACGCCGCCTTCAACAAAACCACCAGGAGTCTGCAGGAGCTGCAGCAGAGCGAGCTGGGGGTGAAGCCGGAGTTCAGGTCGGTTCAACGGAGCATTCTCTCTCCTGACCACCAGGGGGCGACTCCTCTGGTTGTATAGAAGCATATGCTTCATGTGTTAAAGCTGCATTCTCTCTCCTGACCACCAGGGGGCGACTCCTCTGGTTGTATAGAAGCCTATGCTTCATGTGTTAAAGCTGCATTCTCTCTCCTGACCACCAGGGGGCGACTCCTCTGCTTGTATAGAAGCCTATGCTTCATGTGTTAAAGCTGCATTCTCTCCACCTTGATTAATTGTAAACATTGTTTATTATTATATACATTTTTGTCTAAATGGACGGGGTGTGTTTTCATGTTGTTGTTGTTGTTGTTGTCTCTGCAGTCTAAACTTGCCCCGGGCGAAGAGAGAGCTGAGTCAGCTCAACCAGCAGACCTCTCCTCTCCTCAAACTGCTCTGCCTGCGCAGAGTCGCCCTGACGGCCACCCAGACGCCGCGGGGCGCCGGTACGCTGCTCTTCCTCCTCTTCCTGCTCCTCTTCCTCTCTCTCTGTAATCAGATCCGCTCTGACGGCCTCCGTTGTGTTTTCTGTTTGCGTTGGTCGAGGCCCATTCGCTCTTAATTCATGTGACCAATTCAGTCATTTAGTTTTGGACCGCCGGAGAGAGCGTCAGTCCAAGTATCACAATATTAAAGTAACTGGAATAATCTCCGTTACTTTTTGGATTACTTCATTAAAAAAAAAAAAAAAGTGAAAAGAAAAATGTTGAAAATCTCAATTATTTGGCCAGTGAAGCAGAAACAGGAACAACATCTCAGCAGATACATGTTTAAATTAAATTAACCTCATTGTGCTGTGTTTTGCTTCCATTACTTCTCTGCAAAAAGAATAATCTCGACGACGTCGTGTCCCGTTCTGATTCACGGATAAAATAACGAGGATATTAGCATTTCTTCAGGACAGTTTGTGAGACTTGTTGTGAAGCGATGCGTCGCATTCAGGTTGCTCTCTGGATAATAATCCCTATCTTCTGACCTCGTGTTTCCTTCTCCTCTCTCTGCTTCCCTCCTGCAGCCGGCATCGAGGCCGTGAGCGCGGACGACCTGCTCTCTGTCGTCCTCTACCTGCTGGTGAAGACGGAAATCCCCAACTGGTGAGCTCCCCGGTGACCTTTGACCCCGTGGGCCGGTTCATCCGTCACGCGGAGGGAGGAATGTAATCTGAGGATTAGCGAAGCTACGGTTTAACGTCAGAGCTCTGTTGCACATCACAAGCTGATATTGGTTTAATAAATCCAAGTTAAATTGAGTTTAATTAAATGCAGACGTCGTGCCACTCAGACAGACGCAGATCAATACTGTGAAATAACTCAAGAAACGCTTTACTTTCACCAAAGATTCAAAGGAAACGAGAAAATCCAGTTTATCTGCACGTTAGATAAAATAAGATTAGATAAAATAATCCTTACTAGTCCCGCAGTGTGGACATTTACAGGATTTACAGCAGCAAAGTGAACAGAAGAGACAGGAAGATGACTCAAAACAAGTGTTATAATAATGAAAACAGAAAACATCCACAGTAACTAAAATATAACAAAAAATATGATATTTACAGACATAAAAATGTATCTGTGCAATACAAATACATTATTTGGGGTGTTTTGTTTCCCCTCTTCTGTCGGCCATTTTAACCTGTCGTCCACTTTACCGCGCGTCCTCAGGATGGCCAACCTGAGCTACATCCGCAACTTCTGCTTCAGCCACTCCAGCAAAGACGAGCTCAGCTACTGCCTGAGCACCTTCGAGGCCGCGGTGGAGTACATCAAGCTGGGGAAGCTGCAGGACAGCCGCTCGGTGAGTCTTCTTTCTCTTGCCCCACACACACACACACACACACACACACACACACACACACACACACACACACACAGACTTCCTGTTGACCGAGCCGCCGGTGTCCCGCAGGGCTCCGGGGAGCTGAACGACACGGCGCTGTTCAAGGAGAGGATGAGTCTGCCGGCCCAGAGCGCGGCCACGCCCATCCACCGCCTGTTTGAGGTGAGATTCCACAAAATGTTTGGTCATGGAAATTTGGTTTAAAGTCATGAAATCCATTGGTCAACATGTGTATGAACCTTTTTTAAGGGCATCAGTGGAACGTTTCTGTGGTGCTGTTTTTAATTAGCATCATCAGGAATGTAAACAACAACAAGTCTCTTCACGTGTGTGTGTGTGTGTGTGTGTGTGTGTGTGTGTGTGTGTGTGTGTGTGTGTGTGTGTGTGTGTGTGTGTGTGTGTGTGTTAGCACATCGCCAATGGGAGCGAGGCGGAGGTGCAGCGGCTGCTGAGTGAAGGCGAGAGCAGCGAGGACGTCAGGACGTGTCATCCCCTCTGCTCATGTGACCTCTGTGACCTCACGCTGTCTGGGTGAGCGCACGCACACACACACACACACACACACACACACACACACACACACACACACACACACACACACACACACACACTGTTCATGTAGCTGCTGTAAGAGTCACGTATTTTTACTGGAAGTGAGACGAAGCTTCCAGGTTTCTTTACTGCCTGGGGCCATTTCCTCTTTTTCTCTTTCTTAAAAACTGTTGTTGCATCAGAGAATCAGGAACGAAAAGCTGTTTGCTCTTTCACTTCCGACTTGAGAGAGAGAGAGAGAGACACACACACACACACACACACACACACACACACACACACACACACGCACACACACGGAGTACACAAATGCGTGAACATTTTATTTGAGTTTAGTTAAGATCTACCTGAGATCCTGAATGGTTTTCCTGCAGCTGCTTCACCCTCTGATGCTGTTCTCCACCTCTGTTCTCCACCTCTGTTCTCCACCTCTGTTCTCCACCTCTGTTCTCCACCTCTGTTCTCCACCTCTGTTCTCCACCTCTGTTCTCCACCTCTGTTCTCCACCTCTGTTCTCCACCTCTGATGCTGTTCTCCACCTCTGTTCTCCACCTCTGTTCTCCACCTCTGTTCTCCACCTCTGTTCTCCACCTCTGTTCTCCACCTCTGATGCTGTTCTTTAAATCTCTGGCTTCCTGTTCTCAGGCACTTGAACGACCCGTCCATCGTCACGCCGTTCTCCAGAGACGACCGCGGCTACACGCCGCTGCACGCCGCCGCCATCTGCGGTGAGCACACACACACACACAGCTATTAAACACTCTTTAATTCTGATTGTGATGATAGTTACGTGTGTGTGTGTGTGTGTGTGTGTGCAGGGCAGGCCCAGCTCATCGACCTGCTGGTGAGCAAAGGAGCGCCGGTCAACGCCACAGACTACCACGCCCTCACGCCGCTGCACCTGGCCTGCCAGAGGGGATACCAGGGAGTCACGGTGAACACACACACACACACACACACACACACACAGACACACAGAGAGAACATTGTGTGTTTATGTTGCTATATTTAGTAAAGCCGACCTGAAGGTGAGACACTTGAGGGTTTTCGTGCACTCTATTTTACTACTTTTGTCTATTTCAGAAAACGTATGTCAGTAATCAACCGGTGAGGTTTTATGATGATGTCATTAGTTCTTTTTGTAGTTTTTCCCCTTTTCCCCTGTTGTGTAGTAATATTAAAGTAAGTTACTTTAACATAAACGCACGGCGGCCCAAAACAAAATGACTGAATTGGGAGCGGGTCGTAAGCTCTGTGGCGTGAGACTCCTTCTGTATTTTAAAATCTAGATTTATAGCATTTATTTGTTTTTCCCAGCTTAAATCAGTCGTTACAGTCCTGAGTAAAAAACTAAATCAACCTCAAGTGTCTCCCGGAACATAAATGAAGATATTTACAGATGAATTAAGATCGACAATAGAAAACCAATGAGCTGCTCCTCCGCAGCTGCTGCTGCTGCACTACAAGGCCGAGCCGGACGCTCAGGACAACAACGGCAACGCGGCGCTGCACCTCGCCTGCATGTACGGACACGAGGACGTGAGTCAACCCGCTGCAGGCTGCAGGCCAGACCGGAGTGGTGTGGTGGTGGTGGTAGTAGTAATAATAGTAGTAGTAGTAGTGGTAGTAATAATAGTAGTGGTAGTAATGGTGGTAGTAATAATAGTAGTAGTAGTAGTGGTAGTAATAATAGTAGTGGTAGTAATGGTGGTAGTAGTAATAATAATAATAATAATAATAGTGGTAGTAGTAGTGGTAGTAATAATAGTAGTAGTGGTGGTGGTAGTAGTAGTAGTGGTGGTGGTAGTAATGGTGGTAGTGGTGGTAATGGTAGTAGTAGTAGTAGTAGTAATAATAATAATAATAATAATAGTGGTAGTAGTAGTGGTAGTAATAATAGTAGTAGTGGTGGTGGTAGTAGTAGTAGTGGTGGTGGTAGTAATAGTAGTGGTGGTGGTAGTAATAATAGTAGTAGTGGTAGTAATAATAGTAGTAGTGGTGGTGGTGGTGGTAGTAGTGGTAGTAGTAGTGGTAGTGGTGGTGGTAGTAATAATAGTAGTAGTGGTAGTAATGGTAGTAGTTGTGGTGGTAGTAATAATAGTAGTGGTAGTAGTGGTAGTAATAGTGGTGGTGGTAGTGGTAGTAATGGTGGTAGTAATGGTAGTAGTGGTAGTAATAATAGTAGTGGTAGTAGTAGTAATGGTAGTAGTGGTAGTAGTAGTTGTGGTGGTGGTGGTAGTAATGGTAGTAGTAATGGTAGTAGTGGTAGTAATAATAGTAGTGGTAGTAATAATAGTAGTGGTGGTAATAGTGGTGGTGGTGGTAGTAATGGTGGTAGTAACAGTAACAGTAGTAATATTAGTAGTGGTGGTAGTAATATTAGTATTAGTGGTAGTAATATAAATAGTAGTGGTAGTAATAGCCGTGGTGGTATTATTATTATTATTATAATTATAGAGTAGTCCAGTGGTCCCCAACCTTTTTTATTTAAAATCTTTTGTCCCTGTATGAGCTTCTACTCCAGTAGATGGAGTTTGGAGACGTTAGCGGTTATCTTTGCTCTCTTCAAAGACTCCATTGATTAAAAAAACAAACAGTAATTTTAACTCTGTGTAGAAGTACCTCACACAGCCGCACGTCACACCGATAACTGTGTGTGTTTGTTGGCGTCAGTGCGTGAAGGCCTTGGTTTACTACGACGCTCAGACGTGCCGCCTGGACCTGCAGAACGACAAAGGCGACGCGGCGCTGCACATGGCGGCGCGCTGGGGCTACGAGGGCATCATCACGGTGCTGCTGGAGAACGGGGCGAGCACCGCCGTGCTCAACAAGAGCAAGGACTCGCCGCTGCGGTGCGCGCTCAACTCCAAGGTCAGCCGGAGGTCATCTGGTGCTTCATGATACGAGCTTTATGATGAACCTTATGATTAACCTGTGTGTGTGTGTGTGTGTGTGTGTGTGTGTGTGTGTGTGTGTGTGTGTGTGTGTGTGTGTGTGTGTCTTCCTGCAGATCCTCGCGTTGTTGCAGTCGGCGCAGAACGGCCGTCCGCGCGGCGGAGTCGATGTGAGTTGAATTCTCAGCTTTAACACATGAAGCATAGACTTCTATACAACCAGAGGAGTCGCCCCCTGGTGGTCAGGAGAGAGAATGCAGCTTTAACACATGAAGCATAGACTTCTATACAACCAGAGGAGTCACCCCCTGGTGGTCAGGAGAGAGAATGCAGCTTTAACACATGAAGCATAGACTTCTATACAACCAGAGGAGTCGCCCCCTGGTGGTCAGGAGAGAGAATGCAGCTTTAACACATGCAGCATAGACTTCTATACAACCAGAGGAGTCGCCCCCTGGTGGTCAGGAGAGAGAATGCAGCTTTAACACATGAAGCATAGACTTCTATACAACCAGAGGAGTCACCCCCTGGTGGTCAGGAGAGAGAATGCAGCTTTAACACATGAAGCATAGACTTCTATACAACCAGAGGAGTCGCCCCCTGGTGGTCAGGAGAGAGAATGCAGCTTTAACACATGCAGCATAGACTTCTATACAACCAGAGGAGTCGCCCCCTGGTGGTCAGGAGAGAGAATGCAGCTTTAACACATGAAGCATAGACTTCTATACAACCAGAGGAGTCGCCCCCTGGTGGTCAGGAGAGAGAATGCAGTTTTAACACATGAAGCATAGACTTCTATACAAACAGAGGAGTCGCCCCCTGGTGGTCAGGAGAGAGAATGCAGTTTTAACACATGAAGCATAGACTTCTATACAACCAGAGGAGTCGCCCCCTGGTGGTCAGGAGAGAGAATGCAGCTTTAACACATGAAGCATAGACTTCTATACAAACAGAGGAGTCGCCCCCTGGTGGTCAGGAGAGAGAATGCAGTTTTAACACATGAAGCATAGACTTCTATACAACCAGAGGAGTCGCCCCCTGGTGGTCAGGAGAGAGAATGCAGCTTTAACACGTGAAGCATAGACTTCTATACAACCAGAGGAGTCGCCCCCTGGTGGTCAGGAGAGAGAATGCAGCTTTAACACGTGAAGCATAGACTTCTATACAACCAGAGGAGTCGCCCCCTGGTGGTCAGGAGAGAGAATGCAGCTTTAACACATGAAGCATAGACTTCTATACAACCAGAGGAGTCGCCCCCTGGTGGTCAGAGAGAATGCAGTTTTAACACATGAAGCATATACTTCTATACAACCCGAGGAGTCGCCCCCTGGTGGTCAGGAGAGAGAATGCAGCTTTAACACATGAAGCATAGACTTCTATACAAACAGAGGAGTCGCCCCCTGGTGGTCAGAGAGAATGCAGTTTTAACACATGAAGCATATACTTCTATACAACCCGAGGAGTCGCCCCCTGGTGGTCAGGAGAGAGAATGCAGCTTTAACACATGCAGCATAGACTTCTATACAACCAGAGGAGTCGCCCCCCTGGTGGTCAGGAGAGAGAATGCAGTTTTAACACATGAAGCATAGACTTCTATACAAACAGGAGTCGCCCCCTGGTGGTCAGGAGAGAGAATGCAGCTTTAACACATGAAGCATAGACTTCTATACAACCAGAGGAGTCGCCCCCTGGTGGTCAGAGAGAATGCAGTTTTAACACATGAAGCATATACTTCTATACAACCAGAGGAGTCGCCCCCTGGTGGTCAGGAGAGAGAATGCAGCTTTAACACGTGAAGCATAGACTTCTATACAACCAGAGGAGTCACCCCCTGGTGGTCAGGAGAGAGAATGCAGCTTTAACACATGAAGCATAGACTTCTATACAATCAGAGGAGTCGCCCCCTGGTGGTCAGAGAGAATGCAGTTTTAACACATGAAGCATAGACTTCTATACAACCAGAGGAGTCGCCCCCTGGTGGTCAGGAGAGAGAATGCAGCTTTAACACATGAAGCATAGACTTCTATACAACCAGAGGAGTCGCCCCCTGGTGGTCAGGAGAGAGAATGCAGTTTTAACACATGAAGCATAGACTTCTATACAACCAGAGGAGTCGCCCCCTGGTGGTCAGGAGAGAGAATGCAGTTTTAACACATGAAGCATAGACTTCTATACAACCAGAGGAGTCGCCCCCTGGTGGTCAGGAGAGAGAATGCAGCTTTAACACATGAAGCATAGACTTCTATACAACCAGAGGAGTCGCCCCCTGGTGGTCAGGAGAGAGAATGCAGCTTTAACACATGAAGCACAGACTTCTATACAACAAGAGGAGTCGCCCCCTGGTGGTCAGGAGAGAGAATGCAGCTTTAACACATGAAGCATAAACTTCTCTACAACCAGAGGAGTCGCCCCCTGGTGGTCAGGAGAGAGAATGCAGCTTTAACACATGAAGCATAGACTTCTATACAACCAGAGGAGTCGCCCCCTGGTGGTCAGGAGAGAGAATGCAGCTTTAACACATGAAGCATAGACTTCTATACAACCAGAGGAGTCGCCCCCTGGTGGTCAGGAGAGATAATGCAGTTTTAACACATGAAGCATAGACTTCTATACAACCAGAGGAGTCGCCCCCTGGTGGTCAGAGAGAATGCAGTTTTAACACATGAAGCATAGACTTCTATACAACCAGAGGAGTCTCCCCCTGGTGGTCAGGAGAGAGAATGCAGCTTTAACACATGAAGCATAGACTTCTATACAACCAGAGGAGTCGCCCCCTGGTGGTCAGGAGAGAGAATGCAGCTTTAACACATGAAGCATAGACTTCTATACAACCAGAGGAGTCACCCCCTGGTGGTCAGGAGAGAGAATGCAGCTTTAACACATGAAGCATAGACTTCTATACAACCAGAGGAGTCACCCCCTGGTGGTCAGGAGAGAATGCAGCTTTAACACATGAAGCATAAACTTCCCATTAAAAACACACTTGATTCAGACCTCTGTTCCTCAGCATTACTTTAGTTTGTTTCGAGCCTCAGTGATATTATATTATATATTATGTTATATATTATATTA
>JBAMJR010000531.1:25000-175000 GCA_038501785.1 Myoxocephalus aenaeus | reverse complement strand
GCCGACACCAGAAAGAACGCTTTCGGGTGCGAAAAGAGTCACGTGACGGTTACACATCGCACACGTGAAGTCACGATCTAAACCGTCGCTCGCGATCGACCGCGTGAGGCGAAGACGGATCGAACTGACGCTCAAACGAGGAAATGTGTTTGTAGTTTTGGGGATCGCAATGAAATGTAAAAGTGTGTTTTTGCTCGTAGAGTTTGTCAACTTGCGGCGTCTCAAAAATACGTTGTCTTCTGTTTTATTTTGGAATCGCATCACTTTTACTTCCTGTGAAACGCAACGTCGTTTTTTTTTATTTGTATTATTAGCGGTTGATCTGTAAAAAAAGCGCAAAGTTTGCACGTCACTTTCACGTTGAATGTTTTTTTTTTCTTTTCTAACTGACGTCCATCGGTGGCTCTCTTGGCTCTCTTCAGAGCCACCGGACTCCTTTGACGGAAAGCGGTCGTTTCGCCTCACGGAGGCTCGATTGGTTAGTTTGAGTCGAAACTAAACCCTTTAAAACGCCAAAGTCGCACAATAACACAAACTGACCAATCGACCAGCAACTCCAGTGTTAACGAGGTAAAAAACGAGGTTTTTTTTTAAAGGTTGAATGAGAAATGCAGTCGTCCTAAAATATCATTTCATTGTGACTTTAACGCGTCAAATGTTGTTGTAACGTTAACCGACTTTCTGCCGGTCTGAAGAGGTCTTCAGCCGCCGCCTCCTCCTCCTCATCCTCATCCTCCTCCTCTTCCTCCTCTATCGAGTTTGAAGCACTTTCTTCTTCCAGCCTTCACAACAAAAACAAAGGAAAAAGGGATGCAGACTGCCGTGGTTTCCGTTTGTATGAACGTTGTTGCTCTAGTTCAGTTTTTCAAGCGAGTCGTTTTTACTTTTTACTTGACTTATTTTCGATGGCAGGACGCAGACGGAGACGTTTTTTACAGTTTTTTTTTTTTATCCCGTTAATAACAAAATGTTTTATTTCACATCGGCGCCAACTATTTAAAAACAATCAACCGTTATTCCAGCAGGAATGTGATGAATGAGACAAACATCAACTTATAATGAACATAAACTACTTATGATCATTGTTTTTATATTTTCTGACGTTGTTTTTAGACAAAAGAATGAATCTATTAAAATAGAAACGTTTAAGTATTTTTTTTTTAGTTGCAGCTCTGCTTAAAAACGCATTTTTTTATTTTTTAACAAATCTGGTCAAAGGTTGCACTCATCTTGATTAATATCATTATGATATATTATTATTATTTGTGTCACATGTTCACCTCACGATGTTCACTTATTGTCACTTTAAACCTTTTTGTTTCATCTTTTCATCTCTCCTCCGGTGTTGGTCGACTTGTTGTGTTTTTTTGTCCACACACACACACACACACACACACACACACACACACACACACACACTCTTCAGCGTTTTATTTAAGATGAAGGATGTCAGACTGAATCAGAAGTCAAATCTTAATTATTTTTGTACCACTGGTTTTATTTTTCAGGTTTTGATGTTTTAAAACCGATGTGAATGTGCCTTATTTAAGTCACCCAAATAACCAACAATAAACTCATTGAGATTAATTGTTTTTATCACTGGTGATTTATTTATATATATATATATAGTTGTATTTATTTATATATTATTTATTAATATATATTATATTTTATTTATTTATATATTATATATATATATATATATATATATATATATATATATATATTTATTAATAAATAAATAATAAAAAATAAATATATCAAAGTGTATCAAGTGATGAGCTCTGAAGACTTTTTTTTATTGAAACTTGTATTACAATTATAAGTTTTCTTTATCATATTCATTTAATATTTAGTGGGTGTGTTTCCTCCACCGGCCACACGGGGCGGCAGCGAGCCCACGCCTCACATGAACGCGCTTCCACAGCGACACGAAGGAGAGTCTTATTATTGATGTTCCCCATCAGAAGCGTTTCTTTCTGTTTTACAAGATAAAACACCTGCAGGAGGAAACCCGCTCGGTCGGTTTGACGAATGTCCGTCTGGTGAAAGTCCACAGCTGCTTTCCTGCTTTCTGTGGTGACGTTTGAGGTGAGTTCCCGCCCCGAAAGCCACCAAAATAACAACAAATAACGTGTTTTTTACGACGAGCTGATGGTGGTTGGTTTTCAAAGGCTAGCGCAGGTGAAATAGTGACCTCCCGCCGCCGCAGGTGGATGTTTTATCGCGAGAAGGCTAAATGTTCCTCCTCGTGAAGAAGCTGCTGTTTAATCCACTGACGTGTTCCGCGTGTCTGTCTCCCACGAGACGCAGCTGCTCGTGTTGTTACCTGTCAGCCAGGTGTCGGTTCACCTGGATCCCTGCTGGATGAGCGTAAACGACACATGACAGCTGTTAGCCAGCCGTTAGCTGTTAGCGCAGGTAGCTAGCAGCTAGCTAAAGAGCTATGCTGCTTTACGTGTGTCGTTAAAACGCCCCTGGTTGTACCCGGATGTACTTTGATATGAACATGATAACGTGTACTTATTACTGTACTACACCTCAGAGGTACATGTACTTATTACTGTACTACAACTCAGAGGTACATGTTGTACTTATTACTGTACTACACCTCAGAGGTACATGTACTTATTACTGTACTACAACTCAGAGGTACATGTTGTACTTATTACTGTACTACATCTCAGAGGTACATGTTGTACTTATTACTGTACTACACCTCAGAGGTACATGTACTTATTACTGTACTACACCTCAGAGGTACATGTTGTACTTATTACTGTACTACACCTCAGAGGTACATGTTGTACTTATTACTGTACTACACCTCAGAGGTACATGTACTTATTACTGTACTACACCTCAGAGGTACATGTACTTATTACTGTACTACACCTCAGAGGTACATGTTGTACTTATTACTGTACTACACCTCAGAGGTACATGTAGTACTTATTACTGTACTACACCTCAGAGGTACATGTTGTACTTCTTACTGTACTACATCTCAGAGGTACATGTTGTACTTCTTACTGTACTACACCTCAGAGGTAAATATTGTACTTCTTACTGTACTACATCTCAGAGGTACATGTTGTACTTATTACTGTACTACATCTCAGAGGTACATGTTGTACTTATTACTGTACTACACCTCAGAGGTACATTGTTGTACTTATTACTGTACTACACCTCAGAGGTACATGTACTTATTACTGTACTACACCTCAGAGGTAAATATTGTACTTTTCTACTGTACTACACCTCAGAGGTACATGTTGTACTTCTTACTGTACTACATCTCAGAGGTACATGTTGTACTTCTTACTGTACTACATCTCAGAGGTACATGTTGTACTTCTTACTGTACTACATCTCAGAGGTACATGTTGTACTTATTACTGTACTACACCTCAGAGGTACATTGTTGTACTTCTTACTGTACTACACCTCAGAGGTAAATATTGTACTTTTTACTGTACTACACCTCAGAGGTAAATATTGCCCTTTTATGTACTACCCTAAGAGGTACATATTGTACTTGTACAAGACAGAGAGATCAGATATTATAGTAAAACACTGCTGGGAAACATTATACTGCACTTTCAATGATTTTACTTTAAGTACAGTTTGCTGATAATACTATCATACTTCTACTTCAGTAATGTTTTGAATGCAGGATGTTTACTGTATTTTTACAGCGTGGTATTAATACTTTTAGCTCAGTAAAGGATGTGAATACTTGTCTCCAGCGATGTGACTCCATGTGAAGTGACTCCATGCAGCAGCCGGAGCAGCGGAGGTGATGCTGTGAAGTAGCGGCTCTTTAAAGTAAGTAAAGATCCGTCTGGTTCCATGTGTCGTCACTGTGATGCGATACTTCATTTTCCTTTATACTTGTCCACATGCAGCGCTTTTACGTTTCATTTACTATTGAAGGAAGAGAAGATATTCGTTGTTGAATGACATTGAACAACTGAAATAAGTTCGGAAAAAAGAAGGAAAGACAACAAAAAACAAAAACAAAATATATATGTATGTATGTATACACATTGTTATTATAGTAATGTGGCTAAATAAAGATACTTAGTGTTGTCTGTATATAATATGAATAATATATAATGTAGTAAGACAGTGGAACATTAAGATAGTATAGTACAATTTTTGTTCTATAATATGATTATAGATAAAATAAAAGTGTTCGCAAGGAGGAACAATAACGGGACGACAAAGAATCAGTCAAAGAATCTGGACTTTAGTCGACGGACATCAGCCCTTTGGTGGCTGTTTAAGTGATGAACAAATGAATAAAAAGTAGCTTTATACAAAACAATCTCCAACAAACATATACATCCATCCAGATGGTGTCTGCGGAGTCACATGATCCCGTTTCAGAAGCTTTCCCATCATGACGGCAATAATATTTTCCGTATTTATGTAACTTTTATCCTATTTTGAGCACTGATTGAAACCGTGCATGAACAGATGGATGAATGAATCTCCTCTGAGACTCAAAACATCGGTAAGAAGTCACTTCCTCCTGCTTTCCGTCCTCAGGGCAGAATGTCCTCGGGCCACCGGCAGAGGGACGTGGAGCAGCAGCGCCCCCTGCTGGACGGGGAGGAGGAGGACGAGGAGGAGGCGTTGGCGTTGGCGGCGGCGGCGGAGAGGAGTTCCCGCGGCGAGGCCGAGCGCCGCCTCTGGTTCATCCCGGACTGCTGCGGCATGGTGTGCGCCTTCATCACCTGGTCCCTGGTCTTCTTCGCCGACTTCGTGGTGACCTTCGTCATGCTGCTGCCCTCCAGGAGCTTCTGGTACGCCGTGGTCAACGGCGTGCTGTTCAACAGCCTGGCGGTGCTGGCGCTGGCCTCCCACCTCCGCACCATGCTGACCGACCCGGTGAGGAAGCCGACGGCCGACTGGCGGAAACCGGTTTGAACAGAATCCGGTGGTTTCATGGCGTGTCCTCCCTCCTCTCCCCAGGGAGCCGTTCCCAAAGGAAACGCCACCAAGAAGTACCTGGAGAGTCTGCAGCTGAAGCCCGGCGAGGTCATCTATAAATGTCCAAAATGCTGCAGCATCAAACCGGAGAGGGCGCATCACTGCAGGTCAGAGGTCAACTGTTCTTAAAGCTGCAGCCATTGGTTGACAGTCAACATCTAAACTCTGAGCTAAAAGAGGCTGAAAGGATTTTATTAATGTCGTGCTGCTGGTTTGTCTTCTGCTTTGAAGGAAAACATGAAAATCAGCAAGAGAAGAAGAACCTTTAGATGAGATTGAAGTTTTTCCTTGTCAGAATTATTTATTAAGCCTTCTTCTTCTCCTCCTTCTTCACCTTCTTCTCCATCTTCTTCTCCTCCTTCATCTCCTCCATCTTCTTCCATTGCTTCTTCTCCATCATCTTCTTCTCCTCCTTCATCTTCTTCTTCATCTTCTTCCATTGCTTCTTCTCCATCATCTTCTTCTCCTCCTTCATCTTCTTCTTCATCTCCTCCTTCATCTTCTTTCATTGCTTCTTCTCCATCATCTTCTTCTCCTCCCCCTCCTACAGCATCTGTAAGCGCTGCATCCGTAAGATGGACCACCACTGTCCCTGGGTCAACAACTGTGTCGGGGAGAAAAACCAGCGCTTCTTCGTCCTCTTCACCGTCAGTTCCTTTACCGTTAACCTCCACTACCGTTAACCTCCACTACCGCTAACCTCCACAACCGTTAACCTCCACTACCGTTAACCTATATATTTATTAACCTCCACTACCGTTAACCTATATATTTATTAACCTCCACTACCGTTAACCTATATATTTATTAACCTCCACTACCGCTAACCTCCACTACCGTTAACCTATATATTTATTAACCTCCACGACCGTTAACCTCCACTACCGTTAACCTATATATTTATTAACCTCCACGACCGTTAACCTCCACTACCGTTAACCTATATATTTATTAACCTCTACGACCGTTAACCTCCACTACCGTTAACCTATATATTTATTAACCTCCACAACCGTTAACCTCCACTACCGTTAACCTATATATTTATTAACCTCCACTACCGTTAACCTATATATTTATTAACCTCCACTACCGTTAACCTATATATTTATTAACCTCCACTACCGTTAACCTATATATTTATTAACCTCCACAACCGTTAACCTCCACTACCGTTAACCTATATATTTATTAACCTCCACTACCGTTAACCTATATATTTATTAACCTCCACAACCGTTAACCTATATATTTATTAACCTCCACGACCGTTAACCTCCACAACCGTTAACCTCCACGACCGTTAACCTATATATTTATTAACCTCCACAACCGTTAACCTCCACGACCGTTAACCTATATATTTATTAACCTCCACGACCGTTAACCTATATATTTATTAACCTCCACGACCGTTAACCTCCACAACCGTTAACCTATATATTTATTAACCTCCACGACCGTTAACCTATATATTTATTAACCTCCACGACCGTTAACCTCCACTACCGTTAACCTATATATTTATTAACCTCCACGACCGTTAACCTCCACTACCGTTAACCTATATATTTATTAACCTCCACAACCGTTAACCTATATATTTATTAACCTTCACGACCGTTAACCTCCACTACCATTAACCTCCACGACCGTTAACCTCCACTACCGTTAACCTATATATTTATTAACCTCCACTACCGTTAACCTATATATTTATTAACCTCCACTACCGTTAACCTATATATTTATTAACCTCCACAACCGTTAACCGTGAAACTAGAGTTTTGTTTTTTTTGTTCTTGAAGTGAGAAGAAGAGTTAAGTCCCTTTCTCACATCTGGCTTTTGTCTTCAGCGAGAAAAGTGACAATCTGCATTTGTGTCACTTTGTAACCGTAAGACATTCTTACTCTAATGACCTTTTGTTTTCTCCACGTTTAAAACACACACACACACACACACACACACACACACATATGCAAATTAAGTCTTGTCTGTAAATTCGAGAGACAAATGATGTTGCTTTGTTGAGTGACGTGTTTTCCTCCTCTCGATGTCGGGAACCGGCTCGTCTTCGTCTGCCGGGTTTGAAGAAGCAACAACGGTGACGACTCTGTCCGTAGGAGAGAATAGTTTAGATGTGTTTCATTAATAGACTCGTTAGTACCCGTGTTACGCAATCTGCACCAGACTGAACCTTATGGGGATGCATACATATTTATACATATTTATATATATTTATATTCCCCCCTCAGGATCTCTCTCTTCTGTCCACAGATGTACATCGCCATGATCTCCAGTCACGCTCTGGCGCTCTGTGGATACCAGTTCATCACCTGCGTCAAAGTCCAGTGGAGAGGTGAGTCCTCCCAGCTGCTGCACTGGTTTCAACTGGTCCACCTCCTCCAGGTCCTGGCTCTCAGCTGTGCTCTCTCTCTCTCTCTCTCTCTCTCTCTCTCTCTCTCTCTCTCTCTCTCCCCCCCCCCCAGAGTGCAGTGATTTCTCTCCACCGGTGACGATGATGCTGATGATCTTCCTCTGCATGGAGGCGCTCCTCTTCTTCACCTTCACAGCCGTCATGTTCAGCACTCAGCTGCACTCCATCTGCAACGACGAGACGGTGCGTAATGAGGTTGTGTGTGTGTGTGTGTGTGTGTAATGAGGTTGTGTGTGTGTGTGTAACAGGGGGGATGTGTGTGTGTGTTTAACAAGGTTGTGTGTGTGTGTGTAACAGGGGGGATGTGTGTGTGTGTAATGAGGTTGTGTGTGTACCTGGGTGTAACGAGGTTGTGTGTGTGTACCTGGGTGTGTGTGTGTGTGTGTGTGTGTGTGTGTGTGTGTGTGTGTGTGTAACGAGGTTGTGTGTGTGTGTGCGTAATGAGGTTGTGTGTGTGTGTGTGTGTAATGAGGTTGTGTGTGTGTGTGTAATGAGGTTGTGTACCCGTGTGTGTGTACTTGTGTGTAACGAGGTTGTGTGTGTGTAACGAGGTTGTGTGTACCTGTGTGTAACGAGGGTGTGTGTGTGTGTGTGTAATGAGGTTGTGTACGTGTGTGTGTGTGTGTGTGTGTGTGTAATGAGGTTGTGTACCTGTGTGTTGTGTGTATGAAGTTGTGTGTGTGTTTAACAAGGGTGTGTGTGTGTGTGTGTGTGTGTGTGTAATGAGGTTGTGTACCCGTGTGTGTGTACTTGTGTGTAACGAGGTTGTGTGTGTGTGTGTTTTAACAAGGGTGTGTGTGTGTAACGAGGGTGTGTGTGTGTACCTGTGTGTAACGAGGTTGTGTGTCTGTGTGTGTCTGTGTGTAACGAGGGTGTGTGTCTGTGTGTAACGAGGGTGTGTGTGTCTGTGTGTAACGAGGGTGTGTGTGTGTGTGTGTGTGTGTGTGTGTGTGTGTGTAACGAGGGTGTGTGTGTGTACCTGTGTGTAACGAGGGTGTGTGTGTGTGTAACGAGGGTGTGTGTGTGTGTAACGAGGGTGTGTGTGTGTGTACCTGTGTGTAACGAGGGTGTGTGTGTGTGTAACGAGGGTGTGCGTGTGTGTAACGAGGGTGTGTGTGTGTGTACCTGTGTGTAACGAGGGTGTGTGTGTGTGTACCTGTGTGTGTGTGTGTGTAACGAGGGTGTGTGTGTGTGTAACGAGGGTGTGTGTGTGTGTACCTGTGTGTGTAACGAGGGTGTGTGTGTGTGTACCTGTGTGTGTACCTGTGTGTGAGGGTGTACCTGTGTGTAACGAGGGTGTACCTGTGTGTGTACCTGTGTACCTGTGTGTAACGAGGGTGTACCTGTGTGTGTACCTGTGTACCTGTGTGTAACGAGGGTGTACCTGTGTACCTGTGTGTAACGAGGGTGTACCTGTGTGTGTACCTGTGTACCTGTGTGTAACGAGGGTGTACCTGTGTGTGTACCTGTGTACCTGTGTGTAACGAGGGTGTACCTGTGTGTGTACCTGTGTACCTGTGTGTAACGAGGGTGTACCTGTGTACCTGTGTGTAACGAGGGTGTACCTGTGTGTGTACCTGTGTGTAACGAGGGTGTACCTGTGTGTGTACCTGTGTGTAACGAGGGTGTACCTGTGTGTAACGAGGGTGTGTGTACCTGTGTGTAACGAGGGGGTGTGTGTACCTGTGTGTAACGAGGGGGTGTGTGTACCTGTGTGTAACGAGGGGGTGTGTGTGTACCTGTGTGTAACGAGGGGGTGTGTGTGTACCTGTGTGTAACGAGGGGGTGTGTGTGTACCTGTGTGTAACGAGGGGGTGTGTGTGTACCTGTGTGTAACGAGGGGGTGTGTGTGTACCTGTGTGTAACGAGGGTGTGTGTGTGTACCTGTGTGTAACGAGGGTGTGTGTGTGTACCTGTGTGTAACGAGGGGGTGTGTGTGTACCTGTGTGTAACGAGGGTGTGTGTGTGTGTGCCAGGAGATCGAGCGCCTGAAGAACGAGAAGCCCACGTGGGAGCGTCAGACGCGCTGGGCCGGCCTGAGGGCCGTGTTCGGGGGCCGGCCCTCCCTGCTGTGGGTCAGCCCCTTCGCCGGACTCAAACTACCGACCCTGCTGCCGCGGCGCACCTGGAGGGGCGGAGCCGAGTTCTCCGTCTGACGCGCCGTCGCTCAAACCGACCGCGGCTCGGAGTTTCTTAAAGCGGTTACGTTCGTGTTCATCGACATAAAACAACGAAACTTCACACAATCATAACAAAGATTCTTCTCTTGATTGAATGACATCATCAATTCAAAGGTTCTGTTCACGTCCACGAGCCTGCAGGTGTTGACACAAACTAACATCCTGGTCCTCTGGGACCCGCGTGACGCTACTGGAGGGTCTAGAACTCCACAGGAACCGTGTCGTCAGGTGAAAAGCATGCGATCAAAGTTAAGTTATCCGTAAACAAGAAGAGCGTAAAAAAACAAAACGTCGGCGTCGTTCTTCTGCGTCCTTTTGGGAACATTGTGAGATGAAGGAAGCGTCGAGTCTCCGGGTTATGACATCACTGTCGGATTCCTGGTTTTAATTAATAATCGTAAATGTGGATCGTTTGGATCCGGGAGTGAAACGCTGAGCGGTCACATGTTGCACATACCGACTTTTAAAAAGAAAACTCACTTTGGATCTTGTGTTTTTTCACATTCAACGCTTTTTTAAATTCTCTCCCAAGCCTCTTCTGCTGTTTCCTGTTTGTTTGTTTGTTTGTTTGTTTGTTTGTTTGTTTGTGAGTTCTCAGTCGGGTTCCCAGAACCTTCTCGACTTCACAAACCGCGTCGTGCATTTCTCAAAACGGTTTCCTCCGGTTTCGTTCACGCGAGCTGTGAAGTTTTTCAGCGGACAAATATTATTGTCGTGGTTGTTCTCCAAAAAATTGTAATAAAAAAACAAACTCTTCAAATATATCTACGAATTCTTCATAAATGTCGTAAGTGCAAACCAGTACAATCGGTTTCAAACCACAGGGACCAGTCGGGACGGGCCAGCGGAGTGAAGCTCATGAAGACTTTTCTTTTTACGGATTTTATTTCACTAAATGATCTTCCACAAACTCTTAAAACGTATTTTACCTCCAAATTAAATCAGCGCGTCTGCAGGTCCTGAAAAAAAAGTCTTTAATTGCCTTCAACACGGACCCTAAAAGGGAATTTTAATAAAATGTAAAAGCATTTAAAAATACATATAAAATCAGTGCCGTCCTGCAGATGTCGTTTTTATTTTATTTTATTGGTTCTGATTATTTAAATAAGAAAAGGTCCTGAAGTCTAAAGTCAAAGCTGATGAAACTCCTCGGGGGAACAAAGTTTTGAAAAGAAAACTTTTCAAAAGAATGTTTTTTTGAGTTTGAACTATATTTGTTATGAGATTTCATCTGTTTCCACATCGAATAAACCGACTTCCTCTCTACCTCTTGAAAGAATCTCCGCTTCTAACTGGCTTTTATTTTGGCTCCGAGTCGAATGATCCGACGGCTCGAACCCCAAATATCTTGAACGTCTGCTTTGGAGTAATAAACAAGCTTATTAATTATTAAATATATCTGCAGCAAACAAAATCAAACAGTCGCATCACTTAAAAAAACACACACCAGGCCAGCTGTGAAAATGAGTAAATACAAACACACGGGGACACCTAGTGGAGAGGAGGAGTCAACACAGGGTAAAGACTTCACACTATTATTATTATTATTATTATTATTAGTCACAATTATACTACTGTTACTGACATCATTCATGCTTTTATTGTCATTATTATTATACTGTATCCACTGCTGCTGTTAATACTGGTTTCCATCATTATTCAATTTATAATGTAAAGCCCAAAATCAAAACAAAAATAAAGGTCTGCAATATTTCACCCATTTGTGAAAAGTGAAAAACCATATAGAAAAGATGTGTGTGTCAGAAGGACAGAACTCTTTGTAGTAGATGAGCAAATACATCCAGGTCTCTAACAAGTGACCAACGTGTGATTTTAAGTAGAGTTACTGCATTTTAAATGTAGTCAATTATATTTCCAGTTTACTGTTGTGATACCATTATTATTAATTAAATAATAATATATTATAATCTCATGTTTATATATAAATACCACGCTGTGGAAATTCAAAGTAAAAGTGGTGCGTTGGGATGAGCTGCAACACGGAGAAGTTGCTGCTCTTGTTGCCAGGTAGGTTTCAAGGGATTTGTTTTTTTGGCTTATTGGAGCGTCACAAACACAGTAGGAGAAAATAAAGTTGAAAAAAAAATAAAGAAACACAGATATAGAACAAAATAAATGTACAATAAAAAAACGTGACAAAAGAGAATAAGAAAATGTAACGTCCATCTGAATTTAAGTGAAACAGTTAAGTTTTTTTGTGCAGAAATGTACACATCATTACCAGCAGTAAGATGTGTTATTGAGGTACTTTATATATATATATATATATATATATATATGTATGTATGTATGTATATATATATATATACATACATATGTATGTATGTATATATATGTATGTATATATATATATATATATACATATATGTATGTATGTATATATATGTATGTATGTATATATATATATATATATATACATATATGTATGTATGTATATATATATATATATATATGTATGTATATATATATATATATATATACATATATGTATGTATGTATATGTATATATATATATATATATATATATATATATATATATATATATATATATACATATATGTATGTATGTATATATATATATATACACATATATATATGTATATATATATATACATATATATATATGTATGCCATCATTACCAGCAGTAAGATGTGTTCTGAGGTTATTGGGGTAAATTACATGCTTTCTCTATTTCTCTTTCTTTTGGTTCTTCACTGGCAGTGTGGAAGGGAATGAGTCAGACAGTGAAACTGACCTCATTCCTCTGACAAGCAGAAAAGTATTTATTTATTTAACAGATAGTCTTAGCTCGCCATCTAGTGGTGAGAGGCATGACGTACACAATGTGGCAGCATCTCATGTCTCCCCCAGATGTTTGTGATCAAATAAAATAATCCGTTATTAGTTAGGAGATTTACAGGATTACAGCAGCAGGCGGCAAAGTGCACACAGAGACCAACAAAATAAAAAACAAGTATTATAAATAAGCAATAAAAAAATTATAAAAACAGTAAAAAAAAAAGAGATGTTTATACCTTAAAACAGGACATTTTCTTAATGTCTGGAAGAGGAATGCTTTATCTCTTGTCTATTGCAAATAATGCAAAATGGCATGTGAGCAAGGTTACATTAATATAATTATACATATTTTTATTTTATATATTTTAATACAGCATTAAAGGCACTTCAATGTGCAGCATTGAAGTGCCTTTAATGACACCATCTGTAAATGCAATAAATGAGAAGTAAACAGAGAATGTTCCTTGTTTTATTTCCAAAAGCTGCACAAAAAGTGATATATTTAAATTAAATTAGATTTGGTTTCATAACAATAAACACATTAAGATCGTAAAAACGGAAGTACAGTCATTGCAGATGAAAAAAAGAAAACATAACAAAAATATGGAAAAACATGGTTTTTTTCAGCACTTTTTTGTGCAGGAATGTTGCACAAAGAAATAAATAATCAAAACGTTCATAGTGCAAAAGTTTGTAATATATGTGCAATTTACAGAGATGATAATACAAAGGATGTGGCAGATGTGGAGACTTTATTTATTAATTGATACCCAGGAGGGAAACGTTGCTTTACAGCAGCACAAAATAAAATAAAGTTAATTTTGCAGCATACACATTATTAAATGATGTACACGCACGAGCACCGCGTGAACTGTCGCCGCCGACGCCGACGCCGCGCATCGACCACGCACGCGCGCCGCGCCGAGCTGGGAATCCACCCCGCGCGGTGACGTCACGGGGCTCTGACAAGCTGGTGGTGCCGGAAGAAAAGATGGCGGATCATGAGGAGCAGCTATCCGACGACGAGAAGGTAAGATGCCGATTTAATCGCCGGACAAACGACAAGAGGGGAAGGGACCGTTAGCGCTCGAGCTGCGTTCAGGGTCCGTCTCCCCCCCCCGGTGCTTTCTCTCCGTCGTGCACCGCCTCGGTGTGGAGGAAGGAGAGAAAACCCTCCAGGCCTCCGCTTCTGCTTCTGCTCTTTTATTATTTTTAGCTCCAACTTCCGCTCCGTTTGCGAAGCTGAAACGGAGGCTCCTTGTACGGTGCTGGCTCAAAATAGGAACCGTGTACCCTTTTTGTTTCGGTTATTCCACGTCGGTAATGATTATTATTATGTCTTGTTGTTGTTGTGCCCGGTTGTTTGCGTGTTATGGAAGTTCGACTCCAACCCGCCCTCGCCCTTTTTTTTTTTTTTTTTTTTTCATCTTTTTTTAACATGTTCCGCCGCTTTTCCGTCGTTACACGGCGGATAAAACGAGCACGACCGGAGAGCCGTTGGCTCCGTGACGAGCAGCCGTTGGGATTCAACGCGCTCGCGCTGCCAACGGCTGCTCTTTTAATAAAAATAAGTAACGGTCGCGTTTCAGCGGCCAGCTGATGGAAGCGAGCTAAACCTGTGACGTTTCACCAGACAGTTGGTTCATAATCTATTAATGTGGGCTTTATCCCATTTTTAAAAGTTATATCCACAGATATAAAGGGGTTACACCCGTTAGCCCCCGGCTACTTCCTTAAAATATATTGTTTGCCTTTTGGTTTGGCTCATTGACAGCAGCTTTGACAGCCAACTGCTGCTGGGAAGAATCCATTTTTGATAATTGTTTTTATAAGTTTCATAATACTTGTAATCGTTACAGTTGTACGGATGTAAATATTCAATTTATGGCTTTGTAAATGCAATAGCACATTTTAGACGGTTGCTTGCTTACAATGTTTTGTAAATTCCTCAAAAGACTAGATGGCAAATTAATACGCGAATGAATAGTAAAAGCGTGCCGTGGTCACAACCTCTTTCTTGATGTTTTGAACCTCTGGTTCAGTCGAGTGAAGCGGAAGTGACTTAAAGCTGCATTCTCTCTCCTGACCACCAGGGGGCGACTCCTCTGGTTGTATAGAAGTATATGCTTCATGTGTTAAAGCTACATTCTCTCTCCTGACCACCAGGGGGTGACTCCTCTGGTTGTATAGAAGTATATGCTTCATGTGTTAAAGCTACATTCTCTCTCCTGACCATCAGGGGGTGACTCCTCTGGTTGTATAGAAGTATATGCTTCATGTGTTAAAGCTACATTCTCTCTCCTGACCACCAGGGGGCGACTCCTCTGGTTGTATAGAAGTCTATGCTTCATGTGTTAAAGCTGCATTCTCTCTCCTGACCACCAGGGGGCGACTCCTCTGGTTGTATAGAAGTCTATATAAATGACTCTACTTCTCTCTTGATGTATTCCCTCAGTAAACATTGTAAACATGAGTTTATGTCTCAATCTCTAGTTTCAAGTCTTCTTCAATACAGCATGATGTTCATTTAGTAAATTATGGTCATTTAGAGTCAAACAGACCATAAAGCAGGGGACGCTTTAGGGCGGGGCTACAAGGTGATTGACAGGTCGCTGCTGCTACCAGAGCCGTATTAAGGCGTCTCTACGTCACTCCACATTCCAAATATGCTAACCTCCGTTCATCGGTTGCTAAAAACAAACAAAAAAACATGGCGACGGCCGTATTCCAAGACTCTTGGCTTCAAAACGTCAGTCCACAAACCACCGGGTGACGTCACCCTGCCTACGTCCACTCCTTATACCGCATGGGGTCCTGACCTCGCAGACAAACCTCCGCCCCAAGCTTGTTAACGTCACAGTGAAGCATTCTGAAGCGTTCTTCTGGCTGAAAGGGTCGTGACGCTGAACCCCTGGTTGCCACCCCGTGGGTTATGTAATCGTTCAGAGCGAGAACAAGGCCCGGTCTTATTTGCTTCCGTTGCACATCAGCCTGAGTCATATTTTTAGAGTCCTTGCAGCTCGTTGACCCGCGGGGTGTGACGCCGTCGCGCTCGTCAACACACAGGCATCAGCTGTTGGCGAAGCATTTTCATTACAAGGGGCTCGGCTGCGTCCTCTTACTGTAATATACTAGCGTCACCATTTAAACACACGTTTTCAGGTGTGTGCGCTCACGGTGTCAGGCTGTGGTTAAGCTCGTAACAACTTTAAGTGTTGATGCCGTGAAAAGGATCTCACCTTTTTCATCTTTCAACCGCATCGGTCTCCACATTTATCACGTTTAGACCAGAATGCATGTCTGATTTCGTAGATCTGAAACTGAGAATGACGGCGTGGCGACCGACCAGGCTGTCGGGTCGAGAAACAGGAGGCCGGTACGCAGTATTTAGATGGTGGAAGCTGTTTATTTCCGTCTCTGAATGCGATTGGCGTGGGACCGCTTTGTCAACGCAAACACCGCAGTTGCGTTCTTGTACTTTTGAAGGCAGTGAATTAAGCTCAAGAGGCCCTCAGCCCCAAGTAGTGTTGAGAAAACCTGCAAAAAAAGGAGGAAATGAGCCTCTTTTTTTTTTTTTTTTTTTTCAACTGCATAACACTGACAGTGGGTAATAGTTTCCGGAAATTCGCTGGTCAATTTGAATAACTCTTCTCACTGGCTCGGCGTGATGTGTGGTGACCCGCCAGAGACCGGCGGAGCGGATGAAGCGATCAGCCACAAGCCGGCGTTGGCCTGGCACACATCTGGTGGTGCTTTCCCTACAAACTCTTTTTAGTGGGAATCCTTCACAGCGCCGTGATCCGACTCCTCACTGCTGTTTTGACAGGTCGCCTTTTTTTTTTTTCTCTGCTCGGAACACAATTAATATCTTGGAGGGTTTTCCTAAAAGCGTCCCGTGAGAATTCTCTGTCCCGTTGCTGTTGTGGCTGTCGGAGTCGCTTTGCTTTTCACCCCCCCGACCTAAAAAAAGACCCGAAAGCTCCCCGATGGGGGATTTCTAACGAGTTTCTTCCATTTGTAAATGATTAAACGGTGAGAGGAGCCTCATCTCTGCCACAGATAACGAGCACGGCTCGTCGTCTTTTTGAGTCGCCGGCTTCCTGACGTAAGAAACCACACAGGAAGCTGCTCTTACTCAATGTGCGTCGGCCTCTTTGTCTGCGCTTATGGGCAGGTACCAGAACCAAAAGCAAGCACTTGTAATCTATATTACCTGTCAACTTGATTTCTCTCTCTCTCTGCAAGTAAATACCTCAAACAATAATCCGGCACACGGCAGAATGATTGACAGGAGACAAACCCACGACCCACAACCAAGATTTATAAGCAAATGGCAGCTGCCCACCTAGATCTACACTTCCATTGAGTAGTCTACATTGTAAGCGGTACCATTTTTTTTTTTTTTTTTAGTTTTAGGTCATAGGAAACCCTGAGGTGTCTGTGCTTCGGTTCCTGTTTCAGAAAGAGCAAACTTTCCTGTCAGCAATATAAGTGGTTTGGTGAGAATCCGTTATCTCATGAAAAGTAAGACGGTACATTTGTCGGCTTAGTTCTCCCCAAAGCTGACGAGGCAGTGATCCGTTGTAGATTGGTTAAATTCACAATATGGACTTTCGTCATTTGTTTGTCACTCTAAGAGTCGTTGAAGTGATGCCTGGTGGAGTTCGATTATTGAGCGAGAATACAAATGTGGTTTACTTAAGTGTCTCTGTGGGTGAGCAGAGATGAACGAGGACGCCGAATGAATGTTCAAGCTCTCCCTTCGGCCAATCAAATTCCTAGAAGAGATATGAACCAGAACCCTCCCCTTTAACGTTTGACAAAGTGAGATACTGTGTGGTATTCTGCAAAACTGGAGTTGTAGGACTCGATATGGTTAAATTGTGTAACCGTTTTCAAAGAGGGAACAACTGAATGTACAATTAGATTATGTCGTTGTTTGAAGTGAATGCTTGATTTGATATCGGACCTTTCTCATGTGTTGATCACCATCAAGAATCACAAAGGCAAAACTCCAACGGCATTAAGTTGTTAAATTTAGCGCCCCGGGGTTTGGTTCAAGTGAGGCTGGTGTGAACACGCCTTAAGAGCAGAGTCCCTTTTCACTGTACAGCCACTCTGAATGGCCCTTCTGCAGTTGAGTTAGCATACCAACATATTATACTGCCAGAGAAGAAGGTACATTGTCACAACGCACAGCAGAGTGCTGAGTGGTGTGATTCCTACCAGGGGCACCAGAGTAAATAATGCATGTGGTCACGGTACAGTGAGGCTTCATGAATGAAAGCATCGGCTAATTCCCACGTTTAGAACAACGCCCGTCTGGATATTTAGTCTACGCATCGATCCGTACGACGATTTGGATGTCTTTACGTCAAATATATCAACCTTTTTTTACGTGGTTACCTTTCATGCTACATTGTAGCACACACCGGTCACAAAGTACAATAAATGATGTAGATAGAAAAATCTTCGTTTTTAGTTAAGGGTTTATTCTCAAATGATCCAGGTGGAAGGTTTTATGGCTGTCTGGGAAAGAAGGGCAGGATTTACAGAAAGCTCAGACTAATTCGCTAACGGGGAAGTTAAAGGGCCGTTGGAAACTCCCAACAACCCGGCGTGTGTCCCTGAGCCCGGCTCGTGAACAGCTCTCTCAGACCGTCGGGATATACATCGCTGGAAACTCAGCAGCATCTCCCTGAGACAGAAGAATGCCCAGACGGAGTGAGCTGTCTGTACTCGCCTGCAGCAGTGAAGTACAGTTTATGAACCGATTACAACCTGGTTTCCTATAACCCGATAAGCGTTGATGCGCGTCCGCATACCGGAGGTGGTAAGTCAAGCCAGCGATGGTCCGTTTATCGCATAGCTGGGTGCCGGTGGGTAAAACGACACTACTACAGCGTAAGGAGAAGCCATTCTGGCTGAAGGTGACGGACGTGCGGGTGTAAAGTACACACGGCGGCAGTATTTATTTATAATCATTGATTATCGGCTCTTTTTACAGCTAAAATCGTCAAATATAAGCATAAGTTGGCAAGCTCTAAACATGTAATTAATACCGCTACCAGCGTGAAAATATCCAATTTCTTCTCGACGAAAAACGTAATCTTCTCGACGATGATGACAAACTGCCAAAAACGGCGTTCCTCAGGGTACGTTGTGTAGCCTACTCAAACAATGAGAAACGGTAGCCCCTTCTAGTTGTGATGACGGGTTATTTGTGCGTTATTTGTAGGAAAACACCGTGTAATGTAATGAATATTCAAATATCAATTGTGTGGTAAATCTGCACGATTTTAAATAAATCAAATTCAATCATAATACAGTGATAATTTAGTAGAGTAAGAGTTTTCCACTGTATCCTGTGATGGATTCCTGAGATTTTTAGTGACTATCTAAAGTTTTTTTTTTAAATATCTGACTAATATCAGAAAAGACACAGTAGCAGACGGCAATACAATATTCAGAGAGTGAGTTTTGTTATGCTTTCACATGCGTTTGACAGCAAAAAAATATGATCAAATGTTCACTCGAGCAAGTTTGAAGTCTCCTAAACTTCACGTTAACTGAACCTGGCGGCTGCCTGGGAGGAAGGAAATCCATCTGAAAAACTTTAAAACGCCTTTTATGATTTGCAGTCGACAGGATTTAGTAGTTAACGGGCAGAAACTGGAAAGAAAGAATAAATTACTAGTACGATATTTGAACCAAAACGTCATGAAAACGTCTCCCTCCGTCTGGATTTATGCCCTCATTTCTTCATTTTAATCTCGAGCCGACCAGCCGAGCCTCCGCCTCCTTTCGATTAGCGGAGGAACGTTTCTAGCCGGCCTGCGGCTGCCGGTCCTCCTCCTCCTCTCTGCCGTCGCTCTGGACTTATTATTCATAAGTTATATCCCCCGTCATCAATATTCACCCTCATCAGACAGGTTTTCCTCTAAACTCGGCTCTGTTTAAAGCATTTATTTCTATTTAGGATATTGAAATGGATGCACGCCAGGGAAGCGGATCAAACTCACGGGGGGGAGATGATGCAGCTTAAAATGCCCGCGGGCCCAAAAAAAAAAAAATGTTGCTTTCAGTTTTACCCCTGCTGTGTGTGTTGCTTTTTATTATTTCCCCGGTTCTGGATTGGTGGTGATAAGGCGATTTTGATGCTGGGATTTAGTTTTAGGTGTGTCGGCGGGTATCATTTGGGAATTAAGAAAGGCTGCTCCATCACAGGGTGCATTTTGTAGGGGGTATGGTGTCGGGATAGTGCAGTTTGCTTTGCGAAGGAAGAAGGAGGGGCTGCTGGGTAATATGAGGATGAATATACAGTGTGCGAGTTGAAAGAGAGCGAGACCAGCTGGTGTCTCGGCCCGAGAGGACAAAGACACGAGGGTCCCGCACAGCGGGGGGGCGTTCATGTCCCACGGTCTGTTGAATGCGTCCGCTAGCTCCACCAGTAGTATTCCAGCTCCTTGGTTACATCTCCTCAGGAGACAAAAAGCCAGCAGAAGAGAGACTTTCTCCAAGATTACGCTGATGATGATGATGATGATGATGATGATGACGACGGAGCCATATTTAGATAACGCCGGCTCGCACACTCACAGCAATCGTCTGCCTCTTCTGTTCCTGTGAAATGACCAAACTACAGTCAGTTTTTTGTGTTTTCAACTGCAGAAATATCTCCATTAACTTTAATGCAGTTTTCCAAAAGCCTCAACCTCCATAAAATGTGGTTTATTATTTTCCTCTGGACTGATTTTCTCTGAAAAATGTGCTCCTAAATGCAAAACCTGCTCATTTGCGACTCCCAGATATTAGACCTTAACTACTAGCACTGAAACAACACAATGGCTTTGACTTTAAAAACAATCAAACTGATTATATATATTTTTGATTATCAAATGTATCGTTCAGTCAAATTTAAATGTCAGAAAGTTCAGAACAAACAGCTGTGAATCCGCATTTTAGAAGCTGTGATCTATAGATTTTTAGAGAGAATGCATCTTTAACACATGAAGCATAGACTTCTATACAACCAGAGGAGTCACCCCCTGGTGGTCAGGAGAGAGAATGCAGCTTTAACATATGAAGCATAGACTTCTATACAACCAGAGGAGTTGCCCCCTGGTGGTCAGGAGAGAGAATGCAGCTTTAACACATGAAGCATATACTTCTATACAACCAGAGGAGTCACCCCCTGGTGGTCGGTAGAGAGAATGCAGCTTTAAAACATGAAGCATATACTTCTATACAACCAGAGGAGTCACCCCCTGGTGGTCAGGAGAGAGAATGCAGCTTTAACACATGAAGCATATACTTCTATACAACCAGAGGAGTTGCCCCCTGGTGGTCAGGAGAGAGAATGCATCTTTAACACATGAAGCATAGACTTCTATACAACCAGAGGAGTCACCCCCTGGTGGTCGGTAGAGAGAATGCAGCTTTAACACATGAAGCATATACTTCTATACAACCAGAGGAGTCGCCCCCTGGTGGTCGGTAGAGAGAATGCAGCTTTAAAACATGAAGCATAGACTTCTATACAACCAGAGGAGTCACCCCCTGGTGGTCGGTAGAGAGAATGCAGCTTTAAAACACTTCCACGTCGGCTTCACTTTCCAGACCTGGAGGTTGCTGAATGATAAATCCCTGTTTGGGGCTGAAAACAGATACTGAATCAAAAGTCTTTGCCTCAGACTCGTTCCTTCATGTAGCACGTTAGCGCTCGGCGCTCGAGGCTGAAACTAGGCCTCAGAGCACTAAAGTGTCCCGGTGGCCCGAGTCCCGGCGTGACAGACTGCCATCGGAAGGAATATTTAACCTCGCTGCTCCACAGTAATTACCTCTGCAAAGGAGGCCGTGGTTTTGGTTCCATTCGTCTGCTAGCTAACAAGATAACTCCGATCCGTCAGACTTTGAGATACGTTGGGTCTCTCAAACAAAGATCAAATTCCTTTTCTTTTAGTCAGGTGAGGCTCTATGTAGATTCCTTTCAGACGCAGTAATGCATGAAGCAGACGCCTTCCTTCTGTCGGCACAACCGCTCTGTGATGTCCTATTCATTGTTTTATCTGGGAGGGAAAGTGCACATTAATAAAACATCACTGTAAATGCGTCAAGGAGCTATTTTTTCATCCGTAGTCCCTGGGCAGATGTTACGAAGTCACCCTAAAAAAAAAACTGAATGAGAGGGTTTAAAATGACAAAGTGATTCATCATTTATTATTGATAAGCATGCAGAAACAATAATAAATGAAGAGAGAATGAATATTAATGGAAGTAGAAACATCATTCAGGACACCTTTATACTACATTGTCAAGTACTAGTAAGACCATGCGGCTCCTCTGGTTGTATAGAAGTCTACAGAAAATGACTCTACTTCTCTCTTGATTTATTCCATCAGTAAACATGAGTTTATGGTCTCAATCTCTAGTTTCAGGTCTTCATTTAGAGTCAAATAAACCATAAAGCAGGGTACGATTTACATAATTCTTCTGCATTGTTAGACACTAAAAACACACAGCGCAGAAGCACAAAACATAGAATCAATCACACAATGAAAGAAACGCACGCAGGCCGACTGAGGGACGAGGTCCTTGTTGTCTAAAGCACTCTAATTCTATTTAGTCTCCTCGATCCATAACCAGGAAGAAAGGAAAAACAAAACAGTATTTGTGTCCAGCCTGTAAAAGTAGAAACGTGAATGTATTTCAGCGCATCAGTAGAACTGGTTTGAGGTACTTGGAGGAAAGAGGAAGTACTACTCTGTTCTTAACTAGCTTTTAACAGTCAATGCCACGCTCATAATCCACTAATGGAGTATCCATCTCCTCCTCTTCCTCCTCCTGTAAGTGATTCATTTCAACCCGCATCGCTCCCTCGGCTTCATCGCGTCTCCTCTCTCCGCCCGCCAAAAAAAACGTTCGCTGTCGGATGCGACGGTAAAACCGCCGCACGTCTGATTCCTTTTCCGTCTTCACGGCTCCCTCCCTCGCTGTTGGCGCTACGCAATGAGGTCTGCAAGCTCACCCAGTCGCTCACGGCGGGCGGGATTTTAAATATCTGCGGTTGGCACCATTTACAATAATAATAATAATAATAATAATAATTAAAGTGTTCAATGTGGGGGGGAAACATACCTGAAATGTAATTAAAGTGTCTCGACGCAGGTGCATTCTGAATTTCCTGTACGTCTGACCGTGTTTGTCTCTTTGGCCCAGTAATAGACTGGCTACCTGTAAAAGGTGCACCCAGAGGCATGCTGGGTAAAAGGCTTCAGCGCCCCACCCCACGACCCTGAATAGAATAAAGCTCAGAAAATTGCATTCATGGACGTCATTACAGTTATCGCATTGAAACGGGGAGACGAGACAAAGAAAAAGCGAAGCGTAACGTCTTTATATTTGACCGTGAGACGGTGCGTTCAATGTCCAGCAGCACTTAGAGTGCTGCCGCTGGACTTCAACTCTATTAATAGACTTTATTGAAACCAGATATGCCAGATGAGAGAGAGAGAGAGAGAGAGAGAGAGAGAGAGAGAGAGAGAGGGTTCAATTTAGTGTCACGTATGTGAACCAGTTGAGGGTCTTAGTTTGTCTTATTTACAAACCCTTTTTAAATGTTATAGTTCATAGTTATCAACTGTCCCATATGTCTATAACGGCCATATTATACTTTAATGACCAGATAAAGGGCAGATAAATGTGATAATAAAGACATTTTATATCCATATTTCATTTTTTTTTTAAATGATTTGACGAGCATTTTGACCTGCGTTCCTGGAAACGGCCCCTGAGGCGCCGGGGAGATTCTTCCTGGGGGAAAGCTTGTTTAAACACTTTCCGTCCACGAGGGAGAGCCGATGCCAATGAGTCTTTTCCCACGGGGACGTCGAGTCACACACACACACACACACACACACACACACACACACACACACTTCTGTTTATTATTCACAAAGAGAACGCACGCCGTTGTGTGTCACGAATATTTAGAAGCAGCACAAGTGTGTCACGATGATCTCACGACGGAGGATGCGAGATGCAAACGCAGACACGCTTTGATCTCAACATCACACACACACACACACACACACACACACACACACACACACACGAGTGCCTTCTTTTCTCTCAGCATCACTCATTAGCGAGAATCAATCTGCAGCTCTGCGCAAGTGCCAGAGCACTTGTATACACACACTGCTAATAAGGGCCCAGGACACACACACACACACACACACACACACACACACACACACACACACACACACACACACACACACCTTCCCTGATACACCAGCTTGTGATAGAGAGAAGTTGAGACATATAGAGGTAGGGCGAGAGAGAATATGTCCACTGGAGTGCGCAGCACATTTTCATGTCCTTATATGGCTGTGAACCAGGCGGGGGGAGGGAGGGGAGGGAGGGGGAGGGGCCGTCCGTCGTCTCGCTCTCAGTTTGACATGTGACCTGGAAACAGGAAGTGTTGCGGTGCAGCAGCAGAGTGAGGGAGAAAAATCAAACGAGTGCTCATAGGCGGCGAGACGTTGACGGCGTCGTCGCTCCCTCTGTTGGCCACCGCGTGTTCACATAGTCAACACCATGTGTAAACATAGTCCGTGTTTACAATGTGACGGCTAGGCACTACATTAGTGTACCAACGGGGGATTCATTAACTTGTGATCAATACAAAAACACATTGTCCCAAAAAAAAGGAGTAAAACAATCCACAATAAACTGATTTAAATGTCATTTTGGTGTCTGTTTTGGGGCAATGTGTAATAAAGATTTGCTGGTTTTGTGTCAGATCAGTGACCTGTACCTTGTTGTTGTTGTTGTTGTTGTTGTTGTTGTTGTCTGCAGGTACGCATAGCAGCTAACTTCGTCATCCACGCCCCGCCAGGAGAGTTCAACGAAGTGTTCAACGGTAACTATTCAATTCACGGAGGGATGCGGGGGCATATTTCTTCTCAACTGTTGCTTTTGTTATTGGTACTTTCACACAGATCTTATATAAAATCACGCTGTGTGGAGCGGACGTAATCAAAATGTGCTCTATGGTAAACGGCACAGGGGCCAAGTCAAACTTTATTACTCCTTTTTAACCTTCACAAAGGCACCGCAGACCAGAGCCACTCCTTCTGTTCTTACCTTTCACAATAAAAGCCCGAGACGCATCAACAGAGAAAGTGTTTACCAGAGGGAGGTCATCATTCACTCGGAGGATCCTGGTCTGGTCCTCTGCCTGTGTGAATCTTTTCAAACCTTTAATTGAACAAGTGTTAACCAATTTAAAAACAATTGCTGCCACTATGAATAGTTTTAATGCTAAATGTTCGCTGGTGACTTTGGTGTTGTTTCTTGCTCATCCCCTTGTCGTGTAAAGGCCTTCGGGAGGAAGTTATGGAAAAGTAATTACATTTTTTTTTTCATTTCTATGTACTGCACATAATCCATTAAGTATGTATTTATTTGCACTTTGTATTGTTTACAACTTTATTTTATTTATATGCACCTAATCCATAACTGTTATTTATATTCTTTATCTTTAATTTGCTGTTATTTTGTTACTTTGTTGTCCCTGTTAATTCTATTTCTGTGAAAGTACATCAAGAGAGATGCTAAAACAACAAACACTGAATCAAATCTCTTGTTGGTGAACGTAAAGTACAGATGATTCTGATTCAGAAAATTGCTTGTTAGAAAAGTTTATTGTTGTGAAACTGGGCATATTTTCACAACGCTCTCTCTAAGATCATTTTTGCGGTTGCAAAAAAAAAAAAAGAAGGATAATTGCTTCTGTTCACGTGTTACTTTTTGCAAATTGAGACTGTTTTTTTTTTTTTTTTGGCCAAATAATAGCTCCGCCCAGCAGCGCCGGCCCCGGCGCCACGCTGTCAAAGTAGCGCCCCGTCCACGTTTTTTTTTTTTTTTGGCATCGTTTAAAGCCTCGTCCGGCCTCGATAAACGGCGTCACCTCAGCGCAGCGCCGGCGGGCCGTCTGTCTGCCTCTTATCGCAGCCGACACACTCTTAAAAAAAACATAAAACATAAAAAAAAAACTTTCATCTCCGTGTGGTTTCTCCGGCATCTCGCCACTGAGCTGATTCACCGTGTCGGCTTAACCGGTGCAGAGACTTTGACTGCGGGCCGCTTTGTCTCTGGCGTCCGTGTGTGTGTGTGTGTGTGTGTGTGTGTGTGTGTGTGTGTGTGTGTGTGTGTGTGTGTGTGTGTGTGTGTGTGCGTGCGCGCGTCACGCCGCTGATCTGCTGTCCTTGTGTTTCCTCCTCAGATGTGCGATTGCTGCTCAACAACGACAATCTCCTCAGGGAAGGTGCCGCGCAGTAAGTCTCCCCTCTGCTCTCAAAGGTTTTGACTTAAAAGTCCGAAGGGAAATGTGCCGTCGTGTGAAATTCATCATGTTCCGATCATCCTGGATTTATGACGTCGTCCTGATCATCGTCATGTACTTACAACTCTTAAAATGGCACTAAATCATGCTGGAATCACTTGAACTTTTTTATTTTGCTTAAGAAATAAATAATTGTATTGCTTCACAGATTTATTTGGTTAATATCGCATCTAGTAATGTTTATTCTATCTTAGTTTACTTTTTTTAATTTGTAATCAAGACAGTCAATGAAAATTCAAGAGAAATTAATCTTCTTAGAACTTTGGTCTACTTTCATATGCCCAAAAACTTTAAGCTTTTATCATGAAGGCAAACGTCTGTAAATCCAGTGTGAAGTAATATCTCTCTCTCTCTCTCTCTCTCTCTCTCTCTCTCTCTCTCTCTCTCTCTCTCTCTCTCTCTCTCTCTCTCTCTCTCTCTCTCAGTGCATTTGCACAGTACAACTTGGACCAGTTTACCCCGGTGAAGGTCGAGGGTTATGAAGAACAGGTGAGTTCACTTGAACGCGACGCGGTGAAACCTCGGGGTTGGAATCTGTTTCGAGAACAACTTCGCCACCAAAATGGCCGTTTGATTATCGATTACTCGCCCAGTGTTTCCTTGACCGCTTGAGGGGAAATCTTTAGTTTCGCAATCCTCCATGTTGTGTGTGTGTATATATTTAATTGTATAACTTTTTAGTCGGGACTCCTCCTGACTAGTTTTGTTCAAAATAACTTTTAGATGTAAATATCGATGCAATGTAATTATTTAAATGAAGAGGAGTCATTGAAATAATGAAACTATAACTCCAAACATGATACAGTCAGGACTGAAATAATGTAACTCCAGACGGGACAATCGTTTATTTGACATACTTTATCCATGTGGGTGGAAGTCACATGTGTTCCTGCACATGCTAGCGACTAAAACAGCAGTTGTATAGCGTTTCTTTGTTCTCATTCATGAAAACGGAAGTAAAAAAACATGAAAGTCTGCAGTTTATCTGAGCTGTGTAGCATTCAAATTGTTACATTTGATCTTACAATGTAACCGAATGTTGTTTACGAATGTTAAAACGGTTAAAGCAACAAGGTTATTCAGTTATTATTATTATTATTATTATTATTGCACTAATATTATGATCTCATGGGCTTTTAAAGCCTCAAACAAGTCCAAGTGTTCTCCTCACAAACACGTTTTTATTTAATTGTCATCGTGTGTGTGTGTGTGTGTGTGTGTGTGTGTGTGTGTGTGTGTGTCAGACAGATTCAGTAACGATTGCAGTGTCTTATGCAAAGATGTCATCATGTCCCTCCGTTGAAATCCCCCCGTCTGAGTGTGTTGAGGTGGAAGACAGTTGTGTTTTCCCTTCATCCTTTTCTCTTCAGTTTGTTTAATTGCATTTCTTTAATTAATCTCCTTCCTTCTGCCATCTGGTCTTGTTGTTCTGGACTTTTCCCGGTTGTTCACTCATGTCCTTGTCGAGTTGTTGTTGTTGTTGTTTTTTGTTTTTTTTCTTTCTGGCTTGCTCGATTCTATTTTCCCATACCTCTTACACTCACTCACGTTTCTTTCTTTCCTCCTCACTCTTCTTCCTCACGCCCCTCCAGGTCTTAATCACAGAGCATGGCGACCTCGGGAACGGCCGGGTCCTGGACCCCAAGAACAAGATCTCCTTCAAGTTCGACCACCTGAGGAAGGAGGCCAGCGACCCGCGGCCCCACGACGTCGACGGCTCCCTGGAGGGCTGGAGGGGCGCCGTGGACTCGGCCGTCCGGGCCTACGTCAAGGAGCACTATCCCAGTGGAGTCTGCACCGTACGTCAGAGCCATATATATATATATATATACATATATACATATACACACACATATGTCGTTCACAAGTACATATAGTACAGGAAGTACTGGTAGGCCGGTATTTCAAAACTGGCTGCATAGAGCTTCTGTTTTGCTACTTGTGTATTCATTTAAAAGTGACCCGAGGACCCAAAAGACAGAAGTACTGTGACTGAGTTGTGTGGTTTTTGCTGAATCGCCCCTAAACGCGTTGCGTGTACAACCTCATCTCCTCCGTGCGTCAGCGTGAGATTAATTCGGGGATCCGTTCACCACAAACCAGCCTCTCATCCAGTCACTTCACATTCACAGCACTGAAGTGAAGCTCAAAAAGGGGGCCATTAGCCGTGAGAAGAAAAGCTCGTCGCATGTGAAGATCACAGAATATTCTTTGTTTCTTCTCCCTTCAGATTTACGGGAAAACCATCGACGGACATCAAACCATCATCGTCTGCATCGAGTGCCATCAGTTTCAACCAAAAAACTTCTGGTATGTTTTAGACTGCTTCTTAGTTCTCTTCTCTTTTTTTAGTTTTTTGCACCACGGGGGGTTTCTGACTGTGGGATTCTGCAGTTTTAGGATGAAAGGCAAAGATTCTCTCCTCTTTTTTTCATTCCGAGAATGGAATGGGAAACTTCTTGATTGTTAAAGGTCTGCACCCGTTCTCAACAGATGAGTCAAAAAGGATTTACAACAACTAATACGTCCGACGAGTTGTTTAATACATAGTTATTACTAAGGGGAGCAGCCGTGTGGTTATACGTTGGCGTTGTACGTTGTTTTGAAGCTGCTGGTCCCACTAACACACTTTAACAATCCCAATAGTCCCAAACATGTGACTTAACGCATCACGAGTTTGCAGCAACCAGACTGATTACTTCCAAAATTATCGCGACAATCAGTGTATCCACCACCCTGGGTATGGTACATTTAAAAAAAGAGGAAGTTTGATAGATGATCACTATTTATTTATTCATAATTTCTTTATTTACACACGTCTAATATGCAGGTGATGAAGATGAAGGTGAGGTGACTGCAACTGTTTGTTTTTTTTACAGAAAGAAGCGACGGTTCCTAAAACAAACTTCATTTTAAAGAGATGTTGAAATACTGCCGTGTACAAGATGCTTCAAAGGCCTTTTTTAATTGAATTGCTGGACTGTTGGCCTCCGTGAGCGTCGCTGAGCCGTTTCTGATCGGGGTTAATCTAATTGGATAAGAACGGCTCCAATCCTCTTTGCTGCCGGGTTTCGCCGGGCTTACGGCTCGTTCGGTGCGATGATCTCACAGCTCGCTAACGAGGAACCCGTCGGCCGGATTTGTGACACGATGTGAAAGTGAAATTAAAGTCGGTCGTTTAACGGCGTTAGGGATTGTCGATGTCGTTATTATTGTTCTCCTGTGGTTTGATTCACGGTGGTTGTTAAAAATGTGTCCTCCGCCCAGGGACTACATGTGAAAGAGATCTTTTAGCTATATCTGGTACAATATATGTATTGTCCATGCGAAATGCACAATGAACTAAAATGGACATAGTCGACTTGTACTTTGATTGAATGTGCTCATAAAGAATAAACTGCTTTAATCGTGTTTGTGGTGTAGTGATAAAAGTCCGTTTTTTCTCTTCATCTCTGCTCAGGAATGGACGCTGGAGGTCAGAATGGAAATTCACCGTCTCCCCCTCCACCACTCAGGTGGCAGGAATCATGAAAATCCAGGTATGTTGTTTATTAAGTCTTCCACCGTGTGACGAAGCAAACGGGTTCCTCGTGGAGATAAATACGCGCTTCAGTATTTTGTTATTTATTTTAGATAAAGGTAGATAAAAAATGCTTGTTCATTTTGGTCAAATTTAGAATAATTTCTCTCTCTTTTTTTGGGCGTTCTTGGTGCTTAATTCACCAGAGACGGTTCGCCGTCTTCATATTATTGCCTCATTATCTGTCAGGTTTTTTTTTTTTGGTTGATTCGCCCTTTAAAGCTCGTATCTCTCTGCTCCAGGTCCATTACTATGAAGACGGCAACGTTCAGCTGGTGAGCCACAAAGAGGTCCAGGAGTCCATGTCCATTTCTGTGAGTACCACTGAACACGGCCCTGTTGTGTTTCCTCTCATGAACCCCGATATCTCTTTGGAACTCCTGGAAGGAAATGTCATCCCGTAACTCAAGACTTAATATGCGTATTAATACGATTTCAATTTAAATTGCTGAGGTTTTGTGGAGTCCAATTATGGGATAGAAATTTACTGACTGATTCTCTCTTTGTCTGTTTGCAAAATGAGACTCCAAAGTTCTTCGATGTCAAAAAGATTTTGTATCGAATGATTTTTGTCTTCAACTCTTATTTTGCGCCGTTATCTGGAGCAGCATCACTTGTGAAAAATGTGATCAGACATGTGAAAGATTAGCATTTTAATTGAGACTTTGTTTTGTGTCTGTGTTTTTATTCATTGATATATTTCTTTCCTTATATTTACTTTTTTCTCTGTCTGACCTTTTACTTTTAACAAAATGTGCAAATAAACATAGACAGAAATCTCAGATATTGAACATATTATTCTCACTATTAGTTTTATTTATTGTGTAATCCGATCAATTCCTTTTCTGGTTTTACCTCAAATTGCTGTATTGATTTGAAAACAACTCCCTGTGGATGTGTTTTTCCCTCATTATTTCCAGTGTAGAGATGTTATTAGCTCGTGTATTCTCTGAAGCCTTTTGTTTATGACCCCCCCTCTACTCTTTAAATTGATTGTGTGTCTTCTCATCTTCCAGAATGAGGCTTCAACCGCGAAGGAGTTTGTTAAGATCATGGAGGCTGCAGAGAACGACTACCAGGTATGTGAGAATGGGAAACGGATATTCTGTGTTGGCTGTTGCAGGAAAAACACAACTTTTTACTGATTTATTGGTTGAAAGTTGTGGTGTGAAGCCGGGTTGTTTGGCAGCAGGGTAGTCCAGACGTCCCTTTACAATCCACTGTTTTCCCGCAGATAACCATGACCTCAGACTTGGAGGTATTGCATTTTATCCAGACCGCTTCACTGTCCCTGAATCGATTTAGACTCCTATAGGGACACGGGTCTTACTTTGGTTATACAAGGACCCGATGGCTCGTAGCGTCCGTTATCTTCAGCTCATCTGGAGCTTAGCAGGGCTTTCCCTGTCCCCAACAACGTGTTCCAGCTTTTCCCAGGGAACCTCGAGGCCTCGTAGTGGAGATATGCAATTTTGCTCAAATTGAGACCTCAACAAAAGCTCATGTTCGACTCTTGTCAGGATTAAATGATGAAATCTTTCACTTTTCATGCTGCAAACCTCCGTCGCAGCATGTTCCTCTCGATGTGAAGTTTTTTTTAAAGGCTACAACGGATTGAAAGCTGAGTCATGCCAGGAAATTTGGATGTTGTATTTTACCAGAGGAATGTGCTCTTTCATGGCCGCCCATTCATAAAAAAAATGAGCTAAAGACCTTGTTTGACTTTCCATAACTCACTTTTTGTGGGGAATGTTGGCCATTTCAAACCACATAAAGTACAAATTCTTGAAACGCACAAACGGAAAAGTGTAGTCAATCCTTCCGTGATGCAACAACGTCATTCTCTTCTCCGCTCTTCCCTCCCAGACGGCCATCAACGAGAACTACCAGACCATGTCGGACACCACCTTCAAAGCCTTACGCCGCCAGCTTCCTGTGACGCGCACCAAGATCGACTGGAACAAGATCCTGAGCTACAAGATCGGCAAGGAGATGCAGAACGCTTAACACCGACGGAGAACATAACAGACAACCCCTCAACACACACACCCCCCCGTCCCAAAACAACGTTTGCATGACTGGATAGTTGTATCGTCTTTGTACAGAAATTAGAGAAACTGGGACAAAGAGAGGTTTTGGTCTCACAGCCAGATGTCACCATCACACATTGGATGTCTACTTTTATTGATGTTATTTTGTTTTTATACAGACACCGTTAACTCCTCTGTATATCGAATCTATCATGATAAAAAAAAAATATAAAGCGTATTTTGGGGAAAGTGGGACTTGAGGAAAACAGTACAAGACATAGGAAAACAGGCGGGGGGGCGAGCACTTGTATGCAAAAAGACATCCTTATGAAATACAATATCACGCGTGCAATATTTATTGTGTCAGTGAGACCACGACTTTTTATTTGACCTGCTGATTTAAACAAAAAAACAAAACGGTGAATGACTCCCTTCACGTCACGGTTAATGAGAAGAAGAAGAAAAAACAAAAAAACCTTGTGTTCATTGAATGGTATCTTTGGCACAAGCAGTCAGCTACTCAAAGTTCTTGTTCCTCTTTTATTTTGGTACTTCCCTCACTTTTCAGTGTGTGTGTGTGTGTGTGTGTGTGTGTGTGTGAGATCTCAAGCTCCCCTCCCCCCTCTTTATTGCCCCCCCTCCCCTTCTTTTTCTTTGACTCGACATCGTCTGGACTCTCACTCGGCGCGGGGAGTTCCTGTGACCACTTAACACGCTTGATTAACAAAGTCATCAGTCGCTAAGTAATGTGCATATTGTCCAATTTACAATAAAATACAAAAAACGTATCACATTATCTCCTCCAGTGCTTATTTTTATTAAAAAGAAGACAAAACAAACAGAACCTGACTGTATTATATAACAAGGCACATTGTAATATATACCTGTATGGAACATCCTGTCTGTCAAGTTTGGTGATTTATTTCCATGAGATTAATTGTAACTCAGTCACAATTATGTTGCATTAAATGACAAATTTTCTATTTACTGGCTCACTCATCATTTCTGAAACCCTTTTTTTTTTATTGTGATGGATAAATAACAATCCCTCCCCAGGTGAAACAGGAGGGACTTTAAGTTGGGGTAAATATGCAGATTCATTTGAGTCAAAATCAGCAGGTAAAAAACTCTTATTTTTTCATTCATGGACTGATTTTACGGAGATGAAGGATGATGAACTTTATATTTAAGTTGGTGCTGATCCCATGAACTGCAAATTTGGGCTTTTATTAATGATTGAGGAATTTGAAGTGCCTCATAATGCTGCTGCCTTTAAAATGACATTACTTATGGTGTAATGAATCCAACAAATTCAATGTAAAAAAATAAATAAAATAAGAATATATATATATATATTTGACACACTTAAGTGGATCAGATGTTTCTACCTCTGAGGGAGAATTTAATAATCATTGAGATTTATATAAAGATATATGAAAAAGAGAGTTGCTCACTTGCTGCATCTCCTTTTATTGGTGGCAAAAAACACTCAACCCACTGCCACAACTCTACATGATGGCTAGACAGCAGGTTGATGGACCTGTAGTCAATGGGAAAAAATAACAGCAAATATCCACGTAAAGAGATACTCTGTAATTCATTATGTTAGAGTATGTGCTTTACTGATTTAATTAGGAATTATTTTAAGGTATTTTTATTTGATTTATTTACTGGTGACTTTAATATTTCAATATTTATATTTTTTAGCTGAAGTGATAAAGCAGTTGTGTGTATACATTAATTAATTAAATTAAAAAAAAAACATCAGCAGAGGTTCAGCCAGATATTATATATTTTACGGTATTTTTATTTTATTTATTTACTGGTGACTTTTTAATATTACATTTTTTAAAACAGCTGTCTATATATTTTGTAAAATAATAAAGAAAAACACACGCAGTTGTCCAGACAGATATTATATATTCTTTAAAGGTATTTTTTATTTTACAAATGTTTGTATTTGCTGGTGACTCCTCTCTATATGTTTTCAATATTTTAATCATTCCAGACATATTATATAGAACATGTGACGTTCCAAAAAAGCCCACGCATGCGCAGTAGTGATGAAAGTTTAAACCGTTAACTACCGACTAGCCGTGTAGCTTTCGGCTCGGCTAACCGCGCGACTCGTTGTGGGGGAGTGTATTCATATTTTTTAAAGTAATACAAAATACGATATCACACATTATGATCCCTTTCGAGTGGCTGCTGGTCGAACTCCCCCGAGATGGCGCAGGTGAACCCGTTGACAGCGACACCTGGAGGCGGCGCGAGCTCACGAGCTGGTAACGGTTAGCTGACGGTTAGCTCGCTCGGGGACACATGTTGCTGCTGGAAGACATGCGACGGGCTCCACTGGCTTTACACTAACGGAGGTAAACTCTACACACACACACACACACACACACACGTCGCGTTAACTTCCCCCCACCAGACGCTGCCATTCACAGGAGCTCCACTTTAAAACACAAAACAAAACAAAAAGTTTATAACGTTAACCAGCTGTTGTTAGCAGTTAGCTCGCGAGGTGCTAGTTTAAATGGAAAGTCCTCGCGTGCGTGGACTGGCGTTAAAAACACGCATAGGTGAGACGTCGCGAGCCGCCGTGGGATTAGTTCTCCCTCCTCCCTGCCTGCCACGAGACAACCAAGAGTGGAGTTTTTTTTTTTTAATGGTCTCCATCGTGAGGCAACGCAATGTTTCCCATCTGGCAACTCAGTTGTCGTGTTGCCCGTCTGCACACAGGTGTGCGTGTGTTGTTGTGAGGTGTAGCAGTGCTTTGCTGACGTGTCTTCTTGAGGGTTGAGCATGTTGTCTACCTTCTGACAGCATTTTATCATCAGCCATTTCATAGCATCAGTTTTTGTGTGTGTGTGTGTGTGTGTGTCATATTTGGTATCGTTTAATTATCTTATTATTTTAGTTGTCTACTTGTGCTTGCATTGTATAGTTGTCGTCGAGGAGACGGGGTTATTCCTGATAAATAACCATGTAAATGTGACTTCCTTCTCGTTAGTTTGGTTCATAATGTGACCACTGTTGTTTATCACGAGTCATTCTCTTATTTCCCCTTAATTGTGATGTGACATCCTGACATCCTATCACAGGGGTGGCCAACCAGTCAGAGACTAAGAGTCACATCATACACATGGGCACACATGAACTTCACCCCATCCCTTCCTCACACACACACACACACACACACACACACACAGACCTCTGCTCAGCCAGATTTACTGTAAATGTCACACACCAACATGATAATGACAGAAATGGACTCCTACAGTACTAAGACCACAGGCCAGTCCTTTTCAACAATGAACATTGTGTGCACTGTCTCACACACACAAACTCTCAGTTCAACCAAGTCCACAAACAAAAATATAATAATTTACAATAGCGTTTTTCTTTTACTATGCATGTTGCTTAGTGGGACTTCTGGCATTCCTTGCCTTGAACAATCCTCTTCAAATCTGCTACTTCTTCTCTGACCCGCAGCATCAGACAAACAGGTAATGTGTGATGACGTGTTTGTGAAATCCCACGACGTTGTTTGGTGATAAATGAACCACAACATTAGCGCCGCTGAAAACATTACGTCGCAACTGGTCCGACGTTTCCTAAAAAATAAACAAACTAAAACCTCACAAAATCCGTGATTTCAAAGCCTTGTCCAGCTGTTTACTGACGTTTGTCATGTTTAATGAAGAGAGGGAGAGGGAGAGATATACAGGCCGGCATCTTCTTTGTGTTGTTGTATGAATGCCGTTTAGACAATTTCGAAGGTATGTTGAATTTATGTTTATAAATGTCACGAGAATTCACAGCTAGAAAAAATTTACAAAAATGCGATTAACTTGGCATTCATCCTCTGCATGGAAATCAGCACCCAGCATTGAAGTCACTGCTCTTGCATCAAACGCTCTGCAAGAAGAAAGCCTGGATCGCTCCACAGCCTGCAAGCTAACTGATGGTGTAATTCACACAATAAGCATTGAGGTCTGAGGAGAAGTTTGCCGAAATATTTCAAGGTGCGTCAGAGAAGCTGTGACTAGCGGGGCTTTCAAACAGTCCGTCTCCGCATTAAATGGGTCGACTTATTTTTTGCAAAATCAATAAAAAGATTTTAAAAGAAAAAATTCGATATGAACGTAAGAGCCGCATGAAACCAGGCAAAGAGCCGCGGGTTGGCCAGGCCTGGACTATCAGGTGATTTGAAACTTGTATACACAAGGTCACTTTCTTTGGCAGATGCATAGCAGAAAAACAGGTTTTGAGGCAGTCTTATGTCAATATCTTGATTCACTAAAGTCTTTTACAGCGTCATCACACCTTTCAAACAGCATATATATATATATATATATAGCTTTTGACCTTTTCCTTATAGTTTCAGCGTTTATCAGATGTGTCTAACGGCACGGAGGTAATCGCTCTCCGCTGCAGGTAACTTCATCCTGGGAGGCGGCTGAGAAACCACAGCTCCTCTGAACCCCGACTGACCTCCTGTTACAGATCTGGAGCTGCTTTCCGTTCCTCGTTCACACCAGAATACACCAGTTAATACCAGAGTACGGCTGTGTTTTGCTTTGTTCCCCTTTTACTAGACTTAAAAAACATTAACCAGCCGTTTATGACCTCAACCGCTTTCTCTCACTTTCTCGCTTCCTCTAATTTTAATTTCGTTATTAGCTTCTTGCGTAATAAAGCAAGACGTGTCTCCTTTACAACAAGTGGTGTGGTTTCGATGTGTCGGTAGATTATTGAGGCTACTTTTCTTTCCTTTCCTCGTTCAAGTGATACCTTGAATGTTGAATATTAGTGTAAAACATGTTTATGGCCAAAACCTGACACGTTTCATGGATGTTTGTACTCGAGATCTTCAGTCAGACTACAGTGGAGCTGTATAGTCGTGGCCTGGTGTCTATGTTTAGTGAACTGGAACTCCAGCAGGTAAGTTTAGTTCTTAGATAAGTTGGAATAAATATAAAATGAAAGTTCCAAAGTACCAGCGTCTTATGGGACTCAAAATGAACTGCCAAACTATTTGACAGAGGATAGTGTGACATCCTTTCACACGGAGGATTTGTTCTGGCACTTATCCGTGTTCGTCCTCAGTCTGAATCGATCGTCGTGAAATAGTAAATTATGATCCATTTAGAGTCAAACAGGCCATAAAGCAGGGGAATGCTTTAGGGCGGGGCTACAAGGTGATTGACAGGTCGACACCACAGTCTGGGAGTCGTCCATGTTTCCGTCTTCCGTCTTACTCGAGTGCAGCAAAACTCTGGTGTATTTAGGCTACTTTTAGTGGCTATATTGGTGTCTTTGCAGCTTTTATGATGTGTGTGTGTGTGTGTGTGTGTGTGTGTGTGTGTGTGTGTGTGTGTGTGTGTGTGTGTGCTCTTACCAAAACCTGCTCCCTGTGGATGTTTCAGATCGCTGAAAGTGCCTCTTGCTCAATTTGACGTCCTCTATGTTTGTGTAGTTCATCATGGGAGTAAGATGTACCTCCTTGAAAAGCTAAATATTTCATGTATGAACATGACGATTTGTATTGTTCAGGTTTTAAATTGGTCCAGAAATAAGTAGTCGTAGTGTTTCAGCACAGAAACATCGTTTGGTGTGCTGGAGACGAGCTGTGATGGAACTTCCATAGACCTCTATATCACGTGGACCCGTTCATGAGTGTGTGTGTGCGTGTGTGTGTGGATTGCTGAGCTCAACGATAAGCTGTTTTGTGGCACAGTTGCGTAAAACGATGACTCTGGATGGAACGTTATCATTTTGATTTGCAGCCACGAGACTCAAAAAGAGGTTCCAGAGCGTGAAGAGAGGTTTACGTTGGAGCAGCGCTGACGGGGAAGAAATGGCGAGCGACTTGGGCCTTTTGCGGAGAACGCTGATGATAACTTGTGTCAGACCCAAGCTGTAATGTCTCTCCACCCCGGAGAATGAGTTCATGCATTAGATATACAATCTTTTTTTTTTTTTTTACTGCAAAAAGATTCCGACATGGGCAGCCTGGGCAGTAAAGCCTTTTTACACGAAGTCGTTCCACGGCTCTGGGAACAAGAAATGGTCTTTAAAAAAAAAATGCCACAGCAGTGCGGTAACACAAATATTTCCATACAACACACACACACACACACCTAAGTGTTAAAAATCCAAGGTGCAGTAGGAAAGTATGGAAATGAACGCGTGCATGAACCCCCTCTCCGGTCCGCGGAATGACGTGACGCACTCGGACGCAGCTCACATTCACCACAAAGCCAGATCAGACCGGTCAGGGGAAAGCTTTATTTAGACTCTGTAACTTGAGCTCAGACAGAAATGTTTACCCCTACCTTTTGACGGGCTGCTTTTTTTTGTGTGCGTCTGCATCTAATCAGCCGTTCCCCCCGTTGAGAACCTCCACGTCGGAAAGGCCGGATCACCCGCCAGACGCCTCGCACCTCGGAGCACCCGAAGCGCTAATTCAAAGGCAAAACACTCCAAAGCCCTCGCAGCTGGCTCTCTTAATATCTGACTCTGGCCAAGTGAGGGAAAAGGTCGAGGCTGCTCTGCGTCGGCACCCCGGCACAGACGAGATGTCATCCAGGTAGAAGCCTGTGTGAGGATGTTCCCCTCTTTAAAGGACGGAGCTAGATGAGGAAACGCTTACAGAGAAAGTTCAAAGAAGTTCATCATTTTGGCCGTCGCCATCTTTTTTTTGTGTGTGTGCAATGAATGAAAGTGACCATATTTCCGTATACGTCTCTGGTAGACCTGTCAATCACCTTGTAGCCCCGCCCCTAAAGCATCCCCTGCTTTATGGTCTGTTTGACTCTAAATGACCATAATTTACTAAATGAACATCATGCTGTATTGAAGAAGACTTGAAACTAGAGATTGAGACATAAACTCATGTTTACAATGTTTACTGAGGGAATACATCAAGAGAAGTAGAGTCATTTATATAGACTTCTATACAACCAGAGGAGTCACCCCCTGGTGGTGAATAGAGAGAATGCAGCTTCAAATTTCTATTTTTGAAACCGCGACCTAACTAAAGTTTGCCGTATTTGAGCTAAACTTTTGTCGGACACCCTATTTCCTGGCTGAATAATGAAAGCATAACCTTCACAGACTTCAGTTGCTGGCTCTTAGTAACGAAGAGAGAAATAAACTCTGTGTAATGGCTGGGTCCAGGCCAAAGAGATTAGTTAATCGGCGGAGGCTGAAAGCCACAGCCAGGTGTTTCTTCTCCTCGTCCCCGGCTCTCTGCTTTGCATGCAGAGACAGTTTGATGAATCATCTGTCCAATGTCCTGTCCTTTTTAAATGTGTCCAGATTTGACTGCCTGCACACATTTGAATCTATGCAAACATCTTTGACGGGAATAATCGGCCTCTTGCCGGACGCAGCCGGCCTGCAGCGCTCATCAGGTGTGTTCTGTTACAGTTATCACAATCAGGACGGATTGCCATCTCTTAATCGTACGAGATTACATCTTTGACTTGGGGAGGGGAGAGTAAGGGAGCCGAGCATCGAGACCCCAGTTGTGCAAAGTGGAACTGCTTCTTTGCCTCCCAAAGTCCAAATTTGACTTGGAATCTACAAAGCTAGACCCGTCAACACACAAGGGCACAAACGCAGGCGGCAACCTCCGTTTTTTTTTACCGAGTTAAGACGATGCGGAAGTTTTTTAAACTTGCATTCTCTCAACTGTCCAGCAGGAGGCGACTCCTCTGGTTGTATAGAAGTCTAGGACGCTACTTCCCTCGATTTATTCCGTCAGTAAATATGAGTTTATGGTCTCAATCTAATATATATATATATATATATATATATATATATATATATATATATATATATATATATATATATATATATATATATACATATACATACACACACCGCCAGCTGTGAGTGGGCGTGATGATTGTCCCATTTGGCATGTTGTGAGAGGCTATTATATTTGGTGCACGTAACCTCAATTCCCGACTATTTTTTATTTCGGAATATCTTCTCAAAAATAGGTTCTTCTTATATTAAGAAATATTATCTGCCACAGCCCAAAAATGTCCCCTGTATCTGGCAGATAGCAGGTGTCTAATTACATTCCCTGAACACAACACGAGCTCTGGCTGAGCTCAAAGTTAAAGCTAATAAACCGGGAGGAAGAGGATTTATGAATGCAGAGATTACTCTTTCCTATCAACGCATTCAAATGAGATTTTAGCCCACTACCTCGGTAACTGTGCGACAGCTAAGGGAGACAGAATGTGTGCTTAATACGCTGGAAAGAGGTTTAAAGGAACCCGTCCTTCCTGCGTCCTCCACCCTGACTGAGCGCTGGCTCGTCTGGACCTTTTCAGATTAGGGTTCAGTCCCGTATCGAGTTTTCTTCTCTGTCTTCGGAGCCATTTATTGAGGCTGCAGAGAATGTTTTGCTTCAGGGTCCAACATGTAAAGCGATCCTATTAAAGCACGTTTCTGTGGAGGAAATTTAGTCTTTGCTCTCGGTAAGTTTGATCCAGGTTTTTATTGCTTTAACATTCCTCGTTGAAATGTCTCTTTTATCAGACCACTCGACTGTAATTGATTTGATTTCACTGGTTGTCCCAGTTGCACCAGTAGGACCAGTAGGAGCAGCTCTGGGTCGACACAGTTCCCCACTTTGACCAGCTGGTGTCGCAGCGCCCCTGACCCAGTTAGCTGAATGACGGCGCTGCGTTTTGAGTTGTGACCCAGCGGAGGTAATCAAAGCCTCGCCGACCTTCCTTTTGTGGTGGAGTCTGGGTCCTCTGAAAGCCAAATGGGGGCGGGGGTGGGGGGGGGGGGGGGTGGGGGTTGTCTCGTTATCAAAAGACCGCAGACGTCCCTGCTGGTGTCTGCTTGGCCCAATCATCCGTGTTTTCACACCAGCTGGCTTCAGGGTGCTGTAAATTATTTTGGAAATGATCGCCAGTTAAATGCTGAATCTGACCACCAGCAAATATGGTGGAGACACATTTAGGGGGTTGGGGGGGAGCTTTTCTTCAGCCTGACCTTTTCCTGAAATCTACTAAACTGGGGGAGACGATGAAAAAGATGTTTGGGAGGCGCAAGACACGCGGCCCGGGGGTGAAAACGGCTTTTCTTCCATGATTGTTCCTTTTAAAAGATGTTGGTACATCTTTTCTTTTAGAATATATATTTATTTATCGGAATCAGCTTTATTGGCCATGTGTGTTTACACATACATGGAATTTGTCTCCGGTTACACGTTGCTCTTACATACACGATATCCAATAAGCAAGATAAATATAAAAAAGACAATTAAAGACAACAGTAGTGCTGCACAGCGTTTGTCAAAGGACGGGATGAAACGCAGATGACGACACTTCTTCTTCTTCTTCTTCTTCTGGAGCGTCAGACTGTCCTCCTCCTTTTTTCTCTCGCCGAAGGATGGCCGCACTCCTCTCACGCTTATTGTCAGTTGCCTAGCAACCAGGAGGAGATGCTTTTTTTCGGGGGGGGTTTGGAAAAGGGGGAGGAGGGGGTACTTACCAATGGGGGCGGGGTGAGGTGTGTTCATTGTTCAGGAATAAATAAATGGTTCCTCGATGCAGTCCAACTGAAGAGAGGAGCATCCTCACTAACGCTAAACTGCGTCCACACGGCAACCCTTTGAACATGTCACATGACCGTGCGCGTGCGCGTGATGACGGCGTAAACGGGAAGCCGATGTTCGACACGCTGCAGTTGGTTTAGTTGCAGAAAAATACTGCGAAGGAAGAACGGCAACGGGGCGAAAAGAGGGACCAGAGAGGTCAAACCTGGCTGTTTTGATTCCTTCCGGGGGAAAAAAGGGTCATGTGACCGGGGGGCGACGAATCAGGGAAGGTCGTCGTCGTGACCGCCGAGACTCGATCGAGGAGCGTCACCGTGTTCCAGACTCCTCCTCCGTTTACGCCCGTCCACTCTCAAGACGTAACCCGGAGTCTTCGAACGTATCCTCCACCTTCGGCGCTCTAAAAACTCGGCCATAGCGTGGACGCTAGGCGTTAAACGTAGCGAAAAGATCTGCGTTTCTAACAGGAAACGTAGTAGCGTGCACACGGTTCATTGAGCCACGTCGCTCCGGTGTCCGACTCGATCAGCGGCTCGATCCGCCGGCGTCCCAGCAAGCCGGTTAGCGTCCCAGTTATCGGCGTGGCTCAACTCTGGATTGTGAAGCACCCCTCCGCACTTCCAGAGAAGTATTCCCATTCGAAACGTTCGCCGCTTCAAGTTCAGGAGTTGAATGGAGTCGTTCGCACGGCCGCGATCCGCATCGTGTTGGGGAAACAGTCCGATGGGACCGCCGCTAAAGGACGGGATCGAATCCCTCCGATGCCGATCAGGGGGGCAGAAAATGAGGAAAGCTGAGGCGTGAGCAGATTACAGATGGCAGGGTGTCTCGTAGATCCCAGCTCGCCGCCTCCCAACGGCGTGTTAGAGAGTGAGAGAGAGAGAGAGAAACCCCCCCTGAGGTAATTAACACGACCCCAGGAGACGTCGTCTTTCGTGAGGACGGAGGCGGAGCACGACGAAGTGTCTCTCAGCCTTGTTAAGATCTTAAAAACTGACAGCTGAGTGAAGCAGTTTCACTTTCAGAGTCCAAAACATTCAGCCAGCAGCTTCTCACTTTCAGATTATTAATTTTTTTTGCCTCTGATCTTCACTTTCTCCAGTTAAAACGTTGAATCAGATCGTATCAGCTGTCGCTATGACTCGCTAATGTCAATTTCTGTGAGTGACTTGAAGTTCAAGTTCTCTCTGTGCTCCCTCAAAGATCCTTTTTAAAAGGAAGACCTCTCACTTCTACACTTCTGTGCAAGCCTCAACAGTAAAGTAAAACAAATTCTAATAAATAAACTAATTATTGTAGTAAAAACTTTGCGTAAATGTATTTCTGATTTCAGAGTGAAAAACCCCCCATTAAAGTTGAACTTGTGGATTTGCATCACACAACGGCAGCAGCGTCAAATCCAGGAAGTCCCAGTTAATTTTGCATTCGTATCGTATCAATAAATTAGAATCAAGTAACTCTAGGAACACATGGTGTGTCACCACGGCTTCTAATTCAATATGTTTAATCAGCGTTTATGTAAAAACTTCAATTAAACGACTCTGTTTTATGGGGAAATGTGTGATTTATACATTTGAAATATTCCTCAAGAGGAACATCATTATTTTGCAGGGGAGCAGGGGTCTCTTTGCCTGAGCGTGGGGGACAAAGGAGGCCTCCGTCGGTACACGCTCCTCCATTCAGCAGCCGAGCTAATCCACATGCTAGCTCACGCGCTCAAAGCCGGCCCAGTGGGGAAAAAACGGAGAAGGAACTTGAATCCTTTAGATTTAGAGCTGTGAGAAGGATTCAGGATTGTATTCGCTCTTTTAATAACCAATAATGGTCGTCACTGTCGTCCGTTTCACTTCCTGGTTCAAGCAAACAGACCGTAAAGCAGGGTATGATTGAGGGCGGGGCTACAAGGTGATTGACAGGTCGCTACCAGAGACGTAGCCGGCGTCTCTACGTCACTCCTCCGCACTCCAGATACGGGAAAAAAACACAACAACAACAACAACGCGGGGACGGCCGTATTCCAAGATGGCGACGGTGACGTCGCCAAACTGGAGGCTTCAAAACAGCGGTCCACAAACTACGTCCACAAACCTGTCACTGTCACTTTCAAACCAGCCGTCCAATCACAGCTTCCAGTCCGTCCTTTTTGCACACCAAAAAAATGCACTAATACAATATATCCCACTATTGGGCCGATCATTAGCCCCATACTTAACCTTTCATGCACTCAATGATCAAATCAGCAGAATAATCAATAACAAAAGAGGTGAATGACATCACTGTAGTGTTTTACTCCCAGACAGCTGATCTCTCTGAGTTTCATGCAATGCTCAGCTTGGTTGCAAAATGGCAAAGTATTTATTTTAATTTCCCATCTTTGTGGAAATAGCTTTTTTTCGTGGTTTTGATCTGCAGACGGTGGACTCGGGGGTCAAATATAAACGCACGTTGCTCTCCGGAAGAAAAAGGAGAATGAGTTCTCTGCGTCACGCGGATGGAAACATATTTAAATACCCCACAATTTGCTTGCGTGTGTGTGTGTGTGTGTGTGTGTGTGTGTGTGTGGGGGGGGGGGAGTGAAAATGTTTAGCAGAGCGACAGTACGACGTAAATAATGATGTTTATTCTATATTTCTATAACGGTTCATGCCGGTTTGATTGACGACAAACAGAGTGTGTGTGTGTGTGTGTGTGTGTGTGTGTGTGTGTGTTAACAGTAGGTAAACACACACGGCAGTCTCAGCTTCAGACTCTTTCCTATTTGTCTAGCTGAAGACCCCCCCCCAGTGTGTGTGCGTGTCCTGTTGTATCTCGACTGGCTTCTTTTATTTTCACCATTTTGATTGGTTCTCCCCCTCCTCTTTCTCTCCGTGCCTCTTCATCCCCAGCTGCCTCCCTCCTCCCCCTCTCTCTCCTCCGTCATTCCCTCTCTTTTACCACCTTTGCTTTCACCTCCTTATTCCTTCCATCTCTCCTCCCCCTTTTTGCTACCGCCCCTCCACCTCTCCCTCTCTATCTTTCCCTCCTTGTTTCCTTCCCCTCCTCCCTCCCCTCCTTTCCTCTCTCTGTCTCTCCATCTGGCAGCAGAAGTCAGTCTCTTCACCTCTCCCCCCCTTCTCTCTGACGTCACTCTGTTAGCACAGCTATTGTCTTACAGCGGCAGCAGCTCTTCCCCAGATTTATTTTTTTGTATTTCACCCCCGCCACCTCACCCACAAACCCTCCTTCTCTCTCCCTTTTCTCCGGGAAACCCTCTCTCTCTCTCTCTCTCTCTCGCCGCCCGCCCCCTCCGCTCTCTCTCTACCCATTAGTAAACACTGAAGTGGAATGAGAAGTGAGAGAGTGACGGAGGGGAGAGGATGAGGCTGCAGAGAGAGGAGAGATGCGATCGCTAGCCGCGTCTCCGTGTCCGGATTTGATTGCGGTCTTCCTCGTCTGTGAAGGATTTCTGCCCATATTTATTTATGATCGCTTGATTTAATCCTCCTCAAGACCGCTTGTTGTTTTTGGGGGTTTTGTTTTTTTTTCTGCCGCGGCCGGACTAACTAACTGAGCGAGCGAGGGAGTGTGTGTGTGTGTGTGTGTGGACGGACCGGAGGAAGGCTTTTTAAAACCGGAGTCGGGGCATCTGGCCGTCGGGGAGGCCGGCCGGCTGGCTGCATTGTGTTGCTTTGATGACCCCCGCTGTGTAGCTGCCTGCACATCAACCTCCCCTCCCTCTTTCTCTCTCTCTCTCTCTCCTTCTCTCTCACCCTCCCCTTGCTCTCCACTGTCTTTCCTCCTCCTCCTCCTCCTCCTCCCACCCCCTCCTCTCTCCATCACAGCTCCCGGCCCAGCCATGTTCGGCACAGAGTCCTCATGTAAGTACCGCCAACATCCTCCTGCCTCCTCTGTGTTTGTCCACGTTCGTGTAACGGTCTTTTTGTGTTTCTATTTGTGTGCATTTTTTATCAGGAGGAGAGAGATTTTAGGGGGGGGAGGGTTTTTCCCCCCCCTTCTATTCTTTCATCTCTCCTCTTCTTCGTCTTCCTGTTTTGCCTCCATGGTCGCTGGTGGCAGATTGCACGGGGAGAAATCTGGGATCTACCATTTTAGCACCACAGGCTAGCTGGTCACTGAGCTCAGCGCCTGCCCTCGCATTCTCTCACTCCTCGCTGTGCTGCGTGTGTGTGTGTGTGTGTATAAATATGTATGTATGTATGTATGTATGTATGTATGTATGTGCAATCATCTCCTGCCTGTTTGCATTTCAGTCCTCCCAAGCGTGCCGGTTGAGTGCCGTTTAAGTGCGTCTTTGTTGCACGTGTGTGTGTGTGTGTGTGCGTGCACGTCAGAAGATGGATGCTTCTTTTTTTTGCGCCCGTAGTTGCATCCTTTTTTTTTTTTTTCAGAAGCATCAGCCCCCCTCTGGTCTCCTTTTTCTTCCGGCTCAGTCCGACCGCTACGTGGCGCCGAGCGTGGCGTCTCCAGCCACCGATGCTACCCGTAGCTAGCATGCTGCTGTGTGTGTGTGTGTGTGTGCACAAATGTGCAGCCTTCAGGAGGAGTTGTAGTGTGGATCTCCATGCGTGGGCCGACGTGTCCGGTCGAATCGCCCCCTCCCTCTCCCTCCGCCCGTTCTACCCCGCCCTCTCCAGAAAACCTTTCTCTCAGATCAATACCATAATGCCTCGCTCCACTACCTGCTCCTCTGCTTCAAGGGAGTCTGAGCTGATCTGATTGATCCAGTCGGAGCCTAAAGCAACTTACTTTTTTGGACGTCGGATCAGTGCGTCGGCACCTGTCCGGTGAGGGAGAGCCGCCTTGCTCTTCCTCCTCCTCCTCCTCCTCCTCTGGGCAGTGATCTTTGTTGGGGAAACGTGTGGATGACACCGTGGGGTTTAATGGCCGTACCCGCGTGCTGCAGATCACATATTTCCTTTTGCCAAAGCCGGGCCGAGGTCGTCTCGTCCGTGTGCTCCGAGGTTCTGAATTAGTGCCAAATTCTGAGGTCGTTTGAGGGTCAAACGTAATGCTTTCACTCGGTGGGTCTGTTTTGTTATTTTTAGCTTTGTGCAGGATTATCAAGATGAGATTTTGATGACAACTTTTTAAGAAAGATCCTTGATGATGAGATTTTATCGTATTGATTGTCGGGATCATGGTGCGTTAGAAGCGGTCTTTCTCTAGTCATCAAGAATAAATGATACCAAATTAGACGGGACGTGAGAGAAGGTGAGTTCTCCCAAATTATTGATCAGCTCGTATTTCAAAGTTTGCTCGGATCTGTTCATTGGATAGTAGATATTAAGTAACGCTCTGATCTAAAACGAGTGAACCAAGCTTGGTGACATTTTTCTTGTTCAGTAAATTATTATGAGAAACTTGCATATTAACGTGCTATTAATAGTACGAGGTCAAACTGAGCATGTAGTGCGTTCACACTGCATAGTTTGTGGATTTTGCACACGTGAGGAATTCCCCCACAATGCCCCACAATGCATTGCGTGCCTTGAGACCGGCTGCAGTCTTGTGAGATTTTGAACTGGAGCTAAAAGCTTGTTAATTTGTCACCGTAATACGTTTTTTTTTACGCGAGAAAGTAGGTGTTTAGATGTGATCAGGTCACCCGAATGACACCCGGTTTGGAAACACTTCATCTTTATCGTTCATTTAGTGGGCAGTATTCAGACGATACCGATTTAAGTATGCAGCATGTTTGGAACGCCACCGACCAATCTTTGACAATACTGCTGTTAAATGTTGTTAATAGTTTTTTTTTTTTCTGCAACGCAAGACTCAAAGAGGTGTTTTTATGTGATTATCTGTGGGGAAACTCCTTCTTACAGATCTGTGGATAGAATCAGCTAAGAATTTATTTTGTGGAGGACAAGAGCCACACAGTGCCATTCAGCTCTGTAGGTTTCGGTAAAAAAAAAAAAAACTTTTTAGAGGCTATGTCATTGGAACGGCTCTGCTCGGAAATAGGAAATTAACTTGGAATCATTTAGGACGTTTTTTTTTTCCATTACCATCGTCCGAATCGTGATATTCCGCTGTCGTCACAATCCCATCGGTCAGAACCGGTCATCCGGTCCTCCGGCTTCGACAGCCTCCTGTAACCGGATTGTAACGAGCGCTCGCGTCCTCGGCTTGGGGTTCCCGACCGCTGCCCTGCGCTTCAGTTAATACGATCATCTAAACGGCTGAAAACGTAAAAGCTTTCATGCGTTTGCTTGAGTCGCAGCGTCTTTAAAATAAGCCATACGCGCATTGATTTGAGACATTAATGTAATTACTGTGAATGTTCTATTGCCAAATTGTTGCTGGAGGGAAAGGAAGGAACAAAAAAAAATATCTGCCTCTATCAACCTCTGTGCTGCGTTTGACATTTTGTGGGTCAGTGTTCAGGTTTGGTGAGAAATGTTTCCGAATTGCTGCCTGGAATCCAAACAGGGAGGACTCTGTTCCCTCCTTCTCATAACGGCAGATGGTAGAGGGAGTGAAAAGCCAGGAGAAAAGGAAGAAAGTCACATTCCAAACATCTTAAAAGGCTAGTTTGGATGTTTTGAAGTGTTTTACTGACGCCGTTATCTGTGCTTTTCTCGCCAAAGCCACAAGACTCCATTGGCAAATTGGTCCGTTGGTCCTTTCCCCTCACAGGACGAGGGAGTTCCTGGTTTACCGCGGCCTCCGTCGGCCAATTAGTCTGTATTTCTGTGTGACTTCGGTTAGTTCGGACTCACCAAAGTCACACCGATCGAGGCGGCGGTCGACCAGTAAAAACCTGCGAGGTTAAAAAAAAACACACTGTTTTTAACAATGGAGTCTTAACCGTGACCGCCTCCAATCAACGGACTCAGACTCCTCTTTGTTTCTCGCAAAATGAAATCGTACTTTTAAAAGAGTGTAAAAAAATATAAAGAAATTTGTGATGATTGCCAAATGCCGTAAAAGTAAAATAAAAACGTCGCCCTTCTCTCTTTTCAACAAGCCAATCAAACACAAGTGAGTGTCTTTCTTTCTCTTGTGTGTGTGTGTGTGTGTGTGAGGATGTTCTGAGGAAGAAACGTCTGATTCAGCAGATGTGCAATAAGTCTACACTTTATCAAGATGGAAGTCGGTACTTGGAGTTTGCCGGGAGGTTTTATTCCCGCCTCAAGCGGTATTGATTTTTTTTTTTCTCTTCCTCCTTTTTTTTTTTTTTAAAGTCGTTTAAACTTCATCATTAGTACACGAGGAACGGTGACAGAAAGAGAGAAGGTGTGACGGAAGCTCCAGGTCGGATCCAAACCAGCGACTTGTCGCGAAATGAATCGCACCTCCGTCGGCGGTCGGCGTTATTGATCACCTGACGGCAAACTGTCCTCGAGGAGCCGAGATCTTATCATCATCATCGACGTGAACGGATGAGACCACCGGACCGCTCCGTTTGCTGCTGGTCTGCGTCACACCTTCTGGGATGTTTCGGTGGCGGGATGCTATCGCTAGTATTATCTTTATGGAACCAAAATATAGCTCGCATAGCAGTTTTTGCAACATACACATACATGTATGTAAGCTCTCCAAGCGGCGCTACACGTGAATGTATGAAAGAACCGTCGACGGGTTTTGGGATGGTTTGATCTCATTAGAGCGGACATTTTTTAGATCTCGCTTGTAACTTCTAGCGGAGGGATATATATTTTTATATATATATATCTTTGCTCAGCAGCCCGCAGTTCTGGTCACGTGACTCTTAGTCTCAGCCGAATCGATCACGGCTTCCTCGTTGCGGCTGAGGAGCTCCGAATTTAATGTATTTTACAGGGTCTGGTTACTTCAAACGGTTTAAAACGAGACGTGTAGAATAAAATGTCTTTGATGAAATATCACATTTTAAGCGTTCGCGGAAGAGTTTGTCACACATGTTGTGTTTAAAGGACCAAATCTGACCATTTTACAGCTGTCTTTGATAAACGGTGTAGTTTGCTTTTCCATCCCACCGGCATGCTTTGGGTTCATTTACACCCCACCTTAGGGGAAGTGACACGTGCACCAGGCTGTATTTATGGGCATTTTGAGAGATGACGGTAAAAGCCGAGGAGCACAGACTTGCAAAAAGCCGAGGAGATCAAGTCTCCCAGCGAGGTGCGCTGCTGTAGATGCAGTGAAGGTGATGATGATGATGATGATGCAGAGATCACAGTTCAGAGTCCCAGTCCTTCGACGAATGTCGGCTTTCATGTCTGGCTCTGATGCGGCGGGATTTGAAAGTCTCCTCAAGAGGGAACCGGACCGCTGCACCGCCGCTGTTGCCGTTGCTAAGATTAATATCAAGATTGCCAAAAAGCTCGCCTGCCGATAAGGACGAGCTCGGGGGAAATGCAATTTGCAAATGGAGGTATGTTTGATCGTGGCAGGATTGCCGCAGGCCGTTTCATATATCACTTCTATCGCTCGTATCTTTTCCAGCGTTGTATAAGTGCTCTTTCATCAGTGGGCATTGTGTTGTTTTTTTAAAAAAGGTGGGTATTCTTCTGCCTGTTGCCGACAAGATCTCATCATCTTCCAGTGCGGGGATGAGCCAGTAATGGGCTTTGGAGGAAGCTCCAGGCCGTGCGTCGCTTTGTGTTCAGGCGCTCGCTGAACACGGCCATTTGAGGAAAAGCCAAGCGGCAAAACTCTTGACGGCAACCGGTTGCCTCTGTTGCTGTGGTAACACCTTCTCCCCCCCCCCCCCCAGCTATTTCTGTGTCTTCAGCTCATCCAGTGGCTGGAACTGGAGCCAAAACGGAGGAATATTTTAGATAAAGGATCTTCGGCGTGGACTTTAATCTAAAATCCAGTGGAAGAGACACGGATGTGTTCTCACGGATCGTGACCTCTGACCTTAAATCCTCACTAAATGGGAACGCCTCTCCATTAAGCTTGTGCTCCCCGTCTCATGTCCAGGCTTCAACCTGGTCGGGAGGCCGTTGTTGTTGTTGTTGTTGTTGTTGTTGTTCAGGCTCCACCGGCGCTGCTGGGTTCAATGGTTCGTTCCAACTGGAAGCGTCTGAAAGACCCGTGGCACGTTTTTGGGAAAGCGTCCGCCAAAAGGGAGGCAAAGCTGCCGAGCTGAAATGAAAACGTAATCTGGGCCCCGACAACGACAGTTTGGAGAAATTGGCAAACAACTTCTTGGTCTTTGTTGTTTGCCATCAATGGCGACCACTTAAAAAAAAAAAAAAAAATAAAGCAAAATGTGCACCCCTACATACATACATTTGTATTATTTATGATTATTATTTATGATAAGATTGAATGTGAAAACAACCGGATGAATTTTGCTCAGTTACTGAAATTAAGCTTTTATTCTCACCCACGTCTCGTTTTCATGATTTAAGCTTATTATTAAGATTATTAATTATAACCGCGTAGTATCTTATTTACTCAAACTATAGGGTGACTAATAATTATACCGTCGCTAGTTTTAAGCCCTGGATTTATTTGAAGTTGTGACCGGCATCAAACATTATTTCCATTTGCCCTTTTATTGTGTAATACTAGTATGATTCCTCCAGAGATATTACACATTTTAAAAGAACTTCACGGACAACTAAAAGGAATCGACACAAAGATTAAACTTTGCATCGTGATTTATAACTCGGGTTAACCACCTGATCTTGAAGAAAGTGAATAACGATGTTTATCTGCTGCCTTTTTCTAAGAAGATTATTCCTGTGAAACAAACAAACAAACAAACAGTAAACCTTTTGTATTTCTTCATGAATTAACTCGTGCGTTCTCCCGGCTTCTCAGAGCTGTAGGACGACGAGCTCTCGATGGGGAAAAACCTGGAAACGTTTCACATCATCCGAAGTTTTTTTTAATTTATTTTTTTCATACTGGCATTCTAAAACCTCCATATATGGATCCGAGGCTGGTTGTGAAACCATTCCTCTCCCGGGCCGTGAGCCGCTGCCACCATAACTCCCTCGGCCCGAGCCAACAGCAACAGAGCTCAGACTCCTGACGCGATGATCTCAGGCTTCGGCCCGAGCCGTGGATGTCGGTACATTTCTTTGAGTGCACTCACGTTTTTTATTAATTTATTATTTGTCTGTCTTTTTTGCAGCTCAACATATTTAAGAATTGGACAACCAGTTCCTTGGCTCCAACTGTCATTATGTGCATCATCTTTAAAGGGTTTTCATGCCTTTTCTGTACAATCGGTTGGTAATTAAATGTTCTCACGTTTAAGAATATAAAACATAAAGAAATGGAAGAGTATTGGAGATTAGATTCGCTTCAATTACGATTCAAGAGCGCGACGATTTCCCAACGTAATTTTCTATATTACGACGCATGGCGGTCGGATAAATCCGAATACTCTTTATTCATACTCGCCATCGTCCGTCTAGAATATAAATACCAGCATCCGTGTTAGCCGGTGTGAGATACACTAATTATAAATCTGTGTATGAAAGTGTATCGCTTGTATGGATGACATTACTCCCTCGTAACAAAGCCAGTAAGAGGCCTGGCGTTGGTATTGATCAAGAGCTCGATGTGGACCAGAGCAGTGGGCTGGTGTCAATTAGGCCGATAAGTTGGACCCTCAGCTGTGGGCGAGGAATAAAAACATCACCGTTCTTGGCAAAACTCCCTCGGCCGTAATCATTATGTGCTCGGCTGCTGATGAAAAGAGAGGCTTTCTTTTTTTTTCTTCTGGGTAGCTTGCAGAACAAGCTGGAATATGATTAACGACCGCGGCTGCGCGGTACGGAGGTAATACTATCCGACCGATGGCGTGGAGAGTATTTACCAATGGACTTCAAAGGCCAGGCCGTGATGGTGGAAAGATCTCTTCCTCTCGTTTGTCTGTCGTGTGATCGTATTCGAATGATAGGTCTTCTAGGAGAAGGAGGGATGGCGGCCATCATTAACCTCACTAACCACAATAATGAGTGCAACAATTTTATTCTCACTCCTTTGATCGCGCTGCTAAATTTAGGTTAGAATTTGCATCCTCTCCCTGCAAACAAAACAAGGGGTGGGCAGTTTCTGCATGCAATCCTTCTTGGTGGTTCTTGGAGGAAGCGGAGTGGTAATTGAATCGGCTTCAGTGGCATCTCGTGGAGGAAATCACCGCGTTTGTCATCATCGTGTTTCCAACTCGGAACACGGAGCTGCTTATGACCTCGTCGGCCATTTAATTTCACAAAAAGTGCCTCGTGAAAGCAAACGATAACGTTTCACCCTCCTTCCTAACACCTGCTGCCGAGGGGCTCAGGAGCAAGGCAGTTAAAACACACACACACACACACACACACACACACACACACACACACACACCTGCTCTGTTAAAGCCGGTCAGGGGCTGCTGCTGGAAGTAAACGTGTCAAACAAGCTGTCGCTTTAAGAGCCACTAAAACCACAAACCACCTTTTTATGTTATATTCACATTTTTTGTGACTCGCTTTTGCTAATTTCTGGAGCTAACTCTAATCACCAGCACACACAGCCTTGTACTGAAGCTAAAATAAACCAATCAATGTATTATTTTTATACTATATGAAAAACATTGTTCATATATTTCCATTCCAAAGGACTGATCCTCGCCGCTCTGTAAATGTGCACCGAGGAGGCTCCATCCATCCATCCATCCATCCTGCTGTAGGGTCGTTTAGGGGTTGTCATGGTTACCTCTGCAGGAGGAGGCTAAGGACCACATGCCCCGCCCCTTCCCCCTTCATTAAAATCCCTGTTATTGATTGGCTGGACCGCTATCCGCGGACCCCCGCTGTATTTATTCTGCTGGGTTACGAGAAGGAAAGCAGCAGAGAGCTGGCTTCTGATTGCGTCAGCCGGCTGCCACTCACGGGCCGCGGCCAATCAAATAAACCCATAAACAACCCCCCCCCCCCTCCACTAGTAAATGTGCCGTACGAAAGACGGCTAGCTGCTGCTTAGATTGCAGTATGGATGTGGACACCCAGTGGATCTGTGGTGGAAGAGACAGAAATCTCTAAAGATATTAGTATCTGTGTTTAAAGGGAGAAAGGGCCTTGTTAGTGTTCTGGTGGATGTTCCAGTGGAATGGAGGGTAAGTAATGTGGTGTGCGTCTGTCTGTGTGTAGTCGGTGGTGGTGGTGGTGTGTGTGTGTGTGTGTGTGGGGGGGGGGGGGGGACTGTACGGTGGCTGCGTTTCTGATCTTTTCCCTTGCAAATGGCCTTTGTGTTGCGTACAGCAGGTGGCCCTGTACGTTTTGTATTGATATTCATGAAGTGGACGGTTTGCTCAGCGCGTGGGCGAAAGGCTGTGTGTGTGTGTGTGTGTGTGTGTGTGTGTGTGTGTGTGTGTGTGTGTGTGTGTGTGTGATACACTAGCTGAAGCAGATATCTGTGTTTACACAGTGGCTTGTTGAGCACAGCTAGATTAGAAGCCCGTGGTCGTGAGAGAGAACGTCATTCAAGCTTTTGTGTTTTATTCTCCGTCGACGTCCCGTATGTTTGTTTCCTTTATTTACTTTTAGTCTCCCGCGGTTGTGGGAAATAATTAAAACTGAAATGTTGTTTGACGGATCGTGTCGGGCCTCGCAGCCTCCCGCACAACATCACAGTTGTTGTAAATAAATGCACCCGGGGACCTGCCTGGTACCCAGCAGGCAGCAAGGAACAATAATAAATTCCTCTCTCTCTCTTTCTCTCTCTCTTCGATTCTCACTTTTCCAATCGCTTCATTGACGATGGAAACGATAACGATGCCGACGCATTTCTGGGCTCCGCGAAGCAATTTGTCTGTTGCATTCAGGGACCCAACGGTACACAAAAGTCACGTTCATGCCCCGGTTTATGAGTCAGTACAACAAAGAAGAGAAGAAAAAAAAATACGTAAAGATGTTTGTTTTTATTTATATTGAACAGAGAGTTGTGCGAGTGTCAAAGACGCACAAAGTTGAAGTCGCGTTAGCCGTCACTGACGGGATTTTGACATTTTGACAAAGTGGCCGCAAAGTCGTCGTCGTGGCTAAAAGTTTACAGAAAGTCAAACACAAATTAACAACTTGACACAACCTCTTTTCTCTTGGCAGCCATTCTTTTTTTTCTTCTGTTTTTTTTTAATGTCTCTCTTAGTGTTTGACTGCCAAGTCTTAATTTCGATTAAAGCTCCCTTGGATCTCGAACGCACACATTTTCAAGGGAAATGTGATGCCGTCAGTGGGCGACGTTTTTTTATTTTTTTACTTCAAACTGCTGCGTTTCATTGGCACACACTTCTTGGACGACGACTCACTTTTTTTATTGTGGATCAGTTTCTATATTTTAGGATATTTAGCATTACCCGATACAACTGTGGATCGTATTGATTTCCTGGTCTGCTTGGCAGAGAGTTTCTGCCGGTACTTCTTAGATCTCTTCTGTGCAAAAGAGGAAAAAAACACCAGTTTGGATTTACATCTGTTGTTTGGAAGAACTTCTACTGAAACCCAAAATAGATTTCCAGAATTTTAAATGAGAGATTTGAGCTCCCTGGACGACTTTCTCTCTCTTCCTCTCCTCATATTCAAGATACCTTTTGAGGAGCCTGAACGTAGCTTCTTCTGGCATCATAGCTATGAAGCCCGTTGTTGTTTGTGGTGGCGGTGAGTCAAAGAGCCTCCCCATAATTATATCTAAGTGTGTGTGTGTGGGCACTGGACACTGATCGATCCGTGTTTTTATTTCACCATAGCTGGTCAACTTGCATTGTTTACATTTACACACACAAACCTGCATCCTACCATCTCACACACACACAACAAGACATCACCAAGAAGTGGACTTAGTCGTTGGTTTGTGGAGTTTTGAAACCTCGAGTTCTGCGTTTTGGGCCGTCGCCATCTTGGTTTTCTGCAACCAGCGATCATAAGTGACCTGGTATTGCAGATAAAAGCGTACGCTGCTTTATGCTTGAGACCATGAACTCTCATTCACAATGTTGAGGTGATAAATCTAGACTCTCAACACACACTCCTGCCGCTGTGATGGACGCCGGCTGCGCTCCGCCTTGCTCACAGGTCAAAGGAGGTAGTCGGGACCCTAGCGGTCGCCGCTAGCAGCCCCATCACTCAGAAGCAGCGCAGGGGGGCAATCCCCTCATCGGGCCTGCCAACAAACGTTTCAGATAGATGGAGAGAGAGAGAGAGAGAGCAGAGCCGGAGCGAGAGTGAGTTACAACCCCAAAGCGTTGCCTCGTGCGCTGCTGCTTTCATGCACTCGGCGATCTAAAAGCGCCGATAACAGAATCCGTTAAACGCTCGACCCTCACGACACACGGCGCTCCGTTAAAAAAAGACTTTCGTAGCAGGAAAATCCAAAAAGGAATACTCAGTCCGTTGCCTGTTGGGGAGACTCGGCTACCGAAGTACATGAACGTCGACGTTCTTCAGCCGTTTACTGCGTTGTCTCCGTTCCAGCCCACTGGATTTAAACATGAACATTGTTATTATTAAACGTTTCAGGGTGTTTTGAGGGTCCAGTACAGGCTTGCATGGCTGCCGTCTGTGGAGATTTCACACAGCCAGTGACTGCAAAGGATATAAATGAGTTAAAATGAGGCTTTTGTGGATGTAAATACCCTTAAATTAGGTGTGAATGTCTGCGTTTTGATCTCTTATTCGACGTTTCGACGTCACCGTCCTAATGCTCTGTGGTTTAACCTCTCAGAGTTGATCAGCAGTCGATATGCTGTGTTTTAATACCTTTTGATCAGTTACTTGAGGTAACCTGTGTCAGTGTGGCCTACCAGAGGCTGTTGTGGGGCAGGAGATGCGTCGACCTTTTCAAACGTACGGCGGTCAGTAACGTTGGAAGCACGGTATTTTTCCATTTGTTCTCTTTTGTAGTTAAAGGACATAGATGTGTGTGTGTGTGTGTGTGTGTGTGTGTGTGTGTGTGCGTTCACAAAAGTAATTTGTTTGAATGTGTGCGTGTTCACGTGTGTCTCAGTGCGTGTCCTCCTTATCATTCCGGTCATGCCCGGCATGTCTGCGACCGTCCCCTCTTCAGTAAAGGTCACATCTCCTGTTGTCTCCCGTGACATTTAGTCTGTTAGAATCTGTCCCTTCAAATCCTCACGTTATCCTCCCAGCATGCTCTCTGGCGGCTTCCTTACCAACACAAAACAAACCGCAGTGAGTGAAGTAGCGGCGTTCGCCAGTCTGAATACGGGCCGAGCGATGAAAATCTGTTGGTCCTCTGTTCTGACAAAAAGAAGCAGATGCTTAAGTTCCTTTTACAGCTGCATTCTCTCTCCTGACCACCAGGGGGCGACTCCTCTGGTTGTATAGAAGTCTATATAAATGACTCTACTTCTCTCTTGATGTATTCCCTCAGTAAACATTGTAAACATGAGTTTATGTCTCAATCTCTAGTTTCAAGTCTTCTTCAATACAGCATGATGTTCATTTAGTAAATTATGGTCATTTAGAGTCAAATGCTTTAGGGGCGGGGCTACAAGGTGATTGACGGGTCGCTACCACGGCGTTGTGCGTTTTTTTCGTCGTCTTTTCCACAGCGTTTTTTTTTTTCACAGCGTGTTTTCAGTCCATGAAAGTTAAACACATTTTAAGGGTTCAGTCGTACTTATCCTCACCATCTCTTTTCACTTCTAGTTGCAAAAAAAAAAGAAAGAAATGCCGAAATCGAGGCTTAAAAATCGCAGTCTGAGTGTTGGACTTAAACAAGACCAGTCACAGCTAGTTATTTGGTTGCAAATTGATTGTATAAGTCTGTATATTATTATAAATTGACTATTTTATTTTTATTTTTTACTTACAATGAACTATTAAGCTGATTGGTTAGGGTTAGTAAAGTGTGAACATGTGTTACGGTGGTTACTTCCTCTTTTATATCGCTGCTCTTCTCTCTTTCAAACTCTCCAATCTGAGTTGGTGTTTGATGGAACAGTGGAAAAGAATAACCGGCTTTTTATTTTGAGAGTTTTATGACAATCGGCGCGTTAAAATGGCCGTTACTGTCGACGGAGTCTGGAGGCTTTGAGTGTTTCTTTTCACATCTAACTCTGTCAATTACGTTTCTTACTTCACCAACTAAGCAAATGTGCCGATTGTTGGAACCTTGAAAGACAATCAAAGACGTTTTGGGTGAGTTTTATTTAAGTGTGGGTCGATGATCAGAGAGGACCGGGCTCTGCTGGCTTTGTCTGTTAATAAATCCTGATTATTGTCCAAATCCCTGTTGATTTTATTGATTACATATCAACATGAACACGCGCCGCTTAGCAAACGATTATCTTATCACCCACGAGTCATTGTAACCTCTCACTGGAGGCTCAATCCAGATGTTGGGGGAAAAACATCTAGAAAAACACTATTATTTTAATTGATGATGGAACAGTGACTTCGTCTCTAAAGAGCAAACATCACTTCCTCCATTCCTCTTCACGATGATCTCGCTGGTGGAAAGTTAATTGTGGGACGCGGCGTCTTTGATTGCATTTGACTTTAATTCAGTCTGAGACTCTGCGAAAAATGTGGTTTATAAATTGCATTATAACACCCCGAGGATGACGTAATTACGTTAGCAGAAGGACGATGAGCGATCTCCGTCTGTGGCGCTTGGTTCCAGCCCCTCCAGTGAGGAGAGGATCTGTTGGGGCAAATCGACTAAGGCTGCGACTAAAGAGTGTGTTAATTGTTCACCGGTATGTTTGTTTGTTTAATTGTTTAGTTTTTTAAATGCCCTTCACATATTCTCGGAGCCCACGCGGATATTTTCTAAAAGAAATCTTTAATGAATTGACAAATCGTTTCATCACTTAAAGGCCGTGACTTTAATCTGGATCGTAGCCGCCATGTTATCGTCCGACTGTTTATTATGGCGTGGTTATATTTTTTTTGGGGGGACTTGGCGGAGGAGATGAGTCCCTGTCGCCGGTCAGACGGCAGCATCCCGGCCTCTCGCCGGAGCAGCTGCTCCTCAAAGAGCCTTTCAGCGGAGGACGAGAGCCCCCACTTCACAGCATGAATAGACGTCCAGCTGCACTGTGTGTGTGTGTGTGTGTGCGTGTGTGTGTGCGGCTGCTGTGAGGCATCTGAGTGGGGTCTTTGTCCCGCCCCTTCCAGACACATTATATATCCTCCACCCGAAAGCAAGCCACCAAAACGCTTATTATCCACGCACTTTTTCCTCTTTTTTTTTGTTTTATTTCGGCTGCCAGCTCATGACAACCGTCCTTCCTCATACAAACAATTTCGACCGTTTTTTTGTGTGTTTTTGTTTGAATCCCTTGAGCGAACGCGTGAACGCATGAACGGATGAATGGATGAACGCTGTGGCCCGGCGGACCGCACACGCTGAACTTTCTTCTCTCCTCTGAGCCGCTAAGCTCTACACAGATCGTTACTTCCACGCTTAAGCTCCGATGTCTGAGGCTCATCGGTCCATCAGGAGGATCACGTCCAGCTTAACGTGACTCTGTGTTAACGCGTAAAAAGCAGAATCAAAATCACTGTGTGTCGTCGTTTTGTAAACTATAAACAACTCAGACGTACCGACCTGAAAGGTCACGGCTGCAATCAGTGGTTTCTTTCTTTCTCTCTCTTTTTTATTTCTTTTTACCGCAGAGTTTTTTTTTGTTTGTTTGTGAAATTGAAAGCAGACACAGAGAGAAGGACTCAGACTCTGTTTGGATAATAATACCACGAAGTATTTACAGCTAAGACAACACGCTCGTTCCTCGGGGAGCGAGGGAGCGAGGGAGGAAAGCTCATGGAAATCTCCCCCCAAAAAATAATGAAGGGAACAGAAACCCATTTAGCCGAACTGTCTAATAGCGATGGAGGAGGCTGGTGTTCTTTAAGAGGAGCAGAGAGCGGCTCCATAACCCGCCTGATGCGCATCGTTGACTCTGAGTTGTAATTTTCCAGTCCACGGGATCCGATGGAGCCGAGCACGAGGACATAAATTGTACAGAAACCTGATTTAAATGTCAAGATATATATATATATAAAAAAAAAAAAAGGGAGAGGATGGGAGCTGCTGTGGCAACTGGAACCTATCGGGTTTTTTTAAACGGTAATAATGAATCCGTCATGTTTTTTCCGGCACTACTCGTCGTGGTGAATCTGTTCGACGGTGACGGCTAAGCTCAGGAATTAAACCACCGGCTCCACATTAAGAAGACTTCTGTCTTTTCCTCGATCGGCTCCTTTGCGTCGGTGACCTTTTTTCTTTTCCACGCTAAAAGTCAAATTTGCGCGGCAACATTTTATAAATTGCTTTTTAAAATACTACGTTTCATGTCTGGCTCATTTTCCTCCCTGTTTATTTTTTTTCTACCCACAGTGTAGTAACCCCTCCCCCATCCCCTGGTGTTTTGTAATTTCACGTCTGTGCTGCAAGGCTCTCTGGGAAATGCCAAAAAAAACCTGCATGCTGAATGTGAACCGTTTCATGTCTTGAAATGTCCTGGAGTGGTTCTGATGTTCTTCTGTGGAGACGTAACCTAGTTTCTCACCGACGTGCCGCAATTCAGTTCTACAAATGTCTCTTCTGGCTCGTCGTGCTCTTGATGTGGAGATGCTTCTAGTAACCGTCTCTTCTTCTTCTTCTTTGTGTCTCTGCAGTAAGCATGTTTCTCAACACCCTGACGCCCAAGTTTTACGTGGCTCTGACGGGAACCTCCTCCCTCATATCAGGACTCATATTGGTAAGAAACCTTTTTCATTTCCTTGTCGTATCCAGTTTGTATGTCAGTAACAGCTTGTTCTAGTCGTTCAAGACACATATCAGTGTTATTATGTCCATCTTGGTTTTCTTTACGAAGTTCCAGTACTTCCAATACGTCCATTTCCGACTCGGCTCTTCTGCTAGCCGAGCTTAAGCTAGCGTTAGCTTCTGTTTATCCTCCTTTTCCTTCGAGGTGTCTTGCCTGTTGTGCTTCTTTTGTCTAGTACTCAAACTCCTGATGTAGAGGCGCTCTCTTCTTTACCATTTAACGTATGATTTAGATTTAGTTGTCACATTTCTTGTGAGCTCTGTTTTTATGCTGCGACACCGGAAATCCGTCGTATCCAGTTTTTAAAATGTGTCACGATGAGTACCGTAAACGTCGGGTTACAAGCCGCTACTACGGACGATCAGTGTCCCCGCTGCTGCTAGCTAGCGCTGCTGCTAGCTAGCGCTGCTGCTAGCTAGCGCTGCTGCTAGCTAGAGTGTCCCCTCTGCCCAAGTCGGGTGTCGAGCCTGGTCCCGCTACCTTCGGTGGTTTTCAAGGAGCTAGCGGAAGTTAGCGGGGAAGTGACGGAGCGCTAGCAGGAGCCCCAGCTGGCTACAGCGGGGAGCTAACGGGGACACTGACCGAAGGCAGTAGCGGCTCGTAACCCGACGTTTACGGTAGTCATTTCGGTTGCGGTGCAATTTCTCTCACAAAACGCAGATATCGGTTGTTGAAAATAATTTATTTCCCCATGATTGAAACACAGCGGGTGTCTCTTGGCTATTAACAACAGCGCTTAGGCCGCCTGCTGCTATACTCGTATCAGATAAATGGAAGAAGAAGAAGAAAAGTCCCACTTAAAGGTTGATGACTTCACTCTCACTCGTCGTAACGTTTACAAAAGAGGAAATACATTTTCAGAACCCGGGATGTAATTTGTGAGGACTTTAATCGCAGGTTCAGAGGAGCCGAGGAGGAAATCTATACTCACTCTGGTAGAGGTATTAACAGAGCTCTCCATCTCTGTGCATTACACACTGATATGATGCAGCATCCAGGTTGACAAATACCATCAGCGCCTGCTGAATAACGAGAGGCTAACGGGCTTTTCCTGCTCATGCAGGTGTGTTTGTTTTACCGTCTCTCTCTCTCTCTTTCAACTTCTTCACACAGAGCGCCGACTGTGCAACAGCGGTTGGTCCGCGTTTTAAAAATAGCTCCTCTCTTAATTAACTCGCTCTCTCTCCTCCCTGCGGGTTATCGGCCGCTTGCAACAGAAGAAGAAGGGAAAAAAGGCGTCGAGCTCCGTGAGACGATTAAGAAACGCGGAAGCCGATCGGTGTCGTCGGAGCGAAGCCGGTCTTCTTCTCTGTAATTGCGATGGATGTTTATGTCCCAATTAGTTTGGTATCTTCTGGATGAGCCCCATCAAATATCACTTCCTCCCTCGAGCCGAGAGGAACTCGACTGAGTGGAGGACTGTAGCGCTCTTCAGGACTCTGGATTCTGATGCTTTTTCCCTCCTGTCGTCACAACATTCTTCGTAATAATCGTAGATACTTTTCTCGATTTATGGAACGGAATGAAACCAACTGGCGGCCTTTACATATTGTCGGACGTTTTTTTGGTTTGAAACCAGTGTGTGGGCATCCGGTCGCCCTCGTCGGCGCGTTCCCTGCGTTTTTAGATGGCAGCTCACGGGAGAAAAGTCCTGCAGACGCATTTTAAGACGTCTTTAACGAATAGATATCGGTTTACCGGTGACTTCACCTCAGCTGCCGGCGCACCGCTCAGTCCTTCAGGTTTCATCCGTTGTTGTGATTCACCAAAATCCCACGGTAACACAATCTGAACGAGTGGTGAAATGACCTTTTCTCAAACGGAGTGTTGTGGCTTTTGAAGAGCGCTTGGATAACGGCTTCAGGTCCTTAAAGGGCAGTCTGACAAATATTCTAAATAAAGCTCTTAAACACTTAAACTGATAAAGAAATGTTTTTATTTGTATTTTGACATCGCTCTGCTCCGGTGCTGATACTCCTGTCTCGGCCCAGTCTGCAGGTTTGAGTTCTTTCCCGTCCGGCAGGTTTTCTCTGATTCGGTTCCATCTCCGCTCGGTGAAATCCTGTCGAAGTACAAAGCTCACTCGCGGGGCCCTCGGCGGCGCCGGGCCGAGACCCGCCGACGCAGACGGCGTTAATTACCGGGAGCGTCCGCGTTCCGATTAAAATCATAAAGATGTCGTTAAAGCAGACGCTAGCGAAGCACAACTGAAGTCCTTCAAGCTGATCGAAGGGGTTTTCTTCTTTATAATTATCTTTTATATGCACATCCTGTTTCATTTGGGAAATCTAATTGCCTGGACCTATTTATTTATTTATTTATGTATGTACTACAACTGTGTTAAATTGCTTTTGTAAAGGAGAAGCAACAACGTGTTTTTATTGAATGAAAGTCGTATGAGAAGTTAAATTAAATCTCCCTCTCTATCCCTCAGATATTTGAGTGGTGGTACTTCAGGAAGTATGGGACCTCCTTCATAGAGCAGGTGTCTGTGAGCCACCTGCGCCCCCTGCTGGGCGGAGTGGACAGCAGCGCCCCCAGCAACCCCAACACCAGTAACGGAGAGGCCGACTCCAACCGACAAAGTGTGTCCGGTAAGAGCCGGAAGAGAAGACCATCGACATCCAGATAAAATGAACCTGTGTGTTAATGAGCTTAATATATGAATAAGCTTAATAAGATCATGGCAGCTGGATTCTTACTGCTTCTGGAGCAGGATTGGTCTCTAATAGTAGAGATGCTTTAAATAGGCAACCAATCAATTAGTCGACTGACGGAGAAATACTAGTTTTGACTGTTTTGATAATCCCAGAAGTCTTTTTTCATTTAAATTGGGCGTAAAATGCTGTTTCTAGCACCTCAAATGTGAAGAATTTCTGCTTTTTTCTGTTTTTAAATCATAATTTCTGAACATCCTTGGGTTGTGGACTGACGTGAGACATTTAAAGACATCATCTTGGTCTCTGAGGAACTGGGAGATATATATATATATATATATAAAAAAATAATCTAACATGTTTCCTTCTGCTTTTGTTTACGGCCAAACGACTTTAAACCAACAGGATTACTCGCCTCATTAAACCAACGAGCTCGTGACGGGGAGAAGAAAGGCGTCTTAATTATGTCCACTCCGCTAATCCTTCACGTTTTCTGACTAATAATCTATCGTGTGAATCCCTCGGTTGCAGCCGGCGCATTAATATTCTTTGTTGCAGCCGAAGTCTTTCAGGGAAGATTGATTCACGTCGTCACAAAACCTTTTGTTTCTTTATTAGTGGCGTTTCTTAAAGATGGGGGATGGTGCTGAAATGATGAGCTGATTATGAGAATGTTTAAAGTCATTTATTGAAAGATTATATTTGAGCATTTGCTGTTTTTCTATCACAGTAAATCGGATGTTTGTTAGAACAACATGAAGACGTCGTTGAGGGTTTTTAATGTGCATCTTTCACAATGTTAAGACATTTCATAGATGAAGCAATTAATAATGAAACAAATAAAAAAAGTATATAATTACTTGTGAGGGACAAAAAAAAAAGAAAGAGATGGATCCAAATTTATATTTTGACCTTTGGTTCCAACTTCAACTCAAAACCCTGGATCCTACAATTCCCATAATGCCTCTGGGCTGCCTCAAATGTTTTATCTTCGCACAGCTGCGCGTCCCAACAGGTCAAATCTACACATGTTTCATGATCATTGAAATAAATCTCTCTCTCTCTCTCTCCTGCAGAATGTAAAGTCTGGAGAAATCCGCTGAATTTATTTCGCGGGGCTGAATATAATCGGTGAGTGAGCATCTGAAAACAAACAACAACAACAACAACAACAACCCCTCCTCCGCTTCTGTCTTCTCTCTTGGTGGTTGTTCTAAATCATTCATTCTCTTTTTCTGTTCTGTGTTCTACAGATTTAAATGAACTTTCTCTCTCTTCTACTTCATTTACTTTCTCTCTTTCACTCGTCTTCTTCGTCGTCTTCCTCTCTCTGACTTCTTTTCTCCCCCTTTTTTTTTCCTCCTCCCCGTTTCCACACGTCGTGAATCCTCCCGTCTCCTCCGCTCTCTCTGTAACGCCGTCTCGTGTTTCAGGTACACGTGGGTGACGGGTCGAGAGCCGCTGACGTACTACGACATGAACCTGTCGGCACAAGACCACCAGACCTTCTTCACCTGCGACTCGGACCACCTGCGGCCCGCCGACGCCAGTAAGCGACACGCAGCATCTCGCGCTCGTCTTCTGACGTCTTCATCTGTCTCCTCAACGTTTGTTTGTTTGTTTGTTTGTTTGTTTGTTTAGTCATGCAGAAGGCGTGGAGAGAGAGGAACCCTCAGGCTCGCATCTCCGCAGCACACGAAGCTCTGGAGCTGGAAGAGTGAGTTCACGCCCTTTTTTTAATCTTCCGCTCTTTCTCTCTAGCTTGTCATCTAGAAGGTGACGCCGTTCAATACTTTATTTTATTTTTGTTTTGGATGTTCAACCTCAGTCTATAATAAACTGAGGAGCAGAAAACAGACACTCGGACTCTTACTGACGGCCATTTCAGCATCAAATTAATTAATTATTTTACATCAGGCACCAGATTCTGAGCCCTGCCTTCAAAATCTTACTGTTCTTCTAGTTTCCACCAGATTGAGGCTTTTTTCTTTTGGGCAAAAACATGCTTCTTTTCTTTAATCAGGATTATTGCAGGATTATAACATTTAGTATACAGAAAATAATTCAATTTGTGTTTTTTTGTATTCTTCGGGTCAAAATTCTGAAAATATGTCAATATTGGGTCGTAGTGATCAGAACTGAAGTTGGTTACACAATTTAACTCGATGTAAATAATATTAATATCTAATGAGGACGACACCGGAGGGTTAAATCATCTGACAAACGATCATCGTGATGATAAACGCAGCGGAGCAGCTCCATCAATATTTAATTTATCGGTAAAAAAAAGTTTTGCTCATCCAGAAACCACCGATTGATTTTAGTTTTCTTTTCCACCTTTTGCACTTTCACAACGGGCAACACATCCACTTAAAGTGTGTTTTTAATCCCGTTAGAACTAAAGCAGGTCGTCTTTCAGGAGGGGAGGGTCAACAGCTCAGTCTGAAGACGACGCAATGAAGCGCATGTTGTCGTTTAAAATGAGGCCTCGATATCTACACCAGCCGCTCGATCCAAAAGGATCTTCTCGCCTCCGATTATTCGATGCCTGGAGAGGAAAACAAAGAGAAAACGGAAGAAAATATTCGTTAATTTAACACAAATTATCACACACTCTGATTTTCATCCTTAAATCCCAAACTATAACGCTGTTTCTTTTCGTCAGCAGAGTGAGTGAAGTTGTAGTTTCCTGCTTAACAGATCCCCCTCCTCTTCCTCCCCCTCCTCTTCCTCCCCCTCTTCCTCTTCCTCCTCCTCCTCTTCTTCCTCCTCTTCCTCCTGTAGTTGTGCGACCGCGTTCATCCTGCTGGCGGAGGAGGAGGCCACCACCATCATGGAGGCCGAGCGTTTGTTCAAGCAGGCGCTGAAAGCCGGGGAGCTCTGCTACCGCCGCAGCCAACAGCTGCAGCATCACGGGACTCAGTACGAGGCCCAGCACAGTGAGTCCAGCTCAGATACGTGTGTGTGTGTGTGTGTGTGTGTGTGTGTGTGCGTACGTGTGTGTGTGCGTACGTGTAACATTGTGTGTCTGTTTGCCTCCACCAGGAAGAGACACCAACGTGTTGGTGTACACAAAGAGAAGACTGGCCATGTGCTCCAGAAAGCTCGGCCGAACACGAGAAGCTGTGAAAATGATGAGAGATGTAAGTACACACGAGCAGACACACACACACTATCTCACACACACACACACACACACACACACACACACACACACACACACACACACACACACACACACACGATTACACACACAAACATTCATGATTAAACTCAAACACTTGCACACACACACTCACTCACTCACACGATTACACACACACACACACACACACACGATTACACACACAAACATTCATGATTAAACTCAAACACACACACACACACACACACACACATTCACGATTACACTCTCACACACACACACACACACACACACTCACGATTACACACACACACACACTCACGATTACACACACACTCGATTACTCACACACTCACACAATCTCACACACTCACACACTCTCAAACACACACACAAACTCACGATTACACTCACACACTCGCTCTCACACTTACACACACACACTCAATCTCACACACACGATTACTCACTCACTCACACACACGATTACACACACACACACACACACTCACGATTTTACTCACAATCACTCACTCACACACACACACACTCACAATCACACACACACACACACTCACAATCACACACACACACACACACACAATCACTCACAATCACTCACAATCACACACACACACACTCACTCACTCACACACTCACACTCACACTCACACACTCACACACAATCACTCACTCACACACTCACAATCACTCACACACACTCACAATCACACACACACAATCACACACACACACACACACTCACAATCACTCACACTCACAATCACTCACACACACACTCACAATCACTCACACTCACACACTCACGATTACACACACACACACACTCACACACACACACACGATTACACTCACACTCACACACACACACACACACTCACGATTACACACACACACACACACACACACACACACACACACACGATTACACACACACACGATTACACACACACACACTCTCACACACACACACTCACTCACGATTTCAGCGCTGCATAATGTGAACCTGCTGACTGTGCATGTGTCGCCCCTGCTCGGTATTACATGTAACAACAGTTGTGTGTTTTCCAGTTAATGAAGGAGTTCCCTCTCCTCAGTATGTTCAACATCCACGAGAACCTGCTGGAGTCACTACTGGAGCTCCAGAACTACGCCGACGTCCAGGCGGTTCTGGCCAAGTACGACGGTGAGGGAGACGCTTTAGGAGGAGGAAGTGTTTGATGTGTAACGTCTTCGTCGTGGTTACACATCAAACACTTTTAAGAGGAATACGCCGATCACGTGACCCGTCGTGACAGAGGGCTTTTATATCCGTCCGTCATCTATTAGCTCCGCCTCCAGAGTCGTGACATCATCCGCTAAGACTATGACAAAACGCCGCCCGAAGCTCCCGAAACCCGAACTCATCGTCTTCCCTCAGTTTTTACTCCGTCACTAAGCTCCTCCCCCTCCTCTGCTTTGTGCCCACAGATATTAGTTTACCCAAATCTGCAACGATATGCTACACAGCTGCCTTGCTCAAAGCCAGGGCGGTGTCAGACAAGTGAGTATCTCTATCTATCTATATATATATTTGATGTTTATTGTTGTATCTTTGTCAATTTTCCTAATTTGTTTAGTAAACGTTAAATCTTACACCCTGGAAACAAAGAAAACTAATTAAACGAGCCTCTTTTACTGATGCATCTCACACGAATGTTCATGTAAATTTACTAAAAATGCTCACTTTAGTTTTTTGGTGAGAAACAACACTTAAAAAAAAAAGTTTTTTTTAACACATTATGGATTTCTGTGACGTTCTTCCACAGAGCAGCCGTGTGTTTCAACGTCTTTATTCTGGATTTATTTTCAAAAGCGCTTTGATGTGTAATCCCAAATGAGATTACTGACGTGTGTGTGTGTGTGTGTGTGTGTGTGTGTGTGTGTGTGTGTGTGCGCGCAGATTCTCTCCAGAGGCAGCATCCAGACGAGGGCTGAGCACAGCAGAGATGAACGCAGTAGAAGCCATTCACAGAGCGGTGGAGTTCAACCCTCACGTCCCAAAAGTGAGACACACACACACACACACACACACACACACGTCCCGTGTGGAGAAACGCTTCTCCAACACGTCACTTTTTGTTTGTCGGGAAAAAAAAGACGGTGAATCACATTTATTTACCACGACAAAACTCAATTATTCCGTTTTATTTATTTCCCTTTTATCTTTTCCGATGACGGCCCAACACCGTTTCTAAAAGAGCTCAAACTCGTCTTTGACTTTTCTGTGCTGGAGTTTGTTGTTGTTGTTGTTGTTGATGAATAAACCGTTGGCTCCTCAGTATCTGCTGGAGATGAAGAGTCTGATTCTTCCTCCTGAACACATCCTGAAGAGAGGAGACAGCGAGGCCATCGCCTACGCCTTCTTCCACCTGCAGCACTGGAAGAGGGTGGAGGGGGCGCTGAACCTGCTGCACTGCACCTGGGAGGGCAGTGAGTACACACACACACACACGGTTACCACACACACACACACGGTTACCACACACACTTCTAATGGTTGACATAACGGGTTGTCTCTGCTTGCAGCGTTCAGAATGATCCCGTATCCTCTGGAGAAAGGTCACCTGTTCTACCCCTACCCCATCTGCACAGAGACGGCCGACAGGGAGCTGCTACCCAGTAAGAGACGCCCCGACACACACACACACACACACACACACACACACACACACACATGCACCTGCACGCACACGCACACGCACATATACATGCACGCACACACATACACACACAAACATGTGCGCACACACACAAATGCACATGCATACACACATGCACGCACGCACATGCACTCACGCACTCACACGCACATACATGCACACACACGCATGCACACACACACAAATGCGCGCACGCATACACGCACACACACACACAAACATATGCGCACACACACATATGCACATGCATACACACATGCACACACATATGCTCATGCACTCACACGCACATACATGCACACACACGCATGCACACACACACAAATGCGCGCACGCATACACGCACACACACACACAAACATATGCGCACACACACATATGCACATGCATACACACATGCACACACATATGCTCACGCACTCACACGCACATACATGCACACGCATGCGCGCACAAACATATGTGCACACACACGCATGCACACACACAAATGCGCGCACGCATACACGCACAAACATACACGCACACACACATATGCACACGCACGCATGCACGCACGCACATGCACTCACGCGCACACACACACACGCATAACATTCACACAGGACAACTTCACGCTCGCGGTGCATTCAGGTGCACCTCGTAAAACTCTGTGGAACTCAAGCGGTGTTTGTGAAGAGTTCTATTTAAATTTCAAGGGGTCAGATTTAGAAAATGTTAAATATTTCCTTAAAAAAAAAACTTAACCGTGTGTGTGTGTGTGTTCGTGTGTTTGTGTGTGTGTGTGTGTGTGTGTGTGTTCATCCCACGTGGAAGCAGTGTTCCACGAGGTGTCGGTCTACCCGAAGAAGGAGCTGCCCTTCTTCATCCTCTTCACCGCCGGCCTCTGCTCCTTCACCGCCATGCTGGCTCTGCTCACACACCAGTTCCCCGAGCTCATGGGCGTGTTCGCTAAAGCTGTGAGACACACACACACACACACACACACACACACACACACACACACACACACACACACACACACACACACACACACACACACACACACACACACACACACACCTGGAATGTGGATGAGCTCATCTCTCCCACTGATGTGACGCTATCAGCAGCTACAATCTACAGCACCTGCTGAGAGGAAAAAACACACATTTTAAATAAACTAACATCTACATATTGATTTATCTTTTTAATTTGGAATCAACTTGAATTCCCGACACACAGATTAGTTTATCCAGCGTCTCCTACCTGGTAAACATGGAGGGGCGTCGTCTGTTAGGTCTTCCTCTATAGACCCCTAACGCTCCTCTGTCTCCTCGTAGTTCCTCAGCACGCTGTTCGCTCCTCTCAACTTCATCATGGAGAAGGTGGAGAGCATCCTGCCGTCCAGCCTCTGGCACCAACTCACCCGCATCTGACCCGGACCCGACCCAGAACCCGACCCAGACCCAGACCCAGACCCGGACCCGGGCCCTCCTCCCGGGACAAACAGCTGAACTGAAACCCAGAACGCTGCGTTGGGCCGGACTGACGCACCTTTGTGCCGAGACGAGTTCAGAAACCAAACCGAGGGCCGGAGGACAAGACAAAAAAAGGCAAAACACTGGAATCCAGATTTGGTTTTGACTTTATTTGATATGTTTGCATTTTTGGGGGGTTTTCAAATCATTTAAAGCTGTTCTTTTTGTTGTACAAAAAAAAAGAAAAAAAAAGAAAGAGGATTGCCATCATTAAAACAGTGAAAAGACAAAAAAAATACAATAAAGGACTTTTTGTGTATTGCTGCAAGCCGGCTTCTTCCCGCCGTTCTTTTCTTTCCCGCCGTTTTAACGGCCAGAAGCCCCGCCCCCTGGAGCAAAACACACAACCTGGTAGGTTTTTAAAAGTTCACCTGGGGAATCTTCATGTGTGTTTTCCTTCTCACTCGGAGGCAGAGGAAGAGTTTTACCAACGTCCACCGGGTGTTTTTATGTGATTAAAACATTTTTAAACCCCGAAAACAATTCAGGACGTACAGAAAAGTTACTTTTTTTTAGTTTTTAGAAACTTTCACAGAACAAAAGAAGTTCCTTTTCTGTACAACATCAAAATGAAAGAAGCTCCAAACTTCATCCATCAGAGAACAAAGTCATTTTGTATGTGTTTTCCCATCAAAGGTAATTTAATCTGCATCATTAGGAAGTGAAGCTGGTTAAAACGTTCCATTCACTATACATCTGATTTAATTTACACAGCCACATATTTACATCAAGAAACTAAACAAAACTAAGTGTGTGACGCACAAATTCGGACACTTTTAAACGAGCCGGTTTACATTTTGTGTTTGAATATGGACGCAGAGTTTTAAAGTAAATAAATACTGTGAAATAAGAGAAGAGATATCGGACGGTTCAGATTTTAGGCATGTTGTCGTGGTTACTAGCTGGTGTTTTAATTGAATTTGGAAGTAGAAGTACAGCTTGAATTACATTAACTTATTTAAAAAGGTTTTTAACCGCAACGATTAGCTTTTTAGGGCTGTACCGAATAGTCTGACGCTAACGTTTTAAATAGTGAACGTTTTGTTTTAAACCCAGTGTTTGTACACTGTGGCATATAAAGATTAAGCGACACTAATATAGTGTAACATCGTGTCTGTATATCTGTAGAACTAGATCCCTGTCGTGGCTCCAGAGTTGTAAATGTGAAGGCAAAAGAAGAAAAAGATAACTTTAAGATTCATGACATGTTTTAATCTAAATATTCTGCTTCAATATACCGTAAAAGTCGGGTTACAAGCCGCTACTACCTTCGGTCAGTGTCCCCGTTAGCTCCCCGCTGTAGCTAGCTGGCTACAGCGGGGAGCTAACGGGGACACTGACCGAAGGTAGTAGCGGCTTGTAACCCGAGTTCAGCCCTTTTTAATAAAACAAAAAACATTTGTTCAGCAGGTCAAAAACTGTTTGCTCTACCACTCAAGTTATATTTATTAAAGTTTAAATATTTAATAAAAAATAGACTAATTTTAATTGGGAAAACCCCAACAGATGCATCAAAAATAAAACTAACGACATTCGGTACAGCCCTATTTCATGTTGTAGCGCTACGCTGGAGTCAGTTCTCGTCTTCCTGGAGTTCAACGTAAAACTAATAAATCAAAAAAGAGTTTTCCTGCTTTTACGCAATAAGTTTAGTGGGAAAAGAGCAGTTTGACGAAACAGCGCCCTCTGGTGGAGAAACTGGAGCTACAAGATTATCACATTATGCCAAACAAAGATAGAACCTTTATATACTTTCAGCATAATGACTTTAAAGCCACTTTAAATGTTCAGTATTTAACTTATTATTGTTTTAATGTTAATTGTTACTGTACATGTATTCACACTCACTGAATCACCATTAAGTGCTAAAAATAAACCCTCAAACCCGCAGACGGTAATGAACCAACAGCGTCTGTAACTCGGAGGTTTTTGGGCGACATGATTTAGGAAGAAATGATTTATGTTCTGTAGAGGCGTTCAAATTCAAACCGTGAAATCTAAAACATGCAGGAGACGCTTTACTTTGAAGTGAGCATGTTGAGGCTTTTTTTTCTTCTTACGAACGTGTTGCTGATAATAAAAAAATAAAAGGAAGAAGGTGCCACTAAAAAATTAATCTTACAAAATAAAGTGAAGCGAAAGATGTGACGGTTTAAGTTCAGGGAACATTGTGACTGCGATAAATCATTTAACTTAAGATATATTTTACCATTTAAAACGTCATCCAGCTTCACCATCAGGAGCCAGGAGTAAACAACAACAAATAAACATCTGCCTTTTAAAAAAAACAGGTTTCTGTGTAGAATGTCTAAAATAAATGTGCAGTCCTTTAATCCACAGCGTGCGGATGAAAGCGACGACCTCTAGCAGACGCACGTTTGACCTTCCCATTCATTTCTTTCTCAGACGAGCCACGGTTTGATTGACAGGTTGGTTTTTACGCGGCGGCCCAGTCTGACTGCTGGTTCCCTCCACTGGTCACGTCTGACCTTTGCAGGTGTGCACGTCGACCTGCTGCTGGCAGTCGCTGCAGCGCACGGCGCAGCACCAGTGGAACTTGCACTCGCACTTCGTCGTCCGGCTGACGCGCGACGTGTCGTAGCCGCGACCGCAGCACATGACCTCACAGCCGTCCACGCCGCGGGACGTCCGGTTGCAGACACGCCCACCCGTCCCCATCGAGCCTGGAGGGAGAGAGAGAGAGAATGTGGGAGAGAGAGAGAGAGAACATGGGAGAGACAGAGAAATGTTTAATTTTTTGCTAATTTTAGTTCAGAAGTAAAATAAAAGATACTATTTATCTAAATGAAATGGTACAGAAAACTCTTTAGTTTGTTTTACAATGTTTTTATTTATATATATTATATATATATATTCAATTATTTCCTATTATATCATAATATATTTAACAAAAAAATTATTTAGTAAAAAAACAAACAGTTTATTTCAGTATAAAAATAAGTGATAGCTTATGGCAGTCTATGGAGCTAAATCCAGGTCATATGTATTGTTCATTTGAAAACAAGATTTGAACCTGAAAAAACAAGTTTTGTTGTTGAACTTTGAAAAATAATATATTTTTTCAGTTTTCAGTAACAGATTTTATATTTTCAACTTTCACTCTTCAATTTTACAGTTTCAAATCTCTTTTTTTCGGATTCAAATCTTTTTTTCGGATTCAAATCTTTTTTTCAGATTCAGATCGGTTTTTTTCAGGTTCAGACTTTTGGCCTGGATCTGGCGTGGGGGCGTGGTTTCAACTGCAGGGGCGTGGTCTCAGGAGTGACAGCTTATCAATGAAGGCTGAGAACCAACCTCAACCACGTTGCCTTCAGGTAACGTGGGTACTGTGAGCATTATGACTCACTATACCTTCATACAGCATATTCACGGGATTGGCAGTAAACTAAATTGACGCCAGTGACACAGTTATGTTTAGCTGCTGTTTTAGACCATACTTCTCATGAATGACAGTATAAGAGCAATAAACTATGCCAGGTTGTGCCGTTCAAAACCTACACTATAATATCTGACGTTTCGCACCACTGTGAACACAACGTACTGTCCCTGCTACGGACTTTCATCTCTATCTACCCTGTGCAGCACGCATTCATCCAGATTGCAATATAGTCATATTTCTACAATATATTCTAACACCGGCTGATATTTGTTCTTGCATAATTTACCAAAATCACATACGTGGTGAGCTACGCGCATTAACGTTGATGTGACAAAAGAAAACGCAGTTAAAGATGATTATTAGTGATATATTTACTAATCTGAGTGTTAAATTGATAATACGCTATCTGTTCTTCAGTTGTTTTCTATCTCAGTGGTAGTGCAGGAGACTCTTAAGATTAGAAGTCAGACATGATCAGCGGTTCAACTCTTGATGGGAATCGTCTGTCCACTGCTTTATGTCGACAGTCAACAAGTGATATCTTCGTCATGAAGATGGATAACTTTTCCTGATATTGCTGTCAAAATCCTAAATGAATGCTGCAGCAAGCCGCTCCATCGTAGTGTTTCAAAAGACACACTAACTCCTGTGTGTAGTTATTCAATGTGTCATTATAGTAACACAATGAGAGATAAATCATGTTTAATCTGGATGAATGCGTGCTGCACAGGGTAGACTATCGTTATGATGATAGAGATAAAAGTCGTAGTCTTTAATATAAAACATGAGCGATATGAAACAGCACAGTGTTGTATCACACTTTAATCATATTTAGGAGGATCATATTTCCACAGCTGACCGTCATCTCTCCGCGGTGTTTCAGTATATTTCTTTGACAGGTGTATGACAGGCATCAACTTGACATCAGATTAATATATATATATAGAAATATATATATATATATATATATATATATATATATATATATAGAATACACATATATGACGGACAAAAGCGTTTTGTAAAGGCACCTACCACCAACTTTCACTTTCACTCTTGTCCTCGCTGCGTGTCCTCGGTGTCTCAAGGACAGCCTCACGTAGTGAAGTTTGCAGCAGACTGATCTGTTTATAGTCTCAGCAGCATATCTGCCTCACACTAAAATAATAAACCAGTTCATTCAAAACCAGTTCATCCCACACGGCGGACGGCATCAGGGACACGCTGTGTTCACAGTGGTGCGAAACGTCAGATATTATAGTGTCGTTTTTGAACGGCACAACCTGGCATAGTTTATTGCTCTTATACTGTCATTCATGAGAAGTATGGTCTAAAACAGCAGCTAAACATAACTGTGTCACTGGCGTCAATTTAGTTTACTGCCAATCACGTGAATATGCTGTATGAAGGTATAGTGAGTCATAATGCTCACAGTACCCACGTTACCTGAAGGCAACGTGGTTGAGGTTGGTTCTCAGCCTTCATTGTTAAGCTGTCACTCATGAGACCACGCCCCTGCAGTTGAAACCACGCCCCCACGCCAGATCCAGGCCAAAAGTCTGAACCTGAAAAAAAACGATCTGAATCTGAAAAAAAGTTTTGAACCTGAAAAAAGTTTTGAACCTGAAAAAAGTTTTGAACCTGGAAAAAAAGATTTGAATCCGAAAAAAAGAGATTTGAAACTGTAAAATTAAAGAGTGAAAGTTGAAAATATAAAATCTGTTACTGAAAACTGAAAAAATATATTATTTTTCAAAGTTGAACAACAAAACTTGTTTTTTCAGGTTCAAATCTTGTTTTCAAATGAACAATACATATGACCTGGATTTAGCTCCATAGTAGCCCGTTTCCGAAACTGTGATTAAAAAAATTAAGATCTTGTAAGTCATACTTATTAGATACTATCTACTTAACTATCTCATAATTTCAATTTAGTATCTCATAATTATGAGTTAGTAAGTCGAAATTATGAGATAGTATCTAATAATGATAACTTACAGGATCTTAATTTTTTTTATCACAGTGGCGCAAACGAGCTTCCATACCTTCTGTGATTCTGTTTGATCACTTTAATTTGAAAGCACATTTAAATCTTTTCTTCCTAAACACAAATTAAAGTTTGAGATCAGACGAACTGAAATGCTTCTTGAGGTCGAATCGTTTCACAGCAGCAGGATTTAAATAAACAAACTAAGTTTATTCTCTAAATGCAAAAAGTATTTCAGTAGTTTCTTCCTAAAAAAAACAACTAACCGATTCCCTGTTTGAAACGCTCGACACCCAAACCGACAATTATTCCAGGCTCAGAAAGGTGAGAGGCATCCTGGGAAATTACTGCGGATTTAAGACACAAGCTCCTCCTTTAACTCTGTTCCTCTCAATGAACGGCCAATCAGAGGAGGCGCATCGGTTGTCGGGAGCCAATGGGAGCGCAGCGAGACGGAGCGGCCGAGTAAGACGATGAACGGAGAGATGAGAGGATGATGAGAGAAGCCGTCAGCCTGACCTCACTTCATCAGCTGCTCATTTTACGAGACACACACACACACACAGACACAGACACACACACACACACACACACACACACACACACACACACACACAGTAACTGAGGGGAACGGCTTCACCTTCAAGCTGGTTTGGATTTTAGTTTTCTGTGCGCTCGACAAAAACAAAACACAAAAACTAACGATAAAATAAGTGACCGTGTTTGTGACGTAGAGACCTGTCAATCACCTTGTAGCCCCGCCCTAAAGCGTCCCCTGCTTTATGGTCTGTTTGACTCTAAATGACCATAATTTACTAAATGAACATCATGCTGTATTGAAGAAGACTTGAAACTAGAGATTGAGACATAAACTCATGTTTACAATGTTTACTGAGGGAATACATCAAGAGAAGTAGAGTCATTTATATAGACTTCTATACAACCAGAGGAGTCACCCCCTGGTGGTCAGGAGAGAGAATGCAGCTTTAACACATGAAGCATATACTTCTATACAACCAGAGGAGTCTTCCCCTGGTGGTCAGGAGAGAGAATGCAGCTTTAACACATGAAGCATAGACTTCTATACAACCAGAGGAGTCACCCCCTGGTGGTCAGGAGAGAGAATGCAGCTTTAACACATGAAGCATATACTTCTATACAACCAGAGGAGTCGCCCCCTGGTGGTCAGGAGAGAGAATGCAGCTTTAGCACATGAAGCATAGACTTCTATACAACCAGAGGAGTCACCCCCTGATGGTCAGTAGAGAGAATGCAGCTTTAACACATGAAACAGACTTCTATACAACCAGAGGAGTCACCCCCTGATGGTCAGTAGAGAGAATGCAGCTTTAACACATGAAGCATAGACTTCTATACAACCAGAGGAGTCGCCCCCTGGTGGTCAGTAGAGAGAATGCAGCTTTAACACATGAAACATACTTCTATACAACCAGAGGAGTTGCCCCCTGGTGGTCAGGAGAGAGAAAGCAAGTGTAACACATGAAGCATAGACTTCTATACAACCATGAAAAAAAGAAAAAAAACTGCTAACTTCTGCAGTCTTTTTGAATTTTGTCACAACCTCGAAGATATATTTAAAATTCAAGGTTTTAAAAACCTGATGAAACCTTCTGAGCTGCAGAAAACTGTTACTGACGGAGAACGTGTGTGTGTGTGTGTGTGTGTGTGTGTGTGTGTGTGTGTGTGTGTGTGTGTGTGTTCAGCCGTCTTCTCCTGTACAAATAAAAGTTTAGGAGGAGAAAAAAAGAATAATAAATGATGCGCCGGCTTCAAGTGCCATCTCGAACATTGTTCTGGAATTCGCTCCGTGTTTACATTCTGCTTCGCTCCGTCTCTGCACCGTAACGGTAATATGTCTGGGCACGACCCGAAGCCCCGCCCCTCTCTGGCGGCGTGCGAGGAGTGACATCACGGACGGAGTCTTCCTCGCGTCTGCTTATTGAATTAAGATGAGGGGGCGCCGAGAGATGAGTTTAGCACCTGAGCCTCGCCGGGGCCGAGGGAAAATTGATTTCACACTTTCAAAAAGAGGCACCGAGGGGCCGTCTCTATCTGTGTGTGTGTGTGTGTGTGTGTGTGTGTGTGTGTGTGTGTGTGTGTGTGTGTGTGTGTGTGTGTGTGTGTGTGTGTGTGTGAGAGAGATTGGATTCAGTCTGTCTGTTGTTCAGAATGATTGAGGGTGAGTTTGCATGTCTGTGCGCTTTTTTTAAGTGTGTGTTTGTGTGATGGGAGAAAGAACAAGTGTGTGTGTGTGTGTGTGTGTGTGTGTGTGTGTGTGTGTGTGTGTGTGTGTGTGTGTGTGTGTGTGTGTGTGTGTGTATGATTCACCATACATTCATGTCATGACTGAGGGTTTACAGGCTTCTGTCTCTCTCTGTGTGTCCCAGAGGACTCTGGTCTTTAGATAGAGTTAAGTTCCCATGAGAGGCCCGAGGGGCGAACCGTGTGTGTGTGTGTGTGTGTGTGTGTGTGTGTGTGTGTGTGTGTTACCTCACCCTGCTTACATGTACACAGCACAGAGAGCCTTCATGTCGGCTGTGAAGTCTCTACTTGAGGCCCTCAGACTGCCATCGTTGGGAGAAATATAATATATAAATATATATAATACAATTATTATTAAGAACGATTCGGCTTTATTTTGTGTGATCGATATTATAACAACTATTAATATTACTAATTAACTTTGGTTACAGTTGTCACAATCAGTCTTTATAAGTATTCTTTTTCCTGGTGCGGTCGTGCGAGATTGGCAGGAAGTTGGTGAAAACAAAGATAATCTTAAAAGGTGAAAGACTTGGATTTTGCTGCAATGAACAAATGATTGAAATATATATTTGTATTTATTTATTTATCTATTACATAAAACAAAGAAAATCAGCAAACCATCCCAATTAAAAAGCTGGAACTAGCGTAACGCCACTGGTTTACTCACAGCCTCAGCTCAGCGCTGTTAGCTGTGGGCCGACGCCATGTTGAGAGCCGTGTGGAGACAATGACAATAGATACGTTCTGAATTTAGCACCTTTATGATGGAAAATAAATGTATCCCTCGTCCTTCAGCAAGAGTCATACCCTACACAAGTGTCCTTCAGCAAGACTTATACCCTACACAAGTGTCCTTCAACAAGAGTCATACCCTACACAAGTGTCCTTGAGCAAGACTTATACCCTACACAAGTGTCCTTCAACAAGAGTCATACCCTACACAAGTGTCCTTCAGCAAGAGTCATACCCTACACAAGTGTCCTTGAGCAAGACTTATACCCTACACAAGTGTCCTTCAGCAAGAGTCATACCCTACACAAGTATCCTTCAGCAAGAGTCATACCCTACACAAGTATCCTTCAGCAAGAGTCATACCCTACACAAGTATCCTTGAGCAAGAGTCATACCCTACACAAGTATCCTTCAGCAAGAGTCATACCCTACACAAGTGTCCTTGAGCAAGAGTCATACCCTACACAAGTGTCCTTCAACAAGACTTATACCCTACACAAGTGTCCTTCAGCAAGACTTATACCCTACACAAGTGTCCTTCAACAAGAGTCATACCCTACACAAGTGTCCTTCAACAAGAGTCATACCCTACACAAGTGTCCTTCAACAAGACTTATACCCTACACAAGTGTCCTTCAACAAGTCATACCCTACATAAGTGTCCTTCAGCAAGACTTATACCCTACACAAGTGTCCTTCAACAAGACTTATACCCTACACAAGTGTCCTTCAGCAAGAGTCATACCCTACACAAGTGTCCTTCAACAAGACTTATACCCTACACAAGTGTCCTTCAGCAAGAGTCATACCCTACACAAGTGTCCTTCAACAAGAGTCACACCCTACACAAGTGTCCTTCAACAAGAGTCACACCCTACACAAGTGTCCTTGAGCAAGACTTATACCCTACACAAGTGTCCTTCAACAAGAGTCATACCCTACACAAGTGTCCTTCAACAAGAGTCATACCCTACACAAGTGTCCTTGAGCAAGACTTATACCCTACACAAGTGTCCTTCAACAAGACTTATACCCTACACAAGTGTCCTTCAACAAGAGTCATACCCTACACAAGTGTCCTTCAACAAGAGTCATACCCTACACAAGTGTCCTTCAACAAGAGTCATACCCTACACAAGTGTCCTTCAACAAGAGTCATACCCTACACAAGTGTCCTTCAACAAGAGTCATACCCTACACAAGTGTCCTTCAACAAGAGTCACACCCTACACAAGTGTCCTTCAACAAGACTTATACCCTACACAAGTGTCCTTCAACAAGAGTCATACCCTACACAAGTGTCCTTCAACAAGAGTCATACCCTACACAAGTGTCCTTGAGCAAGAGTCACACCCTACACAAGTGTCCTTGAGCAAGACTTATACCCTACACAAGTGTCCTTCAACAAGAGTCACACCCTACACAAGTGTCCTTGAGCAAGAGTCATACCCTACACAAGTGTCCTTGAGCAAGACTTATACCCTACACAAGTGTCCTTCAACAAGAGTCACACCCTACACAAGTGTCCTTTAACAAGAGTCATACCCTACACAAGTGTCCTTCAACAAGACTTATACCCTACACAAGTGTCCTTCAACAAGAGTCACACCCTACACAAGTGTCCTTCAACAAGAGTCACACCCTACACAAGTGTCCTTGAGCAAGACTTATACCCTACACAAGTGTCCTTCAACAAGAGTCATACCCTACACAAGTGTCCTTCAACAAGAGTCATACCCTACACAAGTGTCCTTGAGCAAGACTTATACCCTACACAAGTGTCCTTCAACAAGACTTATACCCTACACAAGTGTCCTTCAACAAGAGTCATACCCTACACAAGTGTCCTTCAACAAGAGTCATACCCTACACAAGTGTCCTTCAACAAGAGTCATACCCTACACAAGTGTCCTTCAACAAGAGTCATACCCTACACAAGTGTCCTTCAACAAGAGTCACACCCTACACAAGTGTCCTTCAACAAGACTTATACCCTACACAAGTGTCCTTCAACAAGAGTCATACCCTACACAAGTGTCCTTCAACAAGAGTCATACCCTACACAAGTGTCCTTCAACAAGAGTCACACCCTACACAAGTGTCCTTCAACAAGAGTCATACCCTACACAAGTATCCTTGAGCAAGACTTATACCCTACACAAGTGTCCTTGAGCAAGACTTATACCCTACACAAGTGTCCTTGAGCAAGACTTATACCCTACACAAGTGTCCTTCAACAAGAGTCACACCCTACACAAGTATCCTTGAGCAAGACTTATACCCTACACAAGTGTCCTTCAACAAGAGTCATACCCTACACAAGTGTCCTTCAACAAGAGTCACACCCTACACAAGTGTCCTTCAACAAGAGTCACACCCTACACAAGTGTCCTTCAGCAAGAGTCATACCCTACACAAGTGTCCTTGAGCAAGACTTATACCCTACACAAGTGTCCTTGAGCAAGAGTCATAGTCTACACAAATGTCCTCGAGTCAAACCATCACTTTCATTGTCCCCTTAATGCTCTAAAAAACATTGTTTTGTTTCAGTTTGGGCCGTAAAAAGAAAACTAAAATAGGACAATATTTGCACATAAATGCACACTTTCACTCATCAAACTGTACGTTCAACTGCATTTCCAGGCCGACTTTGGAAATGAAAAACTAAGAAAAGCTAAAAGTAATCAAATGTTTCTTATTTTATATAATATATTTTATGTATACATTTAATTTAAAGTGTCCAGATTTTGAGAAGCGTCTCACTTTGACACAAACAACCCTGTAAACTATTGTATTGTGTGATCCACCCCCCGAAATATTCCTTTTTTTGCTGGCAAATCGTGCCCTTAGGTGTGTGTGTGTGTGTGTGTGTGTGTGTGTGTTTCCAGTGGTGGTGATTTATAGTGATCTGTGGCGCTCTAAGGTTTCAGCCCACAGAAGTGTGTAATGGGTCTTAAACTGGCCGACACCCGATCGCCACGGATCATCTGCTGCCTGACAGGCATCCACCTCCTCTGTTCTCTCTCTCTCTCTCTCTCTCACTCTCACACTCACACACACACACACACACACACACACACACACTCACACACACTCTCTTTACTCAGGAGTGTAATCACTAACAATACAGGGAAGTTGTTTTTGAACAGCAGCTGGATTTTCAATCAAAACAAAAACAAAAAACAAGGATTACGGTACTTTCTAAAAGTAGCTTCCTAAAACTGCTGCAGGAACACCGTCAGTGAGAAGAACTCACGTTGAGTTTCAGTGTAAGTTGTATTTATTGACTTCATTGACAAAAACTGTAATTCTATCTCTCAGACTTTGGTGAATTTGAACTTAACCCTTTTTTTTTTTAAACACCAAAGTCACAGAATAACAAAAACAAGCGAGTGAGGAAGTGCTAGATCAGGAACTTGTGTTTTTACGAGGTAAAAATCTAAGTTTTTGTCAATGGAGTCTCGTGGGTTTGAAGAGAGCGTAGACAGAACGGGTTCAGGTCTGATGGCAAGACACAGCGGCGAAAATATTCTAAAAATAGTGAGCACTTAAACTAATAGTACATGCATTCGCTGTTTGTCCAACGCAATACTGTAGGTAGTAATACACAGAGGGGAGAAGTACCTCAGGAAGCGTTTAGCGTGTAGTTTGGATCATTTGATCAAGTGAGAATAGGTGTAAACAAATACATTTGGATGGAAAGTGGACTTTTTTTGGTCACATAAAACCACCTTTTGCCACATTCTTCCCAAATGTGGGCTGTGATCTGACCCGTCCCGCTCACCTGACTCGTGGTCCCGTATGCAGTAGTCCGGCGAGTCCTCCGAGTACACCAGGTCGTTCTTGCTGGGCCGTTTGAAGTGCGCGTGCGCGGCGGTGAACCCGGTGCCGTACTGGTTGACCGCCACCTGCACGGCGCCGTTGTACCTCCTGCGAAGGTGGTCGCCGGTGCGCCTGAAGTCGGCCATGGCGAGCCAGCAGGTCCGCACGCTGCAGGAGCCGCTGACGCCGTGACACTTGCACTCCAGCGCCATGAAGCGCTTCACCGCCTGACGGGGAGGGAGAACAGGCGATGAACAGAAAACCTCATTTTCTCCTCATTTTGAACATTAAAAAAAACTAATAAAGTAGCTTAGTATTTGATCAAAGATTGGTTTCCAAGTTCAGATTTTTATAAATTTCTTGATATCGAAACGTAACACTTTTTACTTCTTTTATTACATCTGTAGATCTGTCCTCTCTCAAAACTGGTTAAGATGGTAAATTATGTTTTAATACATCCCAATTTTATCATTCTGTAATAAAGATGCAAAGAAAATGTTGAGGAGTGAATATTTATTTTGTATTTGTGCTCTTAAAGTGAGTTTTTGGGGTTCTAACGGCTCTTGATCGCCACACTTTTTGTGTTTTGAATAAATTATTATGTGAGTGAGACTAAAGGATTTCTTTTTTTCCATCCTGACGTGCAGATTGAAAAATACATTTGATAACTACATCTGAAGATCAAATGCAGGCATTGTTTAAAGTGTTATACTTGTATTTGAGGCTAAATAAGTTCTGGCAAAAAGCTTGTTAAACTACTTAAAAACAAACAAACTGCCATAACTTATTTTTCCTCTGAGAACATGTACAGATTTGTACAGTTGTTATTCTTTTACTTTAACTATTTCTGCCGTTTTTTTCAGAATAAAATCCCTTCTCCAAAAGCACATTAGGTAAATAGAATAATTTCACTATTCCTGCTATTTTTTTCAGAATAAAGTCCCTTCTCCAAAAGCACATTTGTGAAGCCCCTTCAGTAATCGCTGCAGGTGTTTCCTCACCTTCCTGCCGGCTCGGTTGTTGTGCAGGTTCATGAGCGCCCGGGCGTCCCTCTCCTTCCTCTCCTTGGCGTCCACGAAGCCCTGGCTGAAGCGCATGGCGTGCTCCACGTGGTCGCTGCAGCCGCCCCAGTCAAACGAGCCCTTGGCGTCCCGCGACGAGCCCGTCTTCTTGGGGTCGCAGGAGCAGGAGTCCAGCTCGCCCTGGCTGCAGGCGCGCGCCAACGTGTAAACCACGCCGGCCGAGGAGATGGCGTACATGAAGGCCACCTCGCGGCTGCCTGAGGGGAGACGACGAGACGTTTGCAAGAAAAGAAGCAAGAAAAGCCGAGTCTGGATTTTCATTTCATGCACAGGAGAATGAGATTTATCTGAAAGACATTTTGCATTAACGATTTAAGATTTAAAAAGTATACTTTGTGTAGTTCGACAGTCGAGTTTCAAGTCAGATCTCAAGAATAAAAGCCACTCCAGGAACACTGTAAATAATATTTACTTTGATTTTACAAGATTCACTTAAAAAATAAACATTTCTACAATTCCTAGGAATAAAAAACAAACAAAAAGCCTGGTTTGAACTTTAAAAGACAATTTCTCGTTTCTTTATTTAGGGACATGAATGTGTGTGGCAAAAATTTGGCAATTATCCAATAATAACACAAAAATTAACCTCACGGTGGTAAAACAGAGGGAAAAGTCAGTGTGATTCATCCTCTGGGGAACATGAACTTATTGGCAATCCATGCAATAGTTGTTCGGCCAAAGCGTTGGAGCCCACATACTGAACCCAGGGCAGCTAGTGTGGCTGAAATAATACAGATTAAGGACACGTCTCTACATATTTTAATTCCACTGAGGTTTTATCTCATTGATCTTGGAGGTGCACCGTTCTCCTGCTGGAGGCTTTTATTATTAATGTAAAAAACTTTCATCGACCTCCAAGATCCATAAACAGTGAACTCTTATCTGCCTGCACATGTAACCTGTGAGACCTCAGAGAGGTTTATGATGTTTAGATCGATGAGATTATCTTTCCTTTGTTTAGTCACACATTGTTTCATCTAGAAAATGTCAAATCTAAAACATGAATCATGCATTGAATCTCTAAACTGACGTCATGATCCAGACAGAAGAGAGGAGTCGCTGATACACTTTCAGTTATTTACTATTACGGACTATTTGGTTGTTTTTTTTACCCAGGATTCCATCTGTCCACAGACATCTAATTGGATCTTTGAGGGAAAAGCGCTGCGACGTGAGAGGAAGAGTTATGAACATATTTCAGGGCCAGAAGAACTGCAAGAACGTTCATCATAAGAAACGACAGTTAATCCATATTTATATTTAAAAACTACGTCTCAGTTACACTCGCTGTGATTAACATTTCCCTCCTTTACAAGCTGCAGTATTTACATATTATGGAACGCACAATCATTTTTATCAAGTCTTTGATGTCTAGATAGATATCAAATTATATAAATGCAAGAAATAGCATTCACTTAGTTTCAGTTTTTCAGTTTGTTTTTTATGTATCCGTGAAAAAACAGTAAATAAATAAATAAAATAAAACAAACAAAAGAGAGAAGCTGTAAATCCTTTCGCTTGAACCGAAAACAATTTTAAATTTTTACTTGATGAATTACTTTAAAGTATTAATAGAGAATTTAAAAGGTGTTAAATTAGACATTAAAGCATTAAAGTGCATTAATGCATTGCGCTGTCATCATGTTACACGAAAAATTGACACGAAGAACGAAGGTTCAGTTAATTACATTATGGTGCGTTCAGGCTCTGCTCAGTGAAGACGAGTACTGGCTGAAGGTAAATTATAACGTTATGACGTAAAATGTCGTGTTGGTGAGAAACTAGAATAAATCCAGATGTTTTAAAGAGATGTTTTCACGTTAATATAAAATAGATATTAGCGATGAATTATGAGCCGTTAACAAAATATGAATATATGTGCAGATTATAATGCATCACTAAAACTATTAATAACAAGATTTGTTTCAATCAATAAAAATACAACATTTTATTTCCTTATCATTTGAATTGTGTGTTTCTATGAAGAAAAACAAATACAGGTGACGACGACAAAGTCAAACATTTAGAATATTTGATGGTTTACAGACTTCAGAGCGGTTGAAGTTATTTTTGGGACGGTGGAGCTACACAGTGTGTCCGGAGCCTCGTAGACCAGCTGCTATAACCAAACAATATTGATCAGCAATGATCGGAAATTAATATCATATTAGTATCTCTTTTTTCTTTCGTGCTGATCCGATCTTTGGTCCGATCTTATCCGCGTGTTTCACGGTCCGTTTCCCCGCTACCCGTCGCCGTGTTCAGGAGGCAATAGATATGCTCTGAATATCAAGTTTAGCACCTTTGGGTTACTTTTTTTTAAACCGATCGACTAATTATCTTAAATTTCTACGCATATTAATAGAAAACTAGCGCCGACTTCAGTACTTTTCTGGTGCCGACTAAGTGTGTCTAATGCACCCGAAATCAAAAGATCAGGAAGAAGAGGCGACATTGAGTGTTACTTTAAGGAGCCTCTGATCAGACCAATTAAAGATCAATCAAAGATTTAAAGATCAATTAAAGATAATTTTATTGAGGCAAAGTTCTCGTACAGCTGCTGTCGTCCAAACAAATGTACCATTTGAGAACTTTGTTATCAGTGTTGCACTAGTGTTAAATAACTACCACACACACACACACACACACACACACATACACACACACACACACACACACACACAGATCTCACTGTCTCCGTCCGGCAGCTTAGTTGAGCGCAGCTAACGAGGTTAACGAGGAGAACGCTGAGAGAACACGACACCGGAGAGAGGAGGAGGAGGAAAAGAACCCCTCCTGTGTAATTGTTTGAAATTAGCCGCTGACATTGACGGCCAGGAGCCTCGCCGGCCGCGGTAATGCTGTGCGACGCGGCCGGGGCCCGGCTGGGAGGTCCGAATACCACACGGCCGATTAGAGGCCCCCCGACATGAAACGGACTAAGTCGAAGGATCCGCCTCGCGGGTTAAATCTCGGGGCATGGGAGAGGAACATCAGGGTCCTGGTGATCCTCCACCGGCAATAAAACATCTTTTTTTCTTCTTTAAAGATTACGTTTTAATGCGTCCTCAAAGGAGATACAGTCTTCATGTCCAGAGCTGATATCCGTCACAGGCTGCTGCTAATCATTTAAATCATCGTCTTCTGCAAACGATCAGAGGAGATGAACAGCGCTGGTGACGTGACGCCGATATTTAAAGTGGAGGGATTCGTTTTATTTGGGAAGAACTCAAATCTAAATGATTGCTGTTTGTCATTTGAAACTAATTGGAGAACCGAGACAGCAGCTGTGGTGGATGTAATCCGCAACACACGGATTAAAATGTAATATTTCATTAGTTATGATACGGAAACTATAAAATATAATAAAAAAAACCTGCAGCTAATTATTTTCATGACTGAATAATCTGAGGATTATTGTTTCAATTCTCATCTATAAAATCTTTGTTTTCAAAAACCTAAAAGACATGAAATAAAAATAGTAGTACTTTGACTTCTTATAATATTCAGACAGTACTTTTACTTGATAAATTACTTGCGTTGCCCCATAAATCAATAATCAAAATGGTTGCTAATTCTGTTAAATGTAATAAATAATTGTAATTTTAATTACAGACTTTGATACAAATCTTTTTACATTATTGTGAGACAATATTAAATCTGTAATATCAATAATCTGTAATATTTGAAATAGATACAGATGAATTCAGCATTGTTACCGTTACTGTAAGTACTGTGTTATGAGGTACAAATACTTCCACGACTAAAAAGTGTTGCACTTAGAGACGATTCTGTGATTCTGGAAGAAATTGTGGCGCAAAAAATAAAAATAAAAAACTGTTGCAGATCAATTTTTCGTATGTTAACAAATCTTTTCAGCACTAATTCTGCACACCAGAAGTCATAATATTACTCACAAAGTACTGAGGAGCATGTTGCCCCCAACCCCAGAACAGACTGACGGAGAAACCAGTCGGCTGCACCGACGTGATAAATGTACAATTGTAAAGTGAGCCGAGGTGTGGAATGCGATCCAACCAACCTTCTGTGGAGAGGAGAAGAAGAAAAGAAGGACACATCTCGGAGGGAACTATCGGTTTCACCAGAAAGCCGCGGTGTCGCAGTAAATCAAAACGTTTGAAAGAAAGACAGCCGGTTGTTTAGATTTTGTCAGCGTTAAATTGAGACAACATGTTTGTTACCGCTAACAGACCGCTGAGCGCCGTAACCCTCGAGATCCCGCGGGGATTCAGTTGCAGACAATCCAACTTTTTATTCCTGGTGCTGTTTGAGGTCCCTGAAGTCATCGTATCTCGTTTTTCATCTTATTTCATTCACTGCTGAGGGCCGAGCAACACGGACAACCATCATGTCGCTACAATGATACAGATATATAAATATAGATCATATCATTTTCCAACCAAAAGACCAAAAAGAGACGATAAAGGATTATTTAACGACCTTGTTTTAAGGTTTCAAAGGGATGTGTAGGAGTTGGCGCCATCTAGCGGTGGCGTCGCAGATTACAACCAACTGAAACTTCTCCCATGTGCCAAGAGTGAAGGAGACCTTTAAATATATATAATATAAATATAGATCATATCATTTTCCAACCAAAAGACCAAAAAGAGACGATAAAGGATTATTTAACGACCTTGTTTTAAGGTTTTAAAGGGATGTGTAGGAGTTGGCGCCATCTAGCGGTGGCGTCGCAGATTACAACCAACTGAAACTTCTCCCGTGTGCCAAGAGTGAAGGAGACCTTTAGTGAAGGAGTGAAGGAGACCTTTAGTGAAGGAGACCTTTAGTGAAGGAGACCTATAGTGAAGGAAACCTATAGTGAAGGAGTGAAGGAGACCTATAGTGAAGGAGACCTTTAGTGAAGGAGACCTATAGTGAAGGAGACCTATAGTGAAGGAAACCTATAGTGAAGGAAACCTATAGTGAAGGAGTGAAGGAGACCTTTAGTGAAGGAAACCTATAGTGAAGGAGACCTATAGTGAAGGAGACCTATAGTGAAGGAGACCTATAGTGAAGGAGTGAAGGAGACCTTTAGTGAAGGAGTGAAGGAGACCTTTAGTGAAGGAAACCTTTAGTGAAGGAAACCTATAGTGAAGGAAACCTATAGTGAAGGAGTGAAGGAGACCTTTAGTGAAGGAGACCTTTAGTGAAGGAAACCTTTAGTGAAGGAGACCTATAGTGAAGGAGACATATAATGAAGGAGACCTATAGTGAAGGAGACCTATAGTGAAGGAGTGAAGGAGACCTATAGTGAAGGAGACCTATAGTGAAGGAGACCTTTAGTGAATGAGTGAAGGAGACCTTTAGTGAATGAGTGAAGGAGACCTATAGTGAAGGAGACCTATAGTGAAGGAAACCTATAGTGAAGGAGACCTATAGTGAAGGAGACCTATAGTGAAGGAGTGAAGGAGACCTTTAGTGAAGGAAACCTATAGTGAAGGAGTGAAGGAGACCTATAGTGAAGGAGACCTTTAGTGAAGGAAACCTATAGTGAAGGAGACCTTTAGTGAATGAGTGAAGGAGACCTTTAGTGAATGAGTGAAGGAGACCTATAGTGAAGGAGTGAAGGAGACCTTTAGTGAATGAGTGAAGGAGACCTATAGTGAAGGAGACCTATAGTGAAGGAGACCTATAGTGAAGGAAACCTATAGTGAAGGAGTGAAGGAGACCTTTAGTGAAGGAGACCTTTAGTGAAGGAGACCTATAGTGAAGGAAACCTATAGTGAAGGAGTCCTATAGTGAAGGAGTGAAGGAGACCTATAGTGAAGGAGACCTATAGTGAAGGAGACCTATAGTGAATGAGTGAAGGAGACCTATAGTGAAGGAGACCTATAGTGAAGGAGACCTATAGTGAAGGAAACCTATAGTGAAGGAGACCTTTAGTGAATGAGTGAAGGAGACCTATAGTGAAGGAGACCTATAGTGAAGGAGTGAAGGAGACCTTTAGTGAAGGAGACCTTTAGTGAAGGAGACCTATAGTGAAGGAAACCTATAGTGAAGGAGTGAAGGAGACCTTTAGTGAAGGAGACCTTTAGTGAAGGAGACCTATAGTGAAGGAAACCTATAGTGAAGGAGACCTATAGTGAAGGAGACCTATAGTGAAGGAGACCTATAGTGAAGGAAACCTATAGTGAAGGAGACCTATAGTGAAGGAGACCTATAGTGAAGGAGACCTTTAGTGAAGGAGACCTATAGTGAAGGAAACCTATAGTGAAGGAGACCTATAGTGAAGGAGACCTTTAGTGAAGGAGACCTTTAGTGAAGGAGACCTATAGTGAAGGAAACCTATAGTGAAGGAGACCTTTAGTGAAGGAGACCTATAGTGAAGGAAACCTATAGTGAAGGAGACCTATAGTGAAGGAGACCTTTAGTGAAGGAGACCTTTAGTGAAGGAGACCTATAGTGAAGGAGACCTATAGTGAAGGAAACCTATAGTGAAGGAGACCTATAGTGAAGGAGACCTATAGTGAAGGAAACCTATAGTGAAGGAGTGAAGGAGACCTTTAGTGAAGGAGACCTTTAGTGAAGGAGACCTTTAGTGAAGGAAACCTATAGTGAAGGAGACCTATAGTGAAGGAGACCTATAGTGAAGGAGACCTATAGTGAAGGAAACCTATAGTGAAGGAGTGAAGGAGACCTTTAGTGAAGGAGACCTTTAGTGAAGGAGACCTATAGTGAAGGAGACCTATAGTGAAGGAGTCCTATAGTGAAGGAGACCTATAGTGAAGGAGTGAAGGAGACCTTTAGTGAAGGAGACCTTTAGTGAAGGAGACCTATAGTGAAGGAAACCTATAGTGAAGGAAACCTATAGTGAAGGAGTGAAGGAGACCTATAGTGAAGGAGACCTTTAGTGAAGGAGACCTATAGTGAAGGAGTGAAGGAGACCTATAGTGAAGGAGACCTATAGTGAAGGAGTGAAGGAGACCTTTAGTGAAGGAGTGAAGGAGACCTTTAGTGAAGGAGACCTATAGTGAAGGAGTGAAGGAGACCTATAGTGAAGGAGTGAAGGAGACCTATAGTGAAGGAGTGAAGGAGACCTATAGTGAAGGAGACCTATAGTGAAGGAAACCTATAGTGAAGGAGTGAAGGAGACCTTTAGTGAAGGAGACCTTTAGTGAAGGAGACCTATAGTGAAGGAGACCTATAGTGAAGGAGTCCTATAGTGAAGGAGACCTATAGTGAAGGAGTGAAGGAGACCTTTAGTGAAGGAGACCTTTAGTGAAGGAGACCTATAGTGAAGGAAACCTATAGTGAAGGAAACCTATAGTGAAGGAGTGAAGGAGACCTATAGTGAAGGAGACCTTTAGTGAAGGAGACCTATAGTGAAGGAGTGAAGGAGACCTTTAGTGAAGGAGACCTATAGTGAAGGAGTGAAGGAGACCTATAGTGAAGGAGTGAAGGAGACCTATAGTGAAGGAGTGAAGGAGACCTATAGTGAAGGAGACCTATAGTGAAGGAGACCTATAGTGAAGGAGTGAAGGAGACCTATAGTGAAGGAGACACATAGTGAAGGAGACACATAGTGAAGGAGACATACTGTATAGTGAAGGAGACCTATAGTGAAGGAGACACATAGTGAAGGAGACATACTGTATAGTGAAGGAGACCAATAGTGAAGGAGACCTATAGTGAAGGAGACACACTGTATAGTGAAGGAGACACATAGTGAAGGAGACATACTGTATAGTGAAGGAAACCTATAGTGAAGGAGACACATAGTGAAGGAGACCTATATAGGTTGCCGAAGCGTGAACGGCCCTGATCTAGAACTGGTGTTTGGTTTGTCCGTTCTGGGCTAGTGTGGGGAAAAAATGGCGGCCAACGGCGACAAGAGGACGCGCTTCATTTGTGGTTGTAAGACGACTCGTTCTAAAAAGGTAACAAGAAGCAACGTATCCGGCGACGTGTGTAAAGATGGCCGCTCGTTAGACGCAATCGGCCTTTTCAAAATAAACTCCCGTCTTCACAGGAGACAACTTGGCTCAGTTTAGGCAACAAAAACTACTTGGGTTAGTTTTTGGGGAAAGATCTTCGATTGGGTTGAAGTAACTACTGAACCTCCTGTTTTTACCCGGCGGCCCTCATGTGGCCTTCTGCCATCTGGTTCATGATTATGTGGATTATATACACGATTAGGTTTCGTGGGATATCTGAGAAATATTATTAGAGCCCTCCAAATGCGACACACCGGACATTTAAGTATTTAAGACAACGTAACTTCCATTTGATGATAACTCTTGCAGACAAAGTGAGGCGGGTATTAAAGACGGACGTGAAGAACCTGAACTTTAAACAGTTTACAGGACACAATCAGCTCCGATTGATCCGGTTTAAACTTCCCTGTGAGGCTCAGTGACCTGCTCAAGGTTTAATGGTTTAACGGTTTTTAAGGCGACAGTAACATCCGGTTCCTCCTCCACTCACTGCGCAGCAGCAGGCGTCCGAACAGGTTGTGGTCTCTGGCCGTGGTGTTGCAGTTCCAGCGGTGGTTGCGGAACTGGTGCTGGCACTCGGAGATCCAGTCCTTCATCCCGGCCCCGATGGCCTGCATCACCTTGGGGTGCTGGCGGCACAGCTGGCGCTGCTTGTTCACCAGACCGGGGATGTTGTCGCACATCACCTGGGAGCCCAGCGTGCCCATGTACCTGCGGACGGAGGGAGGGTCGAACAGGTGAACATCTGGGGGGGAGAGCTTTTTTTTTTTATAGCATTCATCAAAAGGAAAAAGGGAAATGTGTGAAAAAACATTCGGATGAAATGTGAGAAAACCTGCAGGAGGCTGCGGCAAAGAAGAGATAGTCAGAAAAAGAAAAGGGGGAGTAGAAAGATAATACAATGACAAAACTAAAAAGGTGTCTTGAGTAACTTTGTGTTGAAATCACTCCTAACAAGTCCACACTGCATGTGTCTGCAGAACCAGGTGATGAAAGATCTGCAGGGAATTTGAACACTTGACGGCTGCAGGGATCTCCCCTCACCGATTAGAGAGAAAGACCAGAGCGGCCAGAGGAGGGGAAAGAAAAAGAGAAGAAATTAAGGAAAATTATCTGTGCAAACAGCCTCTAGGTATCAAGAGGTGGTGTGAAGTTTGGATAAAATGGAAACGGAACCTTTGCGAGAAAAGACAGCAAATAAAGAGAAATGAAATGATATCAAGTGACTTTATCCTGGAAATGCATCTGTCGAAATAGTCTCTCTCACTCAATTAAGACTTCATGGCCTACATATTAAAAAAACATGATAAGAATAAAAAAAGAGGAGGGATAACTTCATGCACAGATCACATTTTATTCATTCAAACAACCGCATTTGACGCATTTTGCGCTAAAACGTGTAAAAGACAGACATGTTTCATGCTTCTGCAGGTTGCGTTCAAGATGTAAAAAAAAAAAAAAAAAAAGATAAAAAGAAACTCACGGTACTCACCACCAGGACGCATCGACCTCGGCCGTCAGCCAGCAGATTGCTACAGATAAATAAAAACATATTCCACTCGAAAATAAGTTCATATTAACCAAACGTCGGTCCTGTTATGGATCTGGACGGAGCATTCCCACCAATGAAACATACAAATATAAAACATTTAGGAGAAGTCACAACGTGTTGAATCTCCCGAGAAAAAAAAAGGATTAAAACATGTGTCATCAGGACGGAGGTCTGCGCGTAAAAGCCATGGCTCGGTTTTGTGCCGGCGAGGGAGAGAGAGGAAAAAAAAAAAGAAAAGAAAAAAGAAAAAGTGAAGCTCTTAATAGTCTGGCAAATATTTGTGCTATCGGGTTTAAATTGCTTTACACGAGGGGTGGGCAGAGTGCCGTCTCAGGAATGAGGTGAAGAAATGAGATGTCTGAGAGTATCTGTTCGGGCTGGTTTGACACCAGACAGCTCTGGCGCGCGGCCAGACCGGCGCTCCGCTGCGCCAAGGAGAGCTGGTCCACGCGGGATGGGGGGGGGGGGCTTCACTCCAACAGGGGAGAGGAGCACGCGCTCAGCTAATGTCAGTCGTGCGCGCGCACACACACACACAGGCGTAGATGGTGACAGAATGGAGCAGATAATATAGATGGAGCACCCTTTACGCACGATTTATCTCGAGGGATCCGCATCTTTTTACGCGCAAGACGTTTTTAAGAATATACTTTTCAGGACTGGTTAGTCATCACAACTACATCTCATAATCACATGTCTGCTATAAACACAGTTTGTGGGAACTCAAAGTATCTCGTTTCTTATTCAATTCGGTCACTTTTTTTGCGCATTGAGGGCTAAAAAGAAAATGCAGACTTACTTTAGAGCCCGTTGCCAAACCCAAGTGACGCACAAGTGCCAAATATTTCTGATTTCCAAAGCATGACTCATTGTTTTTTTTTTTTTTACCACCTTATACAAACAATCACTAATAACTCAGGAATGATGGTTTAAAAAAAAGAAAAAGAGGGGAATTACGCACCGGTTCTCCCAAAGCAGCACCTAAAGGTGACGTGTCCATTTCGATTGGATTATCTATCACAGTCTTTTTGAAGTCTCTTGAAATCTGCACCACTGTCACACGGCATTTCCTCCATCTTTGATCTGGCCCTGGTGGATCTGGAGGTCCAGGAGACCCTGACCAGATGAGATTAATGGGCAAATTGGATTCCCCCCTCCTCTCTGATCCCCGTGGAAGAAAACCATAAAACAACAAGGAGATTTAGGAGTTCTCTCTTTGCTCTCATCAGTCCATTGAACATGACTTTGTTGTTGCAGCAGCAGCAGTTGTAATAAGTCGGTAATAGAAATCAAATTTAATTGGAGTAATTTGTGCCAAATCGCATTACAGCCGGTCAACTGTACTCCACTCCACGCTCCATGAAGAGGGAGAGAGCATGCAACTCCACCAGTGTAGAGGCAGCTCATGAAGACAGACTCATTTAAACAAATGTTTGTTCATAAAATGCTAAATGAAGTATGAAGCACAGTCTGAGCTAAATTCACTTTGTCCTCACAGTGAATTTAGCTCAGACTTCATACTTCATTCAAGCTGAAAATTCACTAACAATTAAGACTCTGGGCTTCTTTTTAAGGGTTTTAAGAAAGTTTCCTTAACTGAAATTCAACAGATTGGGTCTTGACCAAAATGACTGGTGTAATACATAATAATATAATAATAATAATAATAAATATAAATGTAATAATAATATATAATAATAATAATAAAAGTCTTTTAAAGGCATCACAGCAGATTAATATCACTCTCATGTGCAACAAAGAAACATTTCACCTCTAATACTGGAACCATGGATCTAAAGTCAGCTATATACAAAAATATACAACTACTATAACTATATAACTACTAACTAAAAGCAGGGCAAGTCCACGTAACTGTTTAAGGTCTGAGAAGATCAAAATAAGTAAATATATATCTATCTATATATACTTATATGAATATATTTATGATTTTTATAAATATATATATATATATATATATATATATATATATATAGATGAATGCATATCAATATAGATATGTATGTACGTATAAATACATATTTATTATATATTTATTTTGATGCAAATGTAATGAATATATGACCATTTTTTTTATATATATATATTTAAAAAATTGTCATATATTCATATATATAAAGTTCTTTTTGATTTCGCAGGCACTGAAAACATCTTCAAATTTGACAGTGCAAGAAATTGCTCTTTCCAAAGAAACTTTAATTTTTCATTTTAAACCCATAAAACATGAAATAATAACTGAACTCAAAGACAAGACGGAGCAAAGTGAGAAAGAAAAGAGTTCCAGCAGCAGAAAATAAATAATGCCGTCTGAGAAAAAATAAAATGCCGTCTTGTCAAACTTCGTCCTAAAACATATCACGTATACGGTCATAAAAAAAAACAGAATATTATGACTTATTAACTAATTGTTTAACACAAGTTGCGGCACAGCTCCAGGTCCACCTTCTCGCCGGCGGCCTTGTAGAGGAGCAGGAGGACGGCGGCGCCGAGCGCGCTCAGTGCGACTCCGGTCAGCCACGGCCTGCGGTGGCAGCCGGGACCGGGCTGAGGGAGCGGGCAGCAGTCTTCAGCCCCGTTCATCTGAGGGAGGAAGAGGAAGAGGAGGAGGAGGAGGAGGAGGAGGAGGAGGAGAGGTTCACATGAGAAACGCGGTGAGAGCGAGGTGACCTCATGCAGGAAGTAGAGGGGTCATCGGCCTGATACTTCCCACCCAGTCTGACCAGTTAGCTGACATAATCCAGTTAGTGTTGACGCGTCTGCTCCCGTCGCACCACCACAGCGTGACTCGCAAAAAAAAAAAAAACCTGAGTCACCTAAACTTCCCGTGCCAAATCCTGGAGGACTTATGGAGAGAGTCGGGTCTCGGTCACGGAGGAACGACGGCGTTCATAAACTCCGGAGTCAGGCGGCGACGCCGAATCCCTCTCATGTGAGGAAGTTCAGCTTTCCTTCCACGATGAAACTCACGGTTCGGCAATGAACCCGGATTTCTTCCAACGTCCTGAATTCATTAAATGCCGGGAAGGCGTTATTCCCACGGGACTTGAACGCAGCACGGATACCAAATCAAAAAAACGAAATTCTCTTAATCTTCAATCTGCCGTTTCACGCTTCAAGCACAACTAAAGAAACTAAAGAAACTACTTCCATGTCTCGCCATCGCTGAAGCTGCACTGGAAGTAGTTGCATTTATTTAGCATGATGGTTATTGTTGGTATTATATTATATATTGTTGGAGCACACGTAACATTTGGGTTTTTATGTCGACTCTGAGCAACGTGTCCTCGTACAGTTTGCTATCTTACAATAAATGTAACTCCTCATTATTCGTGTTTTCCTACGAAAGCCAGAAACATGCAGCGATTTCTGCTCGTTACATTCATACAGTCTTTTCAAAATAAACTTCCGTCTTCACAGGAAACTACTTAGTTAGGTTATTAGGTTTCAGCAACATAAATACTTAGTTAGGTTATTAGGTTTCAGCAACAGCAAATACTTAAGTTAAGTATTTGTTGTTGCTTAAACCTAAGTTAGGTTTAAAGTCAAAGTCAGTTTTATTTGTCACTTCTTCCATATTGTGCAAACATACAGAGGACCTGAAATTATGTTTCTCTACTGTCTGAAAAAAAGTGAATAGTGCAACATTTAAAAAAGTAAAAAATAGACAACATATAAACATATAAACAACATATAAACATATAAACAACATATAAACATAGTGCAGAAACATAAAGTGAATAGTGCACATTTAAAAAAAAATGTAAAAAATAGACAACATAACATATAAACATAGTGCAAAGACATATAACATATAGTGCAAAAACAGATTAGGAAACTATTCAAGTGTGCGTTAATAGCAGCGGTCAGACAGTTTAGCAGCAGAGTCTAGATGTGGGAGTGGTGAAGCAACACAAATACTAAAAGATAGTGATTTGGGCTAAAATAACTACAGAAGTCGCGTTAGGCACGTCAGTAGTAAATAAATCATCGGCTTCTCGTTTCACCAACAACGAAACCGGTGTTCCTTGGACCCTCCAGGGAAACCGGCCTTCTTTATGCTTCCTCCTTCACGATGACGTCGGTAACGTAAGAAATGGAGGACGGCGTTCACGAGAATGGGACCGCTCGGTCGTCAGGAGGAGTGTTTCCACATCGCTGTATTTCAGAGAAACATTTGAGCGTCCCCCTGGATGACGGGAGCATCTCGCGGTCGTTGATCTCAGCGATTACTTCACCGAGTGACGACATTTCTGGAATTAAAAACTGTTCTAGATGAAAAACTGGCAAGCCACAGGAATGTAGAAGTCATAATTTCAACGGCTCGTGAGCTGCGTGGGTCATTGGTTTGTGATCGGGGCTTTTTTTTTTGTGGGTAATTACAGTTTGCACTGTTGCGTTGACTGACGTCGGGCCTCCATGACGGCAGCCAGCGTGTTCACACCTGGCAGGTCGGTCAGAGTCAGACCACCGACTCTGAACACTCACATCCAACGAAGTAGATCTGGGTTTTTATTAAACTACATCAGCCAAGTCATCACTTAAACCTTTCATTTAGTATATGGCTCTGACCTCTTTACTGCCACAGCGCTTTTAATTTAATCACACATTTATCAAAGCCAACACTAGGTGGCAGTAATGAGCACCGTCCTTATTTCACACTGCTGGTTGTAGTCGATATGTAACTCTTTAACTTGTTTTCTGTAGTTTCTTTTCAAAGCGTCACCAAACTCAACCACAGTGTGCGTCCCAGCTTGTGTGGAGACCTCCAGCAGAGACGCCGATGTGTGTGTGTGTGTGTGTGTGTGTGTGTGTGTGTGTGTGTGTGTGTGTGTGTTCCAAAGATGAGGTTATATTTAGTGTGTTTATGGTCCTCGGGCCGAGAGCCAGTGGGTCCAAATGTGCTCCGTTGGCCGTCAGATTCTTGTCTGACACAACTGAGGGAACCCCCCCAACGAACGCTATCTCACACACACACACACACACACACACACACACACACACACACACACCTCCATCTGCTGCTACCCCGTACGTGCCCCCGCCGCTCCCCTCTTAAACTCCCTCACCCCCACCCGCCTTCCCATCAGCCCCCTCATCCCTCCGCCTCATCGTCTGTGTGCTGACAGGTCGATGTCACAGCGGTGCTGACTTATGGGCTGTGAGGATTCTGCCCTGTCAGGAACGACTCTCTCCTCTTGGAATACAAACACACACGCTTGACACACATACACACACACACACACATAGATGTACACACTCACACACACACACACACACACACACACACACACACACACACACACAGAGTCAGGTGCACACATGCAAGCCCTCCCACACATACCTGTTGGAGCTCGCCAGGATTCATATGCCCCAACATCTGACTCTCACACACACACACACACACACACACACACACACACACACACACACACACACACACACACACACACACACACACACACACACCCTGTTGCCGTTGCGTTTAATCCTCAGTAGTAAGTTACTTACTTAGTAAGAGGAAAGCTCGCGGACCCGAAGTGTAACGAAGGAATTCAGATGGACGCCATTGATCGGCTTCTATCAGCTGATCACAGATATAGATCAGCATCAATGTTGATGGTTGCAGAAATAAATTAGTCTTCAATCTCTAGTTTCAAGTCTTCTTCAATACAGCATGATGTTCATTTAGTAAATTATGGTCATTTAGAGTCAAACAGACCATAAAGCAGGGGACGCTTTAGGGGCGGGGCTACAAGGTGATTGACAGGTCTCTACTTCACTCCATCGCGTTCCAAATATGGTCACTTTTATTCATCGGTTGCAAAAAAAAAGAAGCAAAGATTGTGTCCCCCGGCGATGCTGGAGTGAACATGTTGGCTGGATATTTGGGACCAGACTATTTCTGGAAACAAAAGCGTTAATTCTGACAGTTATACGGCTGATGTTTGAAACGGCTGGGGAACTTTACCCAGCATGCCGTCTGGCGGTGCAACAGTTTAAATGTTTTCCCCTCTCAATGCTACACAGTGTGTAGATTAGGGCCGAAAGGGTTCCTCCAGAAACTTGTTTTATAATACATAATTAAAACTTTTAATCCAAAGAATCTTTTGTGAATCAAAGAACATATCTATTTCCTTATTTGAATTGTGTGCTTTTTATGCAAATAAATTCTCACTACAGATCACAATAGGAAGGTAAAAGGTAGAAGAATGTTTGTACTTATTTTTTTAGGGACGATGGTGAAAACAGTTAGTCTGAAGCTTTGAAACCCCAAATTAAATACGACACATGAAAGGGTTTAGTTTTGAGAGATAATATTATTGTACGCAGCTCAAGAAAACACAAAAAAACAATCAGTTGTTCAGTCTTATTTTCTCTTTTGCTCCTTAAAGCAAAAGTATTTCTTTTCCAGATTAAATCAATATTTATAATATTATATAATAAGTAAAATGAGCTCAGCAGTGCGTGTGTGTGTTTTGTGTGTTGTGTGTGTGTTTTGACCTGGCATAGCAGATTGCGGATGCAGGCGATCTCCCTCTGCAGGTCTCTGGTCTGGACCACCAGCTGGTTGCTGACGGCCTGGGCCTCCTTTTTCGGGTCCAGTGAGAAGACGAGCTACACGGAGCACCAGAGAGACCAAAGACAAAAAGAGGTCCAGTCTATGAACATACAGCTGGGAGCAAAGCAACCGAGACACGAGCTGATGCATTCATGAACTTCTCTTTACAGCACGGACCTGAGAGGCGTGGCGAGGAAAGCGGCCGATGACGTCCTGGATCGTCTCCGTCAGGTAGCAGCACTGATGCCTCACGCTGATCAGGAAGTTCTGCAGATCCTCACTCCTGCAAAACACGAACAAACAACAACAAATAATGAACTTAGGAAAATATTTGCACGCCTACAATGTGCATATTTATCATCACATAATGCGTTTGCATTTATTCATTTACGTAGTGTTGAAAGTTAGATGATTCATTTCTTAGCTGCTCAACAGAAAATTTATTTTTGATAATCCCAAAGCTTTTTCTGGTTTTAGCTTCTCAAACGTAACGATGTGCAGCTTTTTGACATCTTCCTGACATCTTACACTGAACCCGAGATTCCTATTCGACACCGTATTATTATTATTATTATTATAATCTCATCTCTCATTCTATTCGCAGTTTTTTTTTCTGTCTACATTTAAGATTTTTTACAAAGCCCTTTATAAATCTGTATTATTAATTATATGAATTTAATATATATATATATATATATATATATATATATATATATATATATATATATATATATATATTATATATATATATAAATAATCATTAGCAGCACTACACAGGGTTCATACACATTTTGACCAATGGGTTTCCATGACTTTAAACCAAATTTCCATGAGCAAACATTTAGTGAAATCTGGGTGTAAACAGTAAAAAGTGAGTAAATGTAGTATTTAAACTAACAATGAGAATACAAAGCATACAGTAAACCTTAAATGACTCAAATGAATGAGACAATAGTTTGATTAAAAGAATAAACATTTATATAGATGCCTGTATGTATGCCTGCTTATATTTTGAGCGTCTTTCTTTTAAAAGCATATTCATTATTTCAAACTCAGCGTAAATGAACGTCATGAACACATGAATATAACACATTTACATGACTTTTACTAAACTTTTGGGATTTTAATTTTTTTCAAGGACTTTTCCAGGCCTGGAAATAACCATTTTAAAATTCCATGACTTTCCCAGGTTTTCCATGACGGTAAGAACCCTGCTATTCAACACCGTATTATTATAATAATCTCATCTCTCATTCTAGTCGCAGCTTTTTTTCCTGTCTACATTTAAAGGTTTTTCTGTTTTTTTTTTTGTGTCAAGCGTCTGAGATCTTTTACAAAAAGCACTTTATCAAGCTGTATTATTAATAATATGAATTTAAAATGTATATAATCATTAGTTGCAGCACTACATTCTTTTGTTGATGCAACAACAATTCAGGAATTACAGTTTTACCAAATTAAAAAAATGCGCAAAACTAAAAAAGGTGATGTCATCCGACAAGTCGCACACACCTTGGTGCAGAAAGCGCCGTTGGAGCTTTTTTAAAAAGGCCGGCGAGCCCCGAGAAGACGTCCGCGTTAAAGAAAACAAGGCGAAGCCTGCTGAAGATGCCCGGCGATGACGGGGCAGACAGATTGATCGCTCGGACCGAACTCGGTGTTAACATTCTCCACGGAGACCACCGCACCAAACTACAGCAAACGGAGCAGGTGGCCGATCCCTCCCAGTTATTCATATTCATCAACCTCTCTTCCCATCCCCTGGTCCGCCGGGATATTGATAGCCCTTATCTTAATGGTACATTTCCCCCCGTGAGCCAGCCGCTCCGGCCCTCCTCGCACTCTGTCAGAGGGCCGAGTAAACACTGTCAGTCAGCCAGCGCTGCAGCCTCGCCTCCCTTCTGCCTGCTGTTAGTTTATCTAGCAGCAGAGAGTGATGATGGGCCCCTGGTGGGAAGATCGCTGCGGGGCTTGGAGGACGTTTGGGGCGATGTGGGAACGCTCGCCGAGGACGCCGCTCTGTTGGGAGCATCTTTCTTTCTTTTCACGCGGAGGGAACATGGCGGCAAGGTGCCTTGCCCACACACACACACACACACACACACTTCATTCTGGCAGGTCCAGACCAGCGTCAGTGACGACGACTCTCAAAGCTTCTTTTGGAGGGTAGGGCACGATTATACTTTGATTTTAGGGACTAAATATTTGTATTTTTTATTAATTACTTTCACATAAAAATAAAAATAAAGCGCATTCCTGCTAACGTTTAAATCTTTGCCTCAAAATAAGACTGTTTTTTATTCACAGTGCATCTCTGAGAAGCAAATTAAAAAAAGATACCAACACTTTTCACCCAAAATAAAAACAAAAAGCACTGATTTAACTCATAAAAATAAGATTCTTCGGTGCATTTTCATTGTTAAAACTAAGAATATACAGTTCACCGCTCTTCTACTCAGGTTTTCCACAGACTTCTGCGGTAAAGGTCCATCGGCAACGTCATGACGGCTGCAGAAAAAAAAAAGTGAAGCCAAAACATCTGGATTTAGTTCCTCTTGATTTGTTACGCAGCAGAGAACTTTTCTTTGAGCGGAGCATTTTTAAAATGCCAATATCGCAGTCGATTGTGTTCATGTAATTGTAGAAAGCCTAAATCGTGATTAGTATTCGATTTATTGTGCCGCCCATCTTGTCTATAGACGTGTGCAGAATATAACGTCACGGCCTAAAGCCACAGTCCACTGAAGCCAGAAGAGCTACTTCTCTTGAGACTGAGAATCAGAGGAAGGAACCTGGCAACACCTCACCCACTAAACACACAGAATTTATGAGTGAAAATGCAAATTCAGTGGACTTGACCTTCCCATAATCTGCCCAAATCATCCTCAGTGGAGCAAACAACATCCAGGGTCTTACATGTATTTGGACCCTGGATGTTTCACTCCCTCTGCCAGAGCGATGGGGATTCAGGAGCTCTAACGTTGCTCCTTCCACCTCCCAAAACATCCCCAGTCAAGGCCACTTCCTGAGTTGTCTGACAGAAGTCCTTCTTCATGACCTCTCAAAACTCCTCCAGCACCCGAGTTTCTGCTTTTGCAAAGCTGCACCCCTTTGGGCCGGTGTGTTGATTCAGACGTCTTCTCTCAGCTACGTCTTTAGCTTTAGCAGACACGTGTTGACCAATGGGTTTCCATGACTTTAAACCAAATTTCCATGACCAAACATTTAGTGAAATCTGGGTGTAAATATGAAAAAGTGAGTAAATGTAGTATTTAAACTAACAATGAGAATACAAAGCATACAGTAAACCTTAAATGACTCAAATGAATGAGACAATAGTTTGATTAAGAGAATAAACATTTATATAGATGCCTGTATGTATGCCTGCTTATATTTTGAGTCTTTCTTTTAAAAGCATATTCATTATTTCAAACTCAGCGTAAATGAACGTCATGAACACATGAATGTAACACATTTACATGACTTTTACTAAACTTTTGGGATTTTATTTCATTCAAGGACTTTTCCAGGCCTGGAAATAACCATTTTAAAATGCCATGACTGCTTTAGGCTTCACCAGTCGGTTTTTTGGGGGGGTAGCAGGTTTGGACTACCAAACCCCCAAGTGCAGTTTCAAGTGCTGCAAAGTGGCATTTTAACAAATAATTGACAGATGTTTCTGTTTCTACACATCCATGCTCCTTATAGCCGTCAATAAAACTATTTCTGACTGCATTAGTACGTCACATTTACTGCAGGCCTTCATTTATTCCCCACAGGTCACTGACGTGGCAAAAGAAAAATGTTTTGAAGACACATTTTTCAACTTTTTTTTTGAGTGTGAAAAGGATCCCGAAGGAGCCATCCATCCCTCTCATTAACCTTCCCCTTCTCTCACCTTACAAATCATTACGGCTCCGCTTAAACCATTAGGACGCGGCTCGGGGGCACGGAGGCGAACGCGGAGCCCGGACAGCGAGATGCTCACGGGGCTGATGGACGACTTCCAGCGGAGGAGGACAGACGGAGCGTTACGGGGAGATGGAGGAGGGCTGGGTGCGGGGGAGGGTTTAAGGTGTGTGGCTGACAAGTGTTTAACTTTTTGCTACTATCGTCAACTCCGTCTTTGGCTTTGCGCTGAGTGTTTGTGGAATACTTTTCTGCCAGCTTACCTCTATCTTATTTCTAGCAGAGCGAGACTCTCAAACACCTTTTGACAAAGTGTCTGTCAGACAGCACAAGCTCCAACGATTTCTTTTTCTTTTTTTTTGGTGATGTTCGGGCTGTACTGTGGAGTGTGCAGAGAATGAGGCCTCCGGTCAGATTATTAGTCTTTCTAATCTCTCCTGAAAAACGGATCATAAAACTCGGATCGTATCTTGGTTGTGAGTCACATAACGGATCAGCACCAAAGAAAAAAAAGGGAGAAAATGGAACTTAAAAAACGTAAAAATCCCCGATGATGCTTTTTTGTCGCCGATACTAATTATAGATCATCGATGATCCGTAATGATCGATACAGATGTTTTTACTCGTTTTGGTTTGTTAAAGCTATATATAATATATATAATAATAATGTATAATAATAATAATGTATATATAATATACCGTCTAAAAAATCATGTCGACAGTCTGAACCATCAAAAAATCTAAAATCTATCGGGATTCATTTAATAAAAACACATAATTATATGTATTTATAAATATTTGTATTGCTAAACACATCTTGTCATTCGTAGTTTTAATGATGTATAATAACCGGCTTAGAGCTAGTTTCTAACTTCTAGTTTCTTTACTTCAAACAACTACATGTTCTCACGAAAACGTATCTTATAAAATGATCAGTGATTGGTGACCATCAGGTGTCAATGTCGATGTCCTGATCTCATATTTAAACTCCTTCTAAATCGATTATCTCAAAATATGACGGTCCATATGCGTGTCGAACCTTGACGGGGATCCCAATGCGTCACTTCCATCTCAAACCAACGCGCAGTTTTCCCGTTAACGCTCCGAGACGCTCGTGTTTGATTGTTGACAGGATGCGGTACTCTACCCGTCTGCGAGTCCCGGCACGTTGATCGCGTCCAAGTCCACTTTGTCCAGGTGCATCTGCTGCACGGCGCTCAGCACCTTCTGCTGGTCCCCTGGGTCCGTGATACCGACCTGACAACAGAGGGGAAAAATAACATATTAGTCTTTTTGTTTATTTAAATCTCTTCTTTTGTATGATTATGAAACATTTACCTAGATTCTACGTGAAGCTTTAATGAATTTGAGATTAAATACATTTTTATATCAAAAAGGAAAAGGTTTGTTTCATGGAATCAAACATTAGGCTCTGTGAGTTATTATAAATTAAAATAATGCATGTTGAAATAATGACCCGGGGCTCCAGAGAGCAACTAGACATTTTCACGAGGCGAGATTTAGCAGGTTTGGTGAAGTCCCAACCTTAAAACATACCGGTAATCCAAAATTAAGAGAAGTATTGATTGTTTTAAAGTTGAGATGTGCCCTCGTTACTGGACCCGACATCATTATGCACCCCCGTCCCCAGTGAGCCGGTTAAACCTGACCAGAGGCGGCAGACACATTTCAGAAGTGTGAAGCAAAAAGTGTGTGAGAGACACTGTATATTTAATAAAATGAGATCACAGCTTATAACTTCACTGCTTTGATCGGCAACAGCTGTTCTCTCTCTGGACGGGGGCGCGCGCACACACACACACACACACACACACACACACACACACACACACACACACACACACACACACACACACCTAAAGCATCCCCTGCTTTTTATGGTCATGCTGTATTGAAGAAGACTTGAAACTAGAGATTGAGACATAAACTCACGTTTACAATGTTTACTGAGGGAATAAATCAAGAGAAGTAGAGTCATTTATATAGACTTCTATACAACCAGAGGAGTCACCCCCTGGTGGTCAGGAGAGAGAATGCAGCTTTAACACATGAAGCATAGACTTCTATACAACCAGAGGAGTCACCCCCTGGTGGTCAGGAGAGTTAATGCAGCTTTAACACATGAAGCATATACTTCTATACAACCAGAGGAGTCACCCCCTGGTGGTCAGGAGAGTTAATGCAGCTTTAACACATGAAGCATATACTTCTATACAACCAGAGGAGTCGCCCCCTGGTGGTCAGGAGAGAGAATGCAGCTTTAACACATGAAGCATAGACTTCTATACAACCAGAGGAGTCTCCCCCTGGTGGTCAGGAGAGTTAATGCAAGTTTTAAGACACTTCCGCGTCGGCCTCACTCTGCAGAACTGGTGGAAACTGACACAAAAGTAATGCTTTTAGGTGCATCTAAAAGGAAAAGAAGTTAGTTTGGTCCCAATGTGGTAAAAAAAGACCAACTAATTTTACATGTATTCACCGCTTTGGACAGATTTGAGGACAGAAATATAATTGAATGACTGATCCCAGACAAATATTATCAGTTTTGATCTCCCGCCGCCTTCCTGCTACAGAAGTTTCAGCAGCTCGCCCTCGTCTCTTTCTGGGTCACCCTGCAGAGCTGACAGACACACAGATGTTACAGTCGTCCTCTACCTTCGCCAGGTCCTCCTTCTCCATGGTCAACAGGTAGCTCCAGGTGATGTCATGTTCCTGTGCATGTGTGTATGTCGGGGGGGGGGGGAGAAGAAAAAAGCAGTGAGAGAAATTTACCGAATCAAAACTTTCTGCAGCTGAAACAGATGCGCCTGCATGAGGCAACAATCTACCTGCACCCATCAAACCGCTTGAGCTGACCCTCGGTTTAATTCGGGGGCCGAGCCAAACCGGGACACTAGATCCATTACGGAGCGTGTAAAATATGTAAACCAGTCGTCTCGTGACATGTTCCAAAGCACGTAGACGTCATAAAGCCAACAGTCACCCGTGGATTTAACACTGTGTTGCACTGTGTGTTATCTCCGCTCACCGTCTTGGCATCGGGGAGATGTGAGAACAGAAATCTCTCACATTTGCGCGTACAAAAAAAAAAAATACATACTGGATGAAACTTTATACTTACAGCCATGAGGTCAGAGAGGTCGCCGAGGCCGAGGCCGTGAAGCAGGAGCTCGAGGTCGTCGAGCTTCGTCACACTGAAGGACAGAGATTTCACCGTAACAGTACTTACTTAAAGACTTAAAACTATTCACACAGTGTGAACTCAAGTATGATCCAGCTGGGACTAGAACTGGGCCACAGAGTGGGTACCAAACAACCAATTACCAAATAATAATACTTTTTTTATACTCAAATACACATTTTGTAATATATTAAATTATAGATTTCAAACTTTGATTCAATTCATAAAAATGTAAATAAGAATACTATTCAAAATATATTGTATAAGAGTTTGAGAAATACGCTTCTTTTACTTTTTAACGAGTTTTTAACGTTTTTAACGTTTTCATTTCACTCCTTAAGACGATAAACAAAACAGGATCTCAACCTTGCAAGAAATATGCGCAGATGGTAAAAACTAATGTCGGCCGCAGGTGAAATTTTATGTTTTTTGGGACGTTAAAGCATCGACATGAGTACATACAGCAGATTTGTTGTTCAAAATGTAGCGTTATTAAAAAACTATACGGCATCAGAGATGCAGGACGCGTACTGGTGCAACATCCCTGGTTTAACGCTGTGAATTGAGACTTTAAGTCGTGCAAAAAAGCTAATTTATCCAAAAGCTGAGCAGCAGCACAAGTGGGGGATCCTTTACGCACGAGTCGCTCTTCTCGCGACGTTCACAGTGTGTGAAATGAGTCACTTGGGTTCGAGCGTCTTTGCACATTAAGAGAAAAGCATCCGAAACAGCCGACAGTCTGTGCTTCCTGGTGCCAGACGGGCTCCAACACAATGTTTTTTGGGGGCTGATGGTGATTGCCCAGCTGCGCCTGAAGAGACTAAACACTCACGCAAGAGGTTTATTGTTGTTTATGTCTGGTTAAACGACACCTGCTGCACAGGCGCTGCTTCTAACAGAGTCCACCAGAGGGCGACAAACACACACAGGCTGCACTGAGTGGTGTGAGGCTGCTTCGACAACACAAGAGGAGATGTGGTGTAAAGCAAAGTGATGCTTTCCAATTGTACTCATTTTTACTGTCTTTTTTAGCTCAGAGTACATGTTGAGTATATCTGCTGCTCTACTTTATATTAACGTCTGTTAGCAGGTCCGTGTTTCATGAGGCGTATTTACAGGATAATCAACGTCTGTAATTTACTGACTTTATCCCCCAGGTCAAGGCTCTGTGTTTCATCTGCGTCTATCAAAAACACGTTTAACTATAGGATCATTGTATTAAATATATATAAAATATATATATATATATATATATATGTTTCTGCTGCTAAAGCCAGAGAGGCTACATAAAACTACATAAAATCTCAAAGAAGAATGCTGAAAATCTATTTCTATGTCAAAACTGCGGCCCTGAAAGCCGGTCTGGGGTCGTCTTACCTTTCCTTTGAAGGTGGCGGTGCAGAGTTGGTCTTGAAGAACTTTGAGAGGTTCTCCTCCATGGAGCTGAAGGCCTGGACGGTGGAGATGTGGGACGAGGACGCCAGAATCCTGCTTATCTGTGGACAGACACTGGCGTTAGAAAATGTTCCCAGACTTGGCGATTGACCCTTTTATGGGCATTTCAGGTCCATTTCCTTACGATGGCTCGACAACTGACGAGATTTAATGAATACACGTGATGAGGAATACCCAAATTGCACACGTGCAGGTGTTTTGAAGGTACCTGTGCGTGTTTGAAGTTCACAGCCAGGTCGGCAGGGCTCTTGCCAGTCTTGATCCTTAAAGTTTTGTCCGCTCCCAGCTGGAGGAGCTTCAGCACGGCCTCCTCTCGGCCGTACTGCACCGCTATCGACAAAGCCTGGCGGAGAATATCAGTATGACATCATCGTTAGTGGTGTAACGGACCACCGTCGACCCGAACGGAGGTTCTGTTCAGTGTAAATGAGTTTTGGGGCGAAGGTCAATGATAACGTGATCATGACGTGTTGTCGTGTTGGTGAGAAACTTGAATAAATCCAGTTATTTGAATTAGACGTTTTCACAACACCATAAATAAATATTAGAGATGAATTATGAGCCGTTTACCTACTGATGACATTTGTTTTAATCCATAAAAAGACAATCTTTTATTTCCTTATCATTTGAATTGTGTGTTTTTATGAAGCAAAAAATGACTATAACTAAATAAAAAGACATAACATTTCGAATTTTGTATAGTCTACCTCAGTTAAAACTATTTTTGGGACGACGGCAAAACAAATAAAATAGTGTGGAGCCTCGTAGACCAGCTGCTATGATCAAACAACAAAAGGATCAGTATCTGCATCGGTATCTGCAAAAAAACTAAAAAAAATTGCTGATCTGATCCGAAGCGTGAGTTTAATGATTACAAAACACACAAAGTCAAAACAGTGTTTTGTTATGAAAACTATCGGACACATTATTTCCTAGTCATAGTCCCTTTCAAAGTGCAACGTGCGGATGACGCCGTCGCTCCGGAGTCAAACCGACGCACCGTGTAGCCGCTGCCGTCCTGGACGTTGATCTCTGCCCCGTGGGAGACCAGCAGGTTGATGACCTTACTGTAGCCGTCTCTGGCCGCCAGCATCAGGCAGGTCATCTGAGACCTGGACGGATGAAGAGGAAGAGGAGGAAAATGAAACATGAGCAGGAGTGATGATGGTGATGAAGGTACAGAGGAACCACCAGGGGGCAGCACACGTCACATTAAAAAAGGCAGCCATTGACTTTGATTCCCAGTGAACCATTTGAAATTTGAGTATCCAATAAAACCTGTAAAAGGTGCCGAAACAATGTGTGTATTAATAATAGAAATAACTATTTACATCGCACCTTTAAAAACAGAGTTTACAAAGTGCTTTGACAGACAAAGCAGCACAAGCAAGGCAATAAAACAACAGTGAGGCCTCGATAAAACCGTTCAATAGATGAAACATAAACAATAATAAAAAAAAAAATCAAGACGATGAAAATACACTAAGAAATAAAACGCATTGTAAAAATAGTCAAATTCATCATTCTCTGGCTCTAGATTTTAGAGAAGCTTCGTTATCCATTTTCCTACCACTTCAACACAAACACATCTTGACATTTGTGTTTCATGTGGTGCATTCACACAAAATTATATTTAAAATAATGAATGGTTTTATAATATCTAGGCCTCATATACATACATATATATAATAATGTTTACAAATACCTCTTGCTGAAGTGTGAGTGGGTTCTCCTGAATTTGCACCCAAAATGTTGTCAAAACTTTAATTTCTAATTGCCAATGCAGCTTACATACAGTTTGCAAAAATATATTAAGTAATTACCGGTGGAATTTTTACTTTTTACAGCAGATTCCCACAGGATTAAAATCACAGAGCATTATTACAAAAGACTAGATGTCCTCAGGTGAAACTAGTCCCGCACTAATAGAGGTCGATTAGAGTTACCATCGATTCATACGGAGACGAAAAGTCACATTAGGTGCTGCTTCATTGTGCTTTTGTGTTGCACAACCATCTCATCCTATCGTAGCAGTCGACGGTTGTATTTTGGTTCATATGGACATTTTGATTTGATTCTTCTGTGAAGGAGCGAGCGACAAAACTTCATGACCATGTCCCAGAACATTTTAGATTTCCTGCGCGTCCCTTTAAGCACAACAACACTGATAGGTGCGGAGTAATCTACTGTCTACTGGACAGACAGAGCCTCCTGTACGCGCTCGCCAACGTTTATCATGTCGCTCAACAGCCAGCGACATGCGAGATGGAAGACCTGGTTTTAACAACTTTGACCTTTCTTACCAATCATCACTCATGTGTTTACTTCTGTCTGATACTAGGGTTGTATTTAAATAAGCTCCGCTGTATCTTATCACCTCTGACTCAAACACGGCGGCTGAGAAAAAAAAATACAGGAGGGGCGGTCAACTCATCACTTCAAGCTTTTACAGGAAAAAGTGTTTGTGTGTGCGTGAGAGAGAAAGAGCAGCAAGAGGAAGTATTTAAAAAAAAAAAAAGAGGGACAATCCATAATTCATATGGAAACAAACAGGTTGCCCAACAAAACACCGTATGTGAATGTATCGTCGCTCTCAAATCGATTGACAGCTCTTTTAATTAACAGCGATCGGCTCCTAAATCAGAGTGAATGCTTTCCGTTTCTGAGAACTCCTTGACATCGTTTTCAAAAGTAACGTCACGTAGAAAGCGACGGTAGAAGTAGAACATTGGAGGCTTAAGGTCTTGGGACAGCTTACATTTAAGCATGCTCATATTGACCATAAATAATAACTACACAAATAATAATGACACTATAATATAATGTACTGTACGTCTGCATAGTTTTCCACTAGGATTACCAGCAATGTATAATAGTCGTGCACAAACACTGTAGGCTGCTGCTGGACCAAAAACAAGCAAAGAAAATAAGGATAAAAGTTCTGCACAGTGTAGCACCCTTTGGTGCGTAACACAAGTGATGTTTAGAGCAAGCCAAGCGCTCTCCTCAGACTCAGCAAGCACTAGAATTACTAGAACTTCATTGTGTTATCCTATTAGACGTTTGTGCGAAATTGTCATAATAAGCAAGTTAATTCTTGCAGGGATGCGGCTGTTCTGCTGCATTGACAGTCATCATTAAGTTTATAGCTAAAATAAAAACAAAAAAAAGGTGAAAGAGACCATTTAAAAAAGGGATATTTGCAATATTATATAACAACAAATACATTGTGATGAAAGTATGCTTTTCAAAAATGACATTTAATGCCTTTCAGATGATCACATCTCTGTGCAAATTCACTGAATTGAATCCCTAAAAAAAGAACATGATACTTCAAAAAAGCAAAAATCCTGTAAATCCAAGAAGCAGACACATTTTATGCCTCTTTTGTTTTGCTGTGTCACTCTGAGTGGACGTGCTGGTGCGTCAGTATTCACATGTCTGCAACAGAAGTGTTGACTTTTGTGCCAATAAATTAACTTGAACTGACAAAGCTCCCAGACAGAGGTACCTACACTATGCTTTAATGAATTACAAGACATCCAAAGTTAATGTTTATGTGAAGACAAACAAACCAATGGCTGTGACGCGGATGACAATTCATTTATTGCACCCCAACCCATCAGTCGATTCTCTTGGACGCGGGAGAACGAGTTAATGGTGTCGGTTCTGCTTCCTTGTCCTGCGACACTGCATTTTCCCAAGGGAGGTTTTGCTGTGAGACGAGTACCAAGGTCACTCTCATACTATTTCAGTGTGTGTGTGTGTGTGTGTGTGTGTGTGTGTGTGTGTCTGAGTGAGTGTCCTTCAGACTGTGAGACTTGGCCAGTCCCCAAATAGACTGATAGCTGATCGATATGCAGACAATTCAAAGTAAACAATGTTCCCGGCATCAGGAAGAGGAATGACTTCCAGAAACAGCTGACTCACAGTGCCAAGGCAAACTACCAATACGTTTTTTTTTTTTTTTACAAGCTACATACAATTAGTCTTCTATCAGTGTTAAAATAACCAGAAAGCCTAACCTGCGCTAATCCAGTGAATACCGAGTAAAACACAAAAGATCCTGTAAGTCCATAAAGTCCTCACACTTCTTAACCAGGGCTGCACCAGATGGGTCGAAGCTTCAATCATAACGTTGACATATTCATTATTAGATTAATAAAATTACAGAAACTCCCTTCTCTCGCAAACACACACACACAAAATGTATTGAAAGAAAAAAGATGGATGTAATCATTTCCAAAAGTCACAACGAAATATTCTACTTCCATCCATATCTGTTGGTGTTTAACTCTTTCAGAAACAGCAGGTTCAGTGCGTAGACACGGCCTTGCATTAACGGCGTGATCCAGCGGCAATCCAACAGCCCCATAAATTACATTTACACAACCACAAAACCACATTTATAGGATGAAGACATCATAAATTATGAAGACGGACATTCGAAGGGTCATCCATAATGTTGACTCACACAGTTTTGGTGAGAAGACATGGAAAGAGACGTCAAACTGGTTTGTAATTCATTCATAATCTAGAATTCACACGCCATCGTGCTGATTAACAGGCGGACATGTCGCTTCCCCAGAAACATCTCTAAATGCACAGGAGGACACAGATTCTTGGTTCTTAAAGTAAGTTTGGCAACATGACATGTATGTGACTGACATGGATTCTGTTGCCTAAACTATCTAGAACTATAAAAAAAAAAAAGGTCCTTTAGGGAAAGTCTACGCCAAGTAGACAAGTCTTGATAAGACCAATTATTTAGTGAATGCTGAAATTTGAAAAGACAGAAAAATGTCCAAGTCAATACCTTCTGACGAGCCTACGAAACTGTGTGGTTATTCATTTTTGTATTGTTCAGAGTGTTAAAGTTTTTGCTTTCAGTCATACCAAGTTTTTAGGGATTCTAATCTCAAGTAGGTTAACTCGCACCACACTCAAAGTCTAAATCGAGTCCTATTTTTTGGGGAAATAAGTCAAATTCCAAGTCTTAAAGTCCAGAGCTGTGTGTGTGTGTGTGTGTGTGTGTGTGTGTGTGTGTGTGTGTGTGTGTGTGTGTGTGTGTGGTCCTGACTCAGTGTTTCCATTACTATTTGGAGACGGAAATGACACAGCTGCTGTATCAATGGGTATTGATCCCCATTATCAAAAGGATGGGTCATTTTTCACATCCCAAAAGCAGAAAGTAATAGAAGTCTAAACTGGAATTATTCCGTAAACTGGTAGAGAAGCACGATCGTCTCAGTGAAACGTGGAGCCGATGGAGCCCAGATCGTGCTCCTGCAGGACGTTGAGAGATGTTTACACAACAGCGGAGGGATGAGCAGCTGGTGTTAATCACTGGTTTGATAGTCAGACGTAAGAGGTGATGAGGAGAAGGAGGAGGTTTACACTCTGCAGCCACAGGAACCTCATCCTCCTCTTTCGCTCAGGGTGTCTCCTCACCTCCTCCCTCTCATCTGAAAAAAAAGTGCTGGCTGATGGAGCCCAAAGTCAAATAGCAAAAGAAACCTTGAGTTTAGGTTAGCCGTCAACGTGTCACGCTTCCATTTTGAATCAGTTTAAACATTCGTGACGTTGAAAAGTCAAATGTTTCACCTCGACAGTCAAACGACCCGCAGCGTCGTCTGGTTCTGAATGTAACAGCAATGTGTAAATATCACTAATGCATCAGATATTAAAAATGTATTTTCTTTATGGGGCACATTTGGCCGTCTGCCGTTCCTTTTCTTTAAATGTTTTGCCGTAAGAATTGGTTGCCAATTTCTCAAAATTACATTGGCGCCAAGTTGTGACACCAAAGTTGTGTGGACTTGACAGACGGATGCTTAAGTTTGCTCACTCACGTGACGCTACGCTGACATTTTGTGGCAATGTTTTATTTGGCCGGACTTTGATGACATTTAACTCGCGTTTGCAGGCAAGACGGACATCTTTCTTTTGAGCAGATGAATTTCAAGATTATTGTTAAAAAAGATGCAGAAAGGCAGTATATATTTTTTACAATCAAATAAATAACTCAAAAAGTAAATAAAAAGAATCAGACCTGGGATTAAGATCTACTCTAAAATGTAATTTAAAATTCATTTTTTCTCCGTGAAAGGGTATTTTCTATTTCTTGGGTGAGTTTTTCCTGTCTGTGTACAGATTGTAAAGCCCTCCGAGGCAAATTTGTAATTTTGGGCAATACAAAATAAACTGAATTGAATTAATGGGTTCTTCCTTGTTCATCCTCATGCTACACGCTTCAACCAACCTACATGAAAATAAAAACTGAACTGAAAACATACCAGAACAGTTTACTACGTTTTAACGGATAATCTGATTGCTATTGGTTCAACGCGGACCTGGCAAAGATGTTGAAGACAAAAAAAAAACCTGTTTATAAAAAGTTTTATGAAGACATTTTAGCATAATTTAACCTGGTTCTGTAACCTTTTGACCTACAAATGACCAAAACCATTCTTACTGGATTGCATCCAAGAAAAAAAATAAAAATCTTCCTGGCCGCAAGTTACATCTGTGTTTGTTTGTCTGTCTGTCTGATACCCGTCTGTACATGCACATGCCAAAACAGGACATTCCAAACAAAACACACAAACATACACACACATACACACACACACACACACACACACACACAGTATGGAGTGCTGCGGTGCATGATGCTAACACATGGCAGCTAACGAGAACCATCAAAGGAAATCTGATCCAGCACCTCCGTTTTGTTTTTTCCCTTCTCTCCCCTGTTCAAGTCCCGTCTGGAGTGTTTTTAATTGGCCTCCATCAATAGTGGTGCGACAGTGCGTACGGTGCTGAAAATCCTATAAACATTTTGACCTGAAACATGTCTGCACCCACCCTCCCTCCTCCTCACCTGTCCACCATGTTGGGATCAGCATTTCTGGAGAGCAGGATCTCCACACAGCGAGCGATTTTGTCTTCACTGGCAGATGCTGTGCAGCTGGCCATGAGCACCGTCCAATGGTCTGTGGACAAGAGCACGTCAATGAGGAAACGCATCAATATTAAGATTCAACTATATTTACTGTCGAGATGAAACGGGAGGGGGGGAAAGTATTTTTAAGCCTTTTAAATCACATCCTCGGTCATATTGTGCATCGATTTAACAATTTATCTTCGTATTTTTACATCTGATCATCTTTTCTTTAGATCAATCAATCTGCAGCTTTACGCACCGAGGGAGGTGTGTAGCTACGTATCGCACACAACGCTTAGCCTGCTCACTTCTTAGCGGTCCAATCAAATGCATATTTAGCTTTGTGCAAATATTTAACAGTTAACAAGTCTGCATCGACTGAAGATGCTATGAAGAGTTTTTTTGAGAAAGAAAAACTGTTTGGCCCTTTGACAGGAAAAACCTCAGAACCAGACATGGAGGTTGCCATCAAAATCCTTCTTTTCTTATCTAATCTTTTTAAACATCTCCTTCAAATAACAGTATTTATTCAAGTTTCACGCCAAAAACTACATTGTACAAGATTATATTTAAACACGTCATGATTTTGTTATCAGGACAAAAATAAGGTGCGTGATTTTACCGCGTCCTTTCGGATTTTAGACTCCGTTACTCTCGAGAAAGACGAGTACAGTCACAGTTTCTGAACTTTCCCAACCTGGCTGGTTGTGCTACAATATTTTAGGTTCATTATGAAACTGTGTCGAGCCGCATTTGACGATGTACATTTGGTCGAGATCATCGCTGAAACTTTCTGATTGCAATAGTCAAATCTTCCAATTGAACAGCAAAAAACAATAAAATAAATTCTGTAAATATAAGAGAAAGTTTACAATCCCCATTATTGGTTATTACCCTTAATCAGAATCAGAACCATTTATTGCCATGTATGTTTTCACATACAAGGAATGTGTCATGGCGGGTGGTGCATAACATTTAACAACATTAAACAGAGTGCAAGAAATGTTTAAATTTACAATTAAATCTACAATAGAAAATGTAATTAAATTAAAGTACTTTAAGGTGAAATGTAAGTGTAATGTGAAAGTGACAAGTGTAATAACTTAATACACTATTTAGCAAAAACTAAATTGTGGAGTTCTTTTCTTTTCCCCAACACAATGAAGTCACACATCATGCTGTAATAAGGAAAAGAAGATGAATAAACCTGGTGATGGAGATGGATAGCCATTTATCTGGCATCAGGAAGTGTGGCGACCTTTATGGGCCCGAGTGAGCCTCCTTATCTGATAACGCCGGCCTGAGACCCGCGGCAAAGCACTCCATTCCTGTTTTGTTCCAGCAATGACCGAGTCTCCAACCTGTGTGTATCACAGCATCTACGTGTGTATTTGTGTGTGTGTGTGTGTGTGTGTGTGTGTGTGTGTGTGTGTGTGTGTGCGCATACCTGGGCCACTACATCTGTATGTGGGTTCCTGTGGCTGTGCATGTTTGGCTCTATATCTGTGTGCAAAAGTGTGTGTGTTTATACTACGTGTGTGTGTGTGTGTGTGTGTGTGTGTGTGTAAACCAGACCGTTATCAATCACTCGCGCATTCCTTCGCTCGGCCTTCGCCGCTTTCCGCCAACGCCACCGGGACGTGACCACACGTCATCCCGCCGTTTGATTGTTTCCTTCACCTGCCTCGAGCATCAGATGCCGAGACCATGTGAAATCAGTCACACACACACACACACACACACACACAGTTTAACTCGACATTCTGGACTGAGAAGTAATTGACATCAGATATCAAGAGCATGACCAGGGCTTTGGTTCCAAACCTGGATCTGGGGACATGCAGGGGCCACAGGAGGGTTTCTAACGGATCCCCGGGGAAATTAGGAATGCAGTGGTCTCAAAATAACTTACTGTGCGTCATTTAAATTGTTATTTACCTTTTACCTGTATTAGTCACGGTAAGCGATCCCCGATAACGTTACAGTGTAAACAACTAATCCGTGTTAAACTGGACGGGAAGAAGGTTACGTACGGAGGTTCCATTCATTTACATTATGATGCGTTCAGGCTCTGCTCAGCGAAAAAGATTATTATAACGTTTACCATGATGTGTTCACAGGTAATCCTGTAAAATTAAGTTTTGGTGAGAAACTTGAAAGGAGACGTTTTCACAGCAATATAAAAACAGATATTAGAGGTATTATGGCTTGATTAACTACCACTTGCTCCAAGCAGCTTGTATACAAGCTGATCCTCTGATCCCAGATATTTTTATTTTATTATTGTTGTTTTTTAATATTTTAATTTGAATTATTGTATATATCTTTATCTTTCATCCTGCTGTTTTTATATATTTATTTTTGTTGTAAGTTGCTGCTACCCCGACACCAAATTTCCCCTCGGGGATTAATAAAGTATATATTCATTCATTCATTCATTAAAACTAATAATAATATGATTGTATCAATACAAATAGTATATTTTATGATATAATAATTTGAATTGTGTGTTTTTATGTAAAAAAAACACAATAGATCACGAGAACAAAGTTTAAGAATTGAACAAAAGTTTCAGATGTGATCGACTCAAACTACAGAATAGACATTACTGAACTCACTCTTACTTCACTACAAGATGTTTAATGTTTCTGTGGATCTGTAACTGCCCTTTTTCTTGCAGGATTCATGTTTTTGTTTTTTTACATGTATAGAACTGCAGACCTCTTAACACGGAAGACTTCTTCCTCCATGTTTATTTTACCCAGACTGACCTCCATCCAGCAGATGCCTTTAATTTCTCTTGGGTGCAGTGTGCATGAACTAAAAACAATTCACAGGATCGGCTGTGTGTTTCTGCAAGAGTTCCTCTTTGGCGTCATCGCCATTAAGTAATGTCAGATGAAGCGTGTTGGAGCGCCGGCCCCGATTGGTCGCCTGGTCTTTGGCTGCGGCAGGTGAGGAAATTGAAAAAAGGTGCCACGGGGAAAGGATAGCTGGACGCCAACACAACAGAGGCCGTCAGGAGGATTATGTACGACTGTTTGACATCCAGGCCTGGAAGCCAGCAGTGTAATGGTGTTGCCTAATCAAACTTTCAATTCAAATCTGCCTAAATCTGTATTATTTTTCTGATAATGGCGGTTGAAGGATCACAGAGAGATCAGCGGGGCCTGCACTTGTAAACGGTGATAACAACCTCCGATCCAAAATATAATGTGTTTAGGTTATTTCTGTTTTTACCAAAGGTATGTGTACTAGTTTAATTGCGGCTCGGTGTGAGAGTCTTTGCTGCGTTTCTCTCCTCTGAGTTTGCTCTCTGTGTTTTACAAACGGCGGCGCTTTGCAAACACTGTGTGTGTGAAAGAGCAGAGCGGCGGCATTCAAACACTCAACAGTCCGCTCGCTTGTTGCCCTCGAAACCAATATTAGCTGCTCCGTTTCAACAATGTTCGGCCGAAAGAAAAGTGCATGCATAATTTATGCAGCGTCAAAAGCCATAGGCCTGAGGTAACAGAATACTTTGTATATAAGAAGTGGACGTAGTCGCCGGTTTTAAAGCCTCCAGTTTGGCATTTTGTCCGTCGCCATCTTGTTTTTTAGAAACATGGGAAGATGAAGCTAAGTTCAACTGAACGCCGAAATGTTACACTTCATAATTTTTCAGGTTTATTTTCACAGGTTTGTACGATTGTTATTTTTGAATGTTTGGTTTTGTATGTACTGCCCTATTTGTTCAAAGGTATCCCTTTTATTTAATAACTGATCAATTGTATTACATACATAGTGTTTTTTCATTTGGCGGCTCCTGAACTATATTTATGTCCCGTTTAAATATGTCCTAGCTTGTGTGTTAGTCTTCGTAACTTTCCAGTTGCATTTAGGGAAATTACTAAATTAAGTGTGGAAGTAGCGTGGGCTGCCATTAAACTATAAAACAAATAAAAGCAATGGACAACCCGTCTTTATTTGAACAAAAGCCATTTCTGGAGGTGGTCATTTTTAAGGTCAGGGTTTTTCTTTCCTCAGGACCGTAGTGAGAATGGAGGTCTGGTTAGACAAGTTAAACCCCCCCCCCCGTCAAACGTAGTGATCCGAGTTAATCTGACCTTTGCTGAAGTTGGCACTGGCCCCTCTGTCCAGTAGCAGCTTGACCAGGTCGTAAGTAGCCACACTGACAGCACACATCAGAGGAGTCCATTCAAAGCCCAGCCTGGTCTCCACGTCCATGCCTGTCCACACCAAACGGATCAGATCAAGAGAGGCAATACAATTATTACAAAAAAAAAGTTAATCCGTGCCAAATGCCCTCCAGCGCACACATGCATACACAAAACAAGATTGTGTTCGTTTGTTTTTTGCGTTTTTAACTTCCTTGCTTCAATTTTTGTTATTCTTATCCACTAGATTTCTGCATATCACTTTCCGGCATAACTGTCAACATCAGCTGCTTGACAAATGTTTGTTAATTTAGACAAAAAGTTTGCCTTATCATCCTTATCCACCATGCTCCCCTTTATTAAAGAAACAGTCAGTCATGTGACAGTCAGAGAGATATTAAACGGGATATTATAATTGTTGACATAGATCTGCATAAAAAAAAAAAAAAAGGTGCTGAAATAACCCATAAATAAAAAACAACCTCTCAGCAATTTGGGAAGCCATGAAGATGACGATACAGAGAATAGAGTATTAATTTGTCATTAATTTGTCTTAGTTCATTTTAGTGTCATATTTAAACAAATTCATCCAAATTAAAGCATCAAGAGTTCAGGGTTTCAGGTCAAATTATTTATTTTTGCCCTGTGAAAAGAGGCAGACTATCTTTTCATGACTCGTAGGACGGATCTGGATAATTTAAGTACAAACAACTTTTCCCCCGTACTGAAGAATAAAACTCTAAGTCAGAGGACATTGGTGAACGCTGGAAAATGTGTTTAAACCGCGCGTACACGCCACAAAAGAAACAAATCCGTTTGTAATGGTTGTTCTTGCATGAGTCACAAAATGGTTTGATTGACATTTAAAGCTACTGTGGATGAAGCAATAGAAGTGAAAGAACACTGAGCTAAAGAGAATACATGCCCACAGAGTCACGACATTCAATGGTAAAGTGTCAGACAGAAAAATTAAGAGTACTTGCCATTGTCCAACAGCTGTTGAACGGTCTCAACGTCTCCTTTATTGATGGCTCTTTTCAACAATGACTCATTATCTTGTGCTTGTGGAACAGCGTCATCCTCATCCTGTGACAATGGGGGGGAAGATCAAAAATGAATTCGCAAAAACAAATGCAAAATTAAAATAACAATAAGATTAACGACATGGACACTGTGCCACTTGCATGTGTAAGGATACAGACATATTTAAACATAGCAGTGAGCAGCTCTTTCCCATAATATTGGATAATAATATTGGAACAATGTCCTGCAGTTAGGTGTTAGTGGCATTGACAGGTGACTGAATGTTTTAGGTGTCCAATGTGAATGAAAGAAAGAAGGTAATTACAAACTACTACAGACTAATACTACACAGTAAATACTGTGTACTGTTATCAGATACAAGATATATATAATAAATCACCTCTGGCCAAATCAATCACTCAACTATAACAACGGTACATTGTTGTTTGTTTGGTTACATCTTTGCACTATTGTTTTGTTAGTTAATTTAATATTATTCCATTCTTTGCATATATTGTGCATTTTTATATTTAATATTCCTTTACTTGTATAAATGCTGCAGTTACAAAAAAATGTCCCGTTGCGGGATAAATATAGTAACTACATCTTATTCACAGTTTCTGTGATAATTAACATTATGTGCCACGTAGTTTGGGGCTGCCACTAATTATTATTTTCAGTACCGCTTAAATAATCTGTTCATTATTTTCTTAATTAATCCCTTTATAGCTTACTCTATAAAATGTGAGAAAATAGTCAAATCTGAGAACTGAAAGCAGGGGATTTATGGTATTTTTTGCTTTAAAAACAAGACTGATTGAAGAATGATTAATGTTTAATGTAATAACTTGTTTCTGTCAAAGAAATCAATGAATAAAAAGGTGCAACGTTATTTAAAAAACAAACATGTTTTACTACATCTTTTTAGATCTCATCACAGCACAATTTCCTTTTAATTATTTCCAGCTGTGCAGCTTTTATCAGCTCTATTGGCAGAGACCATGCTGGTTGATGATTCAGTATTAATTTGTCACTTTATACTAATATATATATATATATATATATATATATATATATATATATATATAAACTAATCTACTTGGTCATAACTAGTTTATACGAGACTGTTGTTTTTCTTCTTCTCTGGTTTCTATTTCGCCACAAATCAAGAAATAAAGCCTCGTTTTTGCCATAAAAAAAACCCTAAAGCTAGCTTAACTCCCGTTAGCCGCTAACGTTGTTGCTAGCTTGAAAACACCAGTTACTGACGATACAAATGCAGAATAAAGGTGGTTATATGACGTTACCTTGGTGTGGACAGACTTTTTATCCAAACAGGACCCGATATCCCACTCGTCGTTGCTTGCGTCGCTCTCATATCCAGCTGGGAAGGAGTTGTCCATGAAGCTGCCCATCACTAAGCTAAGCTAACAGTAATTATTTGGCAACGGCGACGGTCACGTGACGGTGACGGACAGCGTCAACGTCAACGGTCACGGCAAACGCGCCACAGGTGAATCAAGATGCGCATCGGGGCAGCCCGCTGGGGTGGAGTTAGACGTCCAACCGCTATAATCAAACTGTTTTTATGGCCGTACCGACATTTATATAAACACAGAAAGCCTGAAGGTGGAGGTTTATACTTATATGGTAAGCTACGAGTAATTGGGCCTTGATAATGTTATATTTTTTTTTATTTGTGAATCAGTTTGCTGTGGTTTTCTATCTGTTACGCCCCTATTAACCCAATATAACTAACGTTAACGTTGGCTATCCACTTTTGTTTATCCGGGTTAACTTCGCTCACAGAAGAGCTGTTGGAGTTAAATATCAGCCGAAATGAAAGGACTATATTCATGAGTCGTACAAAGCCACATGTTACATTTGAGCAATATGTTAAAGGAGTCTGGGAAGTAGGAAGGCCGGGGCCAGCGTGTGTATTTTCGGCCTTCAGAGCAGTGAGTGTTGAGCTGGCATTAGTTTTTCTGTTTAGTTTAACTCATGAACATTAATGCATTTTGCTCTGTTTGTTCAAAGGGAACTCTGTAAAAAGGATGAGGGGAACCTGAATATGCCAGGTGAGTGGTTGGAGACTCTTGAACACCTGCAGTCCACCCAAACAGGTATGTTCACCTGTGTGCCTGTTCACTGCTACTTATAGAACCGTCTCATGCATCTAACATAAGTAATGAATTAACGGTGTCATGCTTTGACTTTGGATCTTACTGAGGCTCAAAATAAAAGGTACTCGATATAAAGCATTGTTATCTATAACTGTATGAGCACAACTGACAGCATTGTCATGCTTTGGGATGAAATCTTTATATTTTTTTCTGGCTGCAGAGGAGAGTAAATGTCCAGCAGAGGTCGCTCTCTCAGGCAAAGGGAAGCAACCTCTGTGTCCCTTTGCAATAGTGACTAGAAAGTTCAGCAAAATTGCAAGCAGAACTCACGCAATATCTCCTCCTCATCCCCTCAGCGTCATCCCATCACACAGAGATAATAACAAGGTCCAAATCATCTTTACAGGAAAAAAGAAACTCTGCTAAATCCATTCAGTCCCCTCCCAGACCCAGCCTCTGGTTAGACTGGAAGAACGTCTCCCATTCAGTATTAAATCAGGGAGTAATGGTCCCCTTTTAATTGAATTGTCTCAAAGGTATATTCTGATTGTTTTATAGGCACTGTGAAGTTGTATTGAAGCTTTTTGAACACACACACACACACACACACACACACACACACACACACACACACACAAACACACCTTTTCTTTGTCAAACCAGAGCATTGACTTCTTTTACTGCTTTCAAATGCACTTCAACAACCAATTGTAAATCTAGCAACTCACTTGAGCAATCGGGCAAGTGTTTGAAAACTAAGCGTAAACGCATAGTGTTGTCCAATCATCTCTGTTGAAAGTTGCACATGCTCAGTACTGATCAGGTGCTCCAAAGGCCAGGCGGCAACCTCCGGTTTTGCTGCGTAAAGCCGATGCGGAAGTGTCTTAAAACCTTCTGCATTCTCTCTACTGTCCACCAGGGGGCGACTCCTCTGGTTGTATAGAAGTATATGCTTCATGTGTTAAAGCTGCATTCTCTCTACTGTCCACCAGGGGGCGACTCCTCTGGTTGTATAGACGTATATGCTTCATGTGTTAAAGCTGCATTCTCTATAACCACCAGGGTGTGACTCCTGTGGTTGTATAGAAGTCTATATAAATGACTCCACTTCTCTTGATGTATTCCCTCAGTAAACATTGTAAACATGAGTTTATGTCTCAATCTCTAGTTTCAAGTCTTCTTCAATACAGCATGATGTTCATTTAGTAAATTATGGTCATTTAGAGTCAAACAGACCATAAAGCAGGGGACGCTTTAGGGCGGGGCTACAAGGTGATTGACAGGTCTACCAGAGACGTATACGGCGTCTCTACGTCACTCCTCCTCAGTCCAAATATGGTTATTTCCGTAGCGAAAAAACCAATATGGCGACGACCGTAATCCCCGTGACTACGTCCACTTCCTGTTTACAGTCTGTGAGTAAAGTCTATGGTCGTTATGTGATAAAACCGTTTGTATAGGAGGAAGTAAAAATGTACTTACAAAACATTGAACCCTTTTTCATACAAGAACTGGAACTATATTTTCTCACATTATACAGTAATTACTTCTCAAACTAAATCCTGATTGGACCGTCAGCAGTGTGCTTAACTTTGCTCCACGGCTTGGGAGGGAATCAATACCGGCTTAATATTCATGTGTTCCAACGGACTCACCCGGCCCGTGTCTCACTCTATAAGTATCTACAGCGCTGAAAGCAGAGATAAGATACAGTTTGCAACCAGGAGGCTCTCCGCATCTTCGCACGCGTTATCTCTGTTCCCTCACGGAATGTCTGCAGGTTTTGATCCTCCCTCTGCTGAAACTCTGAGTAATCTGAAACTGATAAATACCAAACGAACACAAGGAAAAGTTTCAAGTTCCTTTTTCTTTTTTCTTGAGATGTCCCGGAACTGTTTCTGCTTTTTTTTTGTGAATGATAGTGAGGGAGAAAAAAAAGCCGCAGCTCGGCATTCAGAAGTAGTTCAGTGGATCAAATTGTTTTATTTATTAGAGGTTAATAAATAACAACAAATAAAAAACTAACATAATTGACATGTTTAGTCTGTATTTAGGTAAATAAATCTGTAGTCTAGTCCCAGCTGAACTCCAGGTTTCCAGGATAATTGCTCGCTTGAGCTTCATTCAGCTCATGAACTTCCTCTTTACCCGCCGCCATTTCTCTCCCCAAATGCCCAATCGGTACTGAGCGTGTGCAGCTCTCAACAGGTTCCTGAGCTTCTTCAAAAAGCGTTATAATCAGGCGGCAACATCCGGTTCTGAAAAGCGAAGGCAACTCAAGTCTCTTAAAACCTGCATTCTCTCTACTGACCGTCAGGGGGCGACTCCTCTGGTTGTATAGAAGTCAATGAGAAAATGACTCTACTTCTAAATTATTAAAAGTGGGGAAACAAATATTGGACTCCCCTTGTCACCCCCCCCAAAAAAAACTATCTGTCTATGGATCAATGTCCCTGTGGCCTCGTTGGGATCAGCAGCTCCTTCACCTCCTCAGCTTGTTGCCACAATACGCGACCCGAGGCTCGGCGGCGTGGAAATGACGCATGCGTCTCCACCGTTTTTTTTTTTTTGGCGAGCCCATAAAGGATGGACTGTCCCCTCCGCTGTCACACTGAAGGAGAGGAGCAGAGAGAGAGACAGAAGACACGCACAGGAGGATAGAGATCTCCAGTTTTTCTGTGTGGGGGGGAGGGGAGAAAGTGAACTGACCGGTGACATCACATTTACCGGAGGCACAAAGTGGAGGATTTAAAAACAGCTTCTCTCTCTTAACGGTGGGAACGGAGCCACTCTGGGGGGTGGTCGGGGGGGAGAGGAGGGGGGACAACACAAATGTGAGCGGCGCGCACCACACAGACTCAGGTGCACAGAAACCAAACTGGCGGCGCACTTAGGATGCAGAAGTCACCAGTGGAAGATGCCAACTTCCTCTCCAAATATTTCTTCTGGTAAGACGCGTTTACCTCGTTTCCTTTACGCTTCTCGGTCATTATCGGAAAGCTTCACTTGCTAATTATTCTTTCTGAGCGTGTTTTTGTGGTTCTGATTTATCAAACACAACTTTAATGGATGTGAAACTTTTTTTTTTTGCCGCATGCGGAGCAGGTGAAACACGCAACATATGGCTGCTTTTGTGAAGAAACATTCAAATTAAAATAATAAAGATTACCGAGCGTTTTTAAAGTGACGCCACGGGCCGCCTTTAGTGTCCCGTTTTACTTCCTAGAGGAGACGCACGACAACATGTGTCACCCGGAGAGTGCCAGCGGGACGGAGCTTGTTTCCTTGATTCGTGCGTAAAATGCGCACAAGGCGGTTTAAGAACTTTGCGCAAAATGAGCCGTCCTCAATGTTTGTGGTGCATGAAGTAACACATTATTATTATTATTAACGATGATTAAAATGTGCGACGTTTAAGTGACGTTTCTAATAGTTTTAAATAGAATGGTCACCTTTTTTGTAACTTTTTTTTTGGTGACTTTTTCAATAACCTCCCTCTAGAATGCTGTGATAAATGGCTGCGCTGATGCGCGCTCTCTCCTCCCACTAATGAGAGGTCCCAAATAAAGAAGCTGTATGTCACCTGGCTGCTACGGTTTAGTCACAGCGACTAGTGGCAAACATCTGACTGGATCCTCCTCCTCTGTCATTAGTCTGACTGGGAAGCCTCAGGGGATTACTCCAGTTACAACCAGCACCAGTTCACACTGAAGCCTCCAGACACTCCAAACACTGGCCTCATCCTCCACACACACACACACACACACACACACACACACACACACGCACACGCACATACATTTAATATCATCTTTCAAACAGCTTCACCGAATCGTAAAATGTATTTGTTTTAATACACTATATGTACACAGCGTCTTATTACTCGTCACTTTTCTCTTAATGCTTTTATTACCATTAATATTATGTTATATCCACTGCTGCTGTCATTATTAATAGTTGTAATTGTTCCATCTTTATTCCGCTTACTACTGAATCCTTTATATCATATGCATTGGATGTGCTATGACTCTGTTATGATGATCGTTCAGTACACATGGGATCCCTCATCGGTTGCTGTTCTCTTTTTTTTTCGGGTCCTGTACCGATGCCGGGGTCCTGGGACAGAAGATGTCAATAGATGCACATGTTGCAAATTTGTGATTTTAGTCTGTACTAGATAAAATGGAATTGAATCGTCTTTCAGCGGTCGTTGAGGATGCATCCGCGGCGGTCCGCTGCACTTTGAACCCAAATACATTTAGTCAGTTCCTTTCTATACGTGTTAGATCTGTTTGTTCTGCTTCCAACATCTAATGCCGGCGATCTGTCCGTGTGGGTTTCCTCGTGCAGTTGGACGACGCCGCTGCTGAGGAAGGGCTTCCAGAAGAAGTTGGAGCTGACGGACGTGTACAAGGCTCCTTCCTTCGACCTGGCAGACAACCTCTCGGAGAGACTCGAGAGGTTTGTGCAGTTTGAGTTGTTTACGTGACTCGTGGGTTCTTTAAAAAAAAAAAAAGAGTTAATATATAATTAGAGTCGTGTTGCAGCCCGGGCTCATAAATAGATTAAGGATAATGAGAAAACAGATCAGAAGGATTCTTTGATCCTGACAGACGTCTGGTCTCAGCGTGATGAAGTCGTTGTTTTTGGGCTCTGGGTTGGCCAAGCTTTGACACGCGGGCCAAACGGATGCCCGGTAAACAATACGTCTGGAGCAATTTCTTTTTTAGTTATTTACATTTGTATTCATTGAAACATATTCACATTATATACATGGATTCAAAAACTCTGTTTCACAAACAGTAATACAAAGATTACAGTCAACACTTAACTTAAAGGAAGCTACGAGGATTCAAGTGTCCCAGTGAACGTGAAGAAAAAGTGCCAGGAGCTCCTGATTGAAATGTAGTTAATGATCTTATATAAATATACTTTTCCTGCTATAATTAATGAAAAAGTTTTGCTTTAAAAAAAGTATGTCGGCTCTACTCTTCTGGCTCCATGTACTGTAAAACACACCGCTTACTGTGGTGCCTTCAAGCCCATTTAAGGAAGCTGGTTGTAACGGGCATCTGCATATCGAGCCGCAGCCGCAGCCGCAGGTGTCAACGATGTGTACGTGATCAGCTTACATACAAAATACAATACATTATTTAAGTTTTTACGGAGGAAGAGATCATAGAAAAATCGACAATCCTGGCGTTTTTTTTATTTTCTCCGTGCCCTTTCACATGTGTTTACAGTAGCCGCGCTTTGTCACCGGCAAGTTAAAATATGGGCTGGCATTTAAACGGAACGAAACATAAACCAAACCCGTGTGTGCCAAACAAACCAACAACCAGGCAGCAGATGGACAAGGTTAACCCCGCTCTCGCTCTCGCTCTCTTGTTTCTCTTTTCCTCGACACTCAGCCTTTCTCACTCTCTTCCTCTCTTTCAATCTCTTTTCTCAAAATAAATGAGTCATCTCTGTGACTGTCAAAATCAGGTTGTTGTTGTTTTTTTTAAACACTTTTCCAATCGTGGAAAATGGAAGAAAAAACGTTAAATGTCCTTCATGGTAAATCTTCTGTTCTCCAGGAAAATGATTTCAACATTTTCCTCTGGTTGTATAGAAGTCTATATAAATGACTCTACTTCTCTCTTGATGTATTCCCTCAGTAAACATTGTAAACATGAGTTTATGTCTCAATCTCTAGTTTCAAGTCTTCTTCAATACAGCATGATGTTCATTTAGAGTCAAACAGACCATAAAGCATGGGATGCTTTAGGGGCGGGGCTTACTTTGATTGACAGGTCGCTGCCGCTACCAGAGCCGTAAACGCCGTTTCTAAGTCATCGCTGCCCATTTATGTTTTTTTCCCCCATCTTTACGTTGCTTTTCTTCCACTTCATCCCTTTCTCTTCTCTCTCTCTCCCCGTCATCCTTCTGTTCTAACCGCGCTCGGCAAATGTCGTATCTCTTGACAAATTTTAGCGGAGTTTTTACTGTGCCGAACAAAGCAAACGGCCGTGTCCCGCGTCGGCCTCGCCCCTCGGTTACCCGGGGCGCCACGTCCCGCTCAATGCTGCCAACAAGCCCGTTAACGCACACGGGTGGTAAAAACGTCGACCTTTTAGAAAAAGGGCACGGTGCCCACCGGGTGATGGACGAGCAGCGGTGGGTGATTTTTTTTTTTTTGCTTTCTTTATTCCGATCGGGGCAAACAGCGAAGGCTTCTGGGAACGTGAACTTTACCGTTCATTAAAGCGTGAACTTTACCTCACATCACCTCACTTCACTTCACCTCACTTCACCTCTTCAGTTCAGTTCAGTCCAGAAAGCTTTTTATGGAGAGGATCGACAAAAAAGAAGAAGAAAGAAGTTGAAACTATGTCCGTGTTCAGGAGTCATTATAATAATAATAATAATAATAACTTTATTTATACAGCAACTTTTAAAAACAAAGTTCACAAAGTGCTCTACAGAGAAGCAAAGACATAATTTGAATATCGCTAAACAAAAAGGACCATATAGGCAATGAATACTACAATAACCAAAACAAACAAATAAATAAAATATACAAACAAAACCAGGGGAACAAAAGAACAGCATAATAGATCATAAAAGCACATAAAAGGACGTTGTTGTTGTGCTGGCTGGTATCATTCAGTTTTTCCTTATTATAAATAATATAATCAATCCTCTTAGGGGGGGAAATGTAACGTATACCAACAAAAACACTTTATTGAAACTTCTGTTATTGTGCAGAAGTTGCACAATAACCCTTCTGTTTCCATTCCCATACACTACAACATTAACATAACGAATGAAGATTAAGTGTTTAAAAGAAAAAATTATATATATTATTAAACATCATCCTAAACCATTCATTTGAAATTAATAAATAAAGTAGATCTATACTATCCGGTTATTATTATGTCGGTATCAGCACTGGTGCTGGCCCGGTGATTTAAATCGGTGCATCCTCACCTCCACGGTCTGTGAACTGAGAGAAATGTGCCACAAAGACTGGCAGCAGTTCTATTTGGGGCGGCAAAACGCTTCAAGAAAAATATGAGAACATCTCCGGCAAACGCAAGATTTAAATTGTTGTTTTTGTGCGATCCCTTGTGGAGAAACTCTGTTTTATAATATATGTGTATATGAACAAAATCATATTGGTAGACTAAGAATTGGTTGAGGACCTTTCCTCCAGTTTTTAAGGCTCCGCAGAGAGTTTTGAATGTCGGCAAACCAACACCTCCGATTGGGAAACACTTGGCCTCTTCGTTGTTGGCCTCTCCTCCTCCTCCTCCTCCTCCTCCTCCTCCATCCTTTCCCTTCACCACTTCTTCTCCCATCACTCACCGTTGAGCCCGGTCAGCCAAATCCCCCCGGTTATAAACGACCGGCGGAGAACAATGCGGCTGCTTACCGTCGCTGTGGGAAGTCAAGCGGACTGAGCGGCAACGAGTGGCCGACATCCCAAAATAGAATTGGAAAAATCTTTACGACTAAAATGCAGGTTACAAAGCTGAGCTCTAGAAAAGAGTAGATTCTACCTCTATTTTCGAATGAAATCCCATCTGATGAAAGTGATGAATCTGCAAACTAGAAGAAGAAATAAACAAAATGTTCTGTCATTTAACTCCCTATTTGAGAAATGTACGGCTAGCTTCTCGTTCTGGGACTGAATCGCCTGCCAAAGTCTCGGTTTGTTGCCAAAGTAGAAGCGGACGAATGCAACGCCCAAACGTCGCTTGGCGTTTGGCTGCTTTCGGTGTGTTTTATTCTCCCGCTGCTGTTTTAAACTGTGCCGTAACTCTGTCCTCCCTCTCAGAGAATGGGACCGAGAGGTGGCGTCGGCCAAGAGCAAGCCCAGGCTGATGAGAGCGCTGGCCCGGTGCTTCATCGGCCCCTTCGTCTTCTTCGGGGTCCTCCTCTACCTCGGGGTGAGTCTGTCCTCTTCCTCGGAGGAAGCCGATCCGACATAAAGGAGGAAGTTAACGCCGCCGTTATGGATTACGCCATTATGAAACTCAGATTGATGTCTGTAAAGTAGATTAAAAAAAGCTTTACCGTACTTTTCGGGTTATAAGCCGCTACTGCCTTCGGTCAGTGTCCCCGACAGCTCCCCGCTGTAGCCAGCTGGGGCTCCTGCTAGCGCTCCGTCACTTCCCCGCTAACTTCCGCTAGCTCCCTGAAAACCACCGAAGGTAGCGTGACCAGGCTCGACACCCGACTTGGGCAGAGGGGACGCGGGCAGTAGCAGCAGCAGCGGGCAGTAGCAGCAGCAGTGGCCGGTAGCAGCAGAAGCGCTAAATAGCAGCGCTATCTAGCAGCGCTAGCTAGCAGCGCTACTAGCTTGCTACAGCGGGGACACTGATCAGCCGTAGGAGCGGCTTGTAACCCGAAAAGTACGGTAGTTTGAACTATAGATGGCAGAAGAAGAAAAAAAACATGGAGGTAGATTCCAGAAGGGATGTTTTTAAAGCTCTGATTTTGGGTTTATAAACTTTTGTCGAGTGTCTTTTGAGAGGAAATCAAGGTGTGAACAACACAATGGACTCCAATGGAAGCGGCAGACACTGACGCGCAACATTTGACACGACACACACACACACATACACACACACACACACATATATATATATATAATACAGTCATTCAGTATCGAGACATTAGTGTACAGGTGTGTGTGTGTGTGTGTGGGTGTGAGGGCCTATTGAAGTCACGGTGCCGTGCCACACACACACACACACACACACACACACACACACAAATCAAAAGCATGTCTCACCGCCTCGCTGTCCCGGACTGGTGACTGGTTGTCACGGCGACAAGAATGCCTGTTGGGTGTTAAAGAGGCTGCGTGGGGAAAATAACAGAAAGGCTTTTGGGGACGTTGCTCTCAGTAGAAGCTGCAGAAGGAGCTTCTGGTTGTTGTTGTTGAAGGCCGAATGAACGCGAAACAACAAAGAAGTAGTTCTCCTCACTTTGCTGCATCTCAATGCGTCACTCCATTAAAACGTAGCGACCGGCTGCCACATTGTGAGCGACTGTAGCCGCGCTCGTCTTAAAGCCCGCAGCCCTGACCCGCCTCGGCTAAAGGTTTTGTGTCTGGAGGTTTTTATTTACACGAGCTACGAGGACATAAATGAGTCATCTCTGTCAAATAAACTCCTACCCAATATTTAGCAGAAACTCGGTTATGTTGCGGTTAAATAAAAAAAATCTTCCTTTATTTTATATTTGGTATCTCGGTGTTTTTTTTAAACACTCTTTATTTTTTCCCTTGTATAAAAATAAATAAAGGTTTGTCACAATGTTTATTTAAATGCAGAACAGTTTTATGATTCAGCTTTTTATCTGTTTTTATTTATTTATTTTTCACTATTTGTTTTAATGTGTTTTTTTTACTGTGTTTTTTAAACTGTACAGCACTTTGTGACCTCTTTTGTCTGTGAAATGTGCTTTATAAATAACATTATTATTATATGATGATAATAAAAAAAATCTAAATAAAAGAAATTACGCACTCTGGCAAGGGTTTTTATATTTTATATAATTTTTATTAATTTAATTAAATGTATTGATTAGATAGATAGATGTATACTTTATTTATCCCCAAGGGGAAATTAGTTTGTCACAGTAGCAAGCAACTTACATAGAAGACACAACAAATATCAGGAATGCAAAATACTCAATATATATATATATATATACACGACAAAACAGTAGAGCGTATTAAAGATTTCCTAAGTTATTAAGATTTTTTTCATGTTTAAAAAAGAGAAGAATTGTGTGTTTACTGCGTAATTTGAAATCATGCATCCCCTGGCCAGTAACAAACTAGACTGTGACAGCAGACAATAGAGTTATCCATGTGAATGTGATGCACTGATCCCCGTCCCTCCTCTCGGTGCAGGAGGTTTCCAAGGCGGTGCAGCCTCAGCTCCTGGGCCGCATCATCGCCTCCTTCGACCCGTTCCACGCTCCGGAGCGGAGTCAGGGATACTTCCTGGCCCTGGGCCTCTGCCTCCTCTTCACCGCCCGCTTCCTGCTGCTGCAGCCCGCCATCTTTGGCCTGCACCACCTGGGCATGCAGATCCGCATCGCCCTGTTCAGTCTCATTTACAAGAAGGTGAGGCGGAGGGCGGGGCGGTTCTCCGAATGTCTGAAGAGCTAAAACTGGAATCAAAATCATGACGAGGGGGGATTGTAATTATGTAAAACTAATCTCATATTCATGCAATCGACTTTGTTGCCTTTGTACGAAGCCTTTAAAGAAACAAGTCAAGTATTAAAAGCATTATGAAGAAACGAAGGTTGAATATCCTGCAAAAAAAATTGATTTGTCTGCAAAATAACTTACTAAAAGCATCTCAAAACACATAATCGCATGAAATGTAAATATTGCTTTTGTCAGTGAACTATTTGTGACGGTCGTGATTTTTTGACTAAATGATAATCTCATAAATGTGTCAATCAGCTTCCTCTCTAACAATTTCTCATCTTTTGTGCTTCAACTCCCTTTTTGTCCTCTTCCAGACCCTGAAGCTGTCCAGCCGAGTCTTGGATAAGATCAGCACCGGTCAGCTGGTCAGTCTGATGTCGGCGCACCTCAACAAGCTGGATGAGGTGAGCGAACATGTGGACTGGAGCAGCTTTACGTCTGACTTATTGCAGCCTCGCCTTTCATTACAATGCATATAATCATAATAATAATACTAAAAGGTAGGACTTGTATAATAAGTCTCACACCTCCATATAGAAACAGCACAGGACAGAGAACTTAAAAATGTCTATAACTCAGTTATACATGTTGTAAATCATAAGTAATTCAAAAGAACAATTCTTTGAAAATGTCTCACAAGTGTTATAAATATTGGTAAAGTCAACTCCATGCGCTTTATTCCCAAAGTTGTTTCACTGGTTTCTTTTTGTTTTTTTGTCAGTGACTTTTGGTCGTCCCCCAAATCATTATTGGCTTGTGCTGCTGAGTGCAGAATTTAATGTGTTTTTTATATAATTTTTTTTATAAGATCTTAGATTGTTTGGTTGATGGAAATGTTTGTCACACAATTCGTTTTGAAAATTCAATGATGACTATGATAATTTGCCTAATATTAACAATTATAACAAAAACAAGCCTTTTAATTGTGATTTTTAATTTAGAAATTGGCTATTGAATGTGATGTGTATTAATTTGGGGGTCAATCAAACACTGCAGTAGTTTTCCACTCGCGTGTCGCTGACAGAAGAAGATTGACAGTTCACACCCTCACCGACTTCTTCAGTGAAAACAGTTGTATTACCCAACACAGAGCTCTCTGTTCTGCATGCCGAGGGCCAATCAGAAAGACAATAGGTCTGTAACAACACACACACACACACACACACACACACACACACACACACACACACACACACGCGCGTGTGTTTGCAAACAAACACACAATGAGGAGTTTGTATTTAGGCTTTAAGTACCATGTGTGTGTGTGTGTGTGTGTGTGAGAGTGTGTGTGTGTGTGTGTGTGTGTGTGTGTGTGTGTGTGTGTGTGTGCACTGAACTCAGTCTTACCTCAGGTCTCACTGAGGCGTTGAATTTGGAAACACTCTGCAACTTGATTTGAGACAATTATCACCTGGCTTGGATGTGACTTGGCCGATGCACCGCTCTCTCCTTATAATGACGTGTGTGTGTGTGTGTGTGTGTGTGTGTGTGTGTGTGTGTGTGAGAGGGAGCTTATTGAGAAGAGATCTGAGAGTTTCTCACGTTAATTTGATGCGTTCCCGTTTTCTGTCTCTTTTGACTCTTTAGCTCCTTTTACTTTTGTGACTGCATACTTTTTTCAAATCATTTATTCATTCTACTGCACTTGCAATCTTTCATGCACAACGTGAAGGGGAATTTGGTTTCTTTAGTCGAGATTTTTCGTCGCGGTTTTGTGCGATTCTTTGTGGAAATGAGAATCAATTCAACTAATCGATTAGTCATCAAAAAGTGTTCGCCGACTAAGAATTTCCTCGCGAGTTCACAATAAACAACATGGCTGAATTCACGGTTTCAGTTCGGAGTGTTTCGCGCTGTTAGTTTTAGTTGGTGTTCCATCCAACTGCAACTAAATTGCTGATCGGTGGTTTTCCCAAAGCCCAAGACGACGTTCCCCAAATGTCTTATTTTGTTCGCAAATCAAAGAGATTCAGTAAAGAAACCAGAAAAAACTCACATTTAAGAAGCTGGAATCTGATAATTTAGAGTTAAAGCAATGAATCCATTGTGAAAATAGTAGTAGTATCCCCCTGCTCCTAATTAAAAGTCTTATGACAGTCACCCCTATGTTCAGTGTTTTTATTTGTGGGTCTTTTCACAGAGCTTGGGTCTGGCCCACTTCGTGTGGATCACCCCGCTGCAGTGCATTCTGTGCGTGGGTCTGATCTGGGAGCTGATCGAGGTGAACGGCTTCTGCGCGCTGGCGTCCCTGACGCTGCTGGGCATCATCCAGGCCTGGCTCTCGCAGAAGATGGGCCCTCACCGGTGGGGACACGCAACCGCACGCACACACAAACCTGTCTTCACGTCTCGCAGTGTTTCCCCCCCACTCTCTTTTAAAATGTAAAACATGCAGGACGTGTATTTGTGTTTGATCTCCCGGTCTCCAGCGCGAAGCGGGGAGGAATGATCAGCCGCCGTCTGGCTCTCACCTCGGAGATCGTGGAGAACATCCACTCTGTGAAGGCGTACGGCTGGGAGGACGTGATGGAGACCATCATCAAGAACATCAGGCAGTAAGTCGCCAGAAAACACCGATGACCTGGGCTCTGGGTACCGGCCGATAGAGATAAGATAAGATAAAATAATCCTTTATTAGTCCCGCAGTGGGGAAATTGCAGGATTACAGCAGCCTTGCTCACAAGTGAGACAGTAAAGACAGTAAAGAATAAGAATACAGTAGCAGTTTTAAATTAAATATACAGACGGAATAAAAAAAGTATATAAAAGTACTTAAATGTATTTATATTGCACTCATCTGGTGCAATATAAATACATTTAAGTACTTTTATATACTTTTTTTAGTGTTTATTAATAATAATAATAGTGATTAAAGCAAAGAAACCTTTTTTTTAATCGTTAACAATTGCAGCATTGCTCTAGTTTATTTTAATCTACATACAGTAAACAACCCTGACTCTTTTAAGTCATCCATCTCTCCACTATGTTCTTATATACCGTTATATATATATATATATATTGATGATATATGATCACTGTATGATGATGTACTGTAAAAAAGAAATGAAAAAACGAAGAGAAACGCGTTCAAAAAGGCTTCCACTGAAGGAAAATTGAAATCAACCAGGTGCTAAAGTCGAGAGAGAGATGTTAAAACATTGTGGTTAACCGGCTGAACCGCGCTGACATCACTGTATTAGCAGGTATGATAATGGGGTTAATGGTGCAGGAATAAAATGTTTTATTATGAGGTAAACGTGAGGTCTTGGTGGCTCCATGTTAGCTCTGATTATTATAGCAGCGTGAAAACTGACATGAAAAGGTAGGTAGTTCCTGTACCTTCAATAAAACTTTATTGTTCTAGTAATCGTATTCCTGTTTGACATTTCTCCCTCCCCCTCTCAGGGACGAGATGACGCTGACGAGGAAGATCGGCTCCCTGCGCTACTTCTACAGCGCCGCCTACTTCTTCTCCGCCATCTTGGTCATCGTGTCCGCCATCGTGCCGCACGCGCTCAGCAAGGGCATCATCCTGCGCCGCATCTTCACCACCGCCTCCTACTGCATGGTGCTGCGGATGACGCTGACCCGCCAGCTGCCGGGATCCATCCAGATGTGGTACGACACGCTGGCGCTGGTCCAGAAGATCGAGGTGGGTTCAGAGAGGGAACACACCAGGGTTCTTACGGTCATGGGAAACCTGGAAAAATCATTGGTTATTTCCAGGTCTGGGAAAGTCATGTAAATGTGTTATATTCATGTGTTCATGACGTTCATTTACGCTGAGTTTGAAATAATGAATATGCTTTTAAAAGAAAGACGCTCAAAATATAAGCAGGCATACATACAGGCATCTATATAAATGTTTATTCTTTTAATCAAACTATTGTCTCATTCATTTGTGTCATTTAAGGTTTACTGTATGCATTGTATTCTCATTGTTAGTTTAAATACTACATTTTCTCACTTTTTCATGTTTACACCCAGATTTCACAACATGGAAATTTGGTTTAAAGTCATGGAACTCCATTGGTCAGAATGTGTATGAACCCTGCACATCAAATCTCTGAACAATGACGATACTGACGTGTTTTTGTTTCCTCCAGGAGTTCTTGATGAAGGAGGAGTACAGAGTTCTGGAGTACAACATGACCACCACCGACCTGGAGCTGGTCAACGTCTCCGCGTCCTGGGACGAGGTTTGTTCGTCTCTGATCATTCATCCCGAGTACTGAGGGTTCAGAGTTTTAAAAGTACTGCAAAGTATTTGCGGACAACTTTCAACAATGTCACCATACATCAGCCAATAAGTAACAAGAAATGTCGATAACGTTTCCATTTTTTATACTGTAGTTTGTCCACCTGACGGTACAGACACATTTAAAATCATAAAAAGCTTGTTTACGTAATATATTTATGTAAAAAGAATCGCTGGAGGTAGTTAAATCTCCCGTGCGTGACAGGTAGAAAAGCTAATCCCTCACCATCACTGGGAGTGGGTCTGATAATCTTATCTATAGGCAGAGGCTGTACAGGTGTGATTCATTGCCCACCCAACACCGTGAGAAAACCAACATCCACCGTCACTTTGCATAATTAATCATCCCGGTGTCGTCACCAAACTTTGCCTTCTGCTGGGAACACTCTGAATCTCAAAGGGAGGTTCGGGGTTGGTGTTCGTCACCTAATTCCCAGCTTCTCCCCCCTCGACTTGTCCCCTTCCTGGAATGTGCCACTCTCCGATGAATGGGAGGGGTGCTGCCTCTCTTTTAGTTTGTACCACAGCTCCTTGCCTGGACAAAACCTCCACAAGCTGCAGCGAGTCCCGGGCGTTAGAGGAAAGGTGACCCATAAAATGTCACGGGGGTCAGTGATTAAGTCGACGAGTCTCTTTTATGAGACTTTGGGAGTCTTCTGGTGTCTTTGGAGAGAATCTCTTGTCTCTCGCTGCAGTCGGTAAACTAAAAGACACAACAAAAAAAACACAAATCAAATAAAAGTACACGCTCAGAATGTTGTGTACGGTACAGTGGTGGGACGTAGCACCAAAGCATGGGGCGCTGTAGCTAAATGGAGTTTAATGTAGCACAGTGTTTTTCAACCTTTTTTTGAGCCGCGGCACATTTTCTACAATGATAAAAAATCCCAAAACATTACAAAATGTCACATTGTAGCATACCGTAAAAGTTGGGTTACAAGCCGCTACTACCTTCGGTCAGTGTCCCCGTTTGCTCCCCACTGTAGCCAGCTAGAGCTCATGCTAGCGCTCCGCTAGTTCCCCGCTAACTTCCGCTAGTTCCCCGCTAACTTCCGCTAGCTCTCCGCTAGCTCCGCGACAACCACCGAAGGTAGCGGGACCAGCCCCGCCTCGACACCCAACTCGGGCAGAGGGGACGCGGGCAGTAGCAGCAGCAGCGGGGAGCTAGCAACAGCAGCAGGAGGGAGCTAGCAGCAGCGCTAGCTACAGCGGGGACACTGACCGGAGGTAGGAGCGGCTTGTAACTTTTACGGTAATACAGCATATATGGTAGGTCATTATTGCGCTACCTACTGGAATGGAAGAGTATTTAATTACTAGGCCAGACACTATATTGCTAAATAATAACTAAATCATATTTTTTGGGACATTTTCTCACGGCACACTGGTGGTTGAAAATCACTGATGTAGCATTTTGTAGTATTATGTGATATATAATGAACCAAAGTAGAGTACAGCATTATCATTATTACATTTTTGTTATTTGCCCAGAAAGGAAAATCTGTATTTATTGATGTAAAATCTGTGATTTAGCAACCTGTCAATCACCTTGTAGGGGTCCCTGCTTTATGGTCTGTTTGACTCTAAATGACCATAATTTACTAAATGAACATCATGCTGTATTGAAGAAGACTTGAAACTAGAGATTGAGACAAAAACTCATGTTTACAATGTTTACTGAGGGAATACATCAAGAGAGAAGTAGAGTCATTTATATAGACTTCTATACAACCAGAGGAGTCACCCCCTGGTGGTCAGGAGAGAGAATGCAGCTTTAACACATGAAGCATAGACTTCTATACAATCAGAGGAGTCGCCCCCTGGTGGTCAGTAGGAGGAATGCATGTTTAAGATGCTTCCGCATTAGCTTTGATTTTTAGAAACTGGAGTCCATATGAGAGAACTGGAGAACGGCTCTTGATTCCGAACTCTTTCTCAGGGCATCGGCGAGCTGTTCGAGAAGATCAAGCAGGAGAACAAAGCCAACGGACACCTGAACGGGGACGCCGGCGTCTTCTTCACCAACCTCTACGTCACGCCCGTCCTCAAGAACATCAGCCTGTACCTGGAGAAGGGCAAGATGCTGGCGGTGGCCGGATCCACCGGCTCGGGGAAAGTAGGTCAAAAACAAGTAGCGTTTACAGAGACCGCGCCAAAAACCCGTCTACCCAGCATGCAGTAGCATGTTTTTTTTAATCCCCTCAGAGTTCTCTGCTCATGATGATCCTCGGAGAGTTGGTGCCGTCGGAGGGTAAAATCCGACACAGCGGTCGCATCTCCTTCTCGCCACAGACTTCCTGGATCATGCCGGGGACGATTCGGGACAACATCCTGTTCGGCCTGACGTACGACGAGTTCCGCTACACCTCCGTCATCAAGGCCTGCCAGCTGGAGGAGGTACCTTCACTATTCCTTCTTCTTCTTCTTCTTCTTCTTCTTCTTCTTCTTCTTCTTCTTCTTCTTCTTCTTCTTCTTCTTCTTCAATATAACCACCTCTATTTTAGCAGACGGGTTGATGAAGATTGTCAAATTGGTGCAGTCTGTCAAAGTTTTCACCCGGATGTCTATCACCTCAAGAACTCTTAACAATCTAGTCAATATGGTTCGTCAGGAAGACTACACCCCGCCGAAATATAAATATAAACACCCATATTTTGGTGTAAACGCAAGTATTTGGAGCATGACGGACATGAGTGTTCAAAACACAGATGCAAAATATGACTTATTGTCATTATTCAACACAGGGTTGCGCAACGAATTGCAGTTGTGACCCATTCTCTACAAAAGTAATTTTGTTGAACAGACCAAAGAAAGTAGTACAATCCTGTGCATTTTTTTTGGGGGAGTTTTGCACAGGAATGAGACAGTGTTGGAAGATACTGAGCACGCTTCCACGAGCCGTTTGGCTCCAATCGGAGTGAAACGGATACTTTTGGTGCACAATGCACAAAGTCACGTGGACCGAAGTTTCTTTCCCTGTTGACTCAGCGTTTCTATCCTTCCAGCTCCCGCAGAAACTTATTGAGTGTCACTATTTATTCAGACTCTATTTAGCGTATTCTGCGTCTCCTCTTTGGACCGTAACATCTTACTTATCTAGACGTAATACATTTCATAGCAGTTTTCTGTCGTGAATTCATCGTCTCAAGTCTTTTCTCTGTCATCGGATTGATGCTCTCTGCTCAGTTTGTGGCCTCTGCTTCGAGGCTTCAGGAAGGTTCAGGTTTCCTCAGTCCACTTTCACACCCATTATGACACACACACACACACACACACACACACACACACACACACACACACACTCTCATAAGCCTCAGTGTTGAGTGACAGAGCCCCCTCGATAGAATAATGTCTCCTCTGTTGCTATGGAAATCTCACGTTATGCCACTGGGATGGAACATGAGCTCGTTGGTTCCCAGTGACGGACGGTTACGAAACCATCAGACCTGTGGGCCTCGTTGAGCCGAAAACAAACTCCATGAATATGAAGTATAGCTGTCCGTTAGGCTGCTGATGTATTCCACAAATACTAATACACTTATTTATTATTATGAAGATTTAAGTGGACACAAAAAACTCTTAAGATTTGGATTCAAACACATTTTCTGCAATGTTTTTAGGACATTTAGGATACATTGGATATGTCATTTTAAAATAGTACTGTCACATCGGTCCAAGCTGCCACAACCTTGTAAAAAGAAAAGAAAATGTAATAGTTGTTGGAACCTGTGAGAACATAAAGTTCCCGCTCATAAGTCAGTGACATTGTTTAATTATATTAATATTGATATTTTAAACGCACCGTATTAGTCTTACTTCTACTAAAATCAATGCAGAGGGTCGCTCATTGTTTAGTCGCCCGCCCCCGTCTGCTGCGGCGGTTTTGACAAAAACACAACGTGTTGTCACAGCAAACAAAGCTGCCGTGCAACATTCAAAATACATTTAAAGTACTGTAAAAATAAAAAACAGCCTCTATTTTGTCTTTTTGAGGAGAGGGGTCCCCCATATAACAGAAGCAGTTCTGCTGTATGTCGTCTGGAAATGACTTCCTCTGCTTTGAGCGCTCGACCTTCAACCGTCGGGTTGGAACAAGCAGTACTTTAATTAAGTAATGTCTTGTCCGACGTTACAGTACCATTTTTATTATAGGGCTCTTATATTTTGTAGCTCATATTTTTTACATTTTGAAAAACAAACAAAAAGTATCAAGATTTTCCATCTGTGTTTTTTTTGCAAAAACACGACTCAAATTATGGCTATTATTTCTTTCATCATTTCATATATATATATATATATATATATATATATATATATATATATATATATATATATATATATAGCATGTTTTCTGGTAATTCAATAAATAGTACTCATAACTTCATGGGTTTTAACTCTTGTGCGAATTAAATACTTGACAAATAAAAAAGTTATTTTCTCATTAAATTCCTATTAAATGCATATTAATCCTATTTTATTTGGTGCATGATTTATTATCGGAATCATAAGATGTAATTGTGTATCACGATACCTTGATGTATGTATTATCGCCCAACCCTAATTCTCATGTAAAGGCACAACCTATAATATTCCTGATCAAATATATGTAAGGCAGCCTCTCACAACTGATGATTGATCCTCTCAGGAAAATGTATATTTCCTAAAATTATATAGTTATGTTATAAATTCATCTTGTAGTTTTAGGCTTTTTTTTGCTGTGTAAAGACACGATTACACCAAGAAGTCCCTGCTAGTTTTAGTCCCAGGGTACCTTTTTAGACTTTTAAAGACTTCTAAACTTTTTAAGGAGGCTAGAAATTACTCAAACTAGAGCGAGTAGACGCGACTAAAATCCCCCCGGCAACGCGTCCAGACGGGAGTGACGGCGAGAGCAGATCCTTCCAGACAGAACGAGGCTCGACGGCCCTGGGTGGTCTCCCCATTGTTAAAGCCTATCTTTAGCCTCTAGCTCGCCCGGCCCGCTGCTCTTTGTTCCTAGTGTCACACACACACACACACACACACACACACACACCTTTTTATTTATCTTTAACTATGCGGCCTTGTTTTTACAAGCTGTTAAACAAGCTGTTAACGTGATCCCCTGTGCGCTGCCGTCAGGACACCGGAAGTTGTCGTTAAACAGGAAGGAAGGTTGTTTGCTTTAACGATGATACACTTGCGCTGTCACTTGATCCTTTTTTGTTGTCAATATGTGACACCCTTCATGGACCAACCCCGTCTGCGGTTTGTGCTTTTTGTGCTTTAAATAGCGGGTACGAGTCATGGACACAAATACATCTTTGGGTTGTTGTGTTTAGGCAAATCCGGATGCCTTACCATGAAACTAAATTAACATTTTATTATTTCAGTTTCATTAAACTGAGATATAAAGACATAAAGTGCTTGAAAAAGCAACTTCCCACACAGAAACTGGCTTATTTATGCGTTTATTCATTCATGTTGGTTGTGTTTATGCACATTATTCCAGGTAAAAGCAGGATTTTCAAACATGTTTGGTGCCGTTTCAAGCTGCTTTTTTTCCCAGTAAAATCTTTATGTTCCTCGGTCACAACCGACTGGAAAGAGTCGCCACTTCCCCCGAAACGATCTCTGCACTAAACATGTGCACAAACGCCTCAATGTGTGAAACACGACGGGGAACTTTGTAGCCAGTCTCCGTAACGCAGCGTAACAAATGTTTCATCAACTGGACATTTGCCATGTTTGGAGCTTCTGCTTTATCTTAGTGGCCCCGCGTTAATGATGTGTTTTCATTCCAAAGTTATCAGTGGATGAAGTTTGAGCTTCCAGTTTCTATCTAGTTCCAGTCACACCCTGTTCATTCATACGTTTCAGGCATTTAAAGCACATACGTGGGCGGTAAATAAATACCTCAGTTACCGTCTGCAAAGGGTTTAAAGAAATAGGAAGTGAAAGGAATCGGTTTCACTTTGGTGCACAAGGTTGTGATTGAGATTCCTCAGGTGACATTTAAACTACTAGATATCAGGTGACTATTCACATTAAGACAAGTATTATTGTTTAAATATGCAAATTAGGCATTATCTTTGCGAAATATGTGCTAATTTGCGTGCATCTCCTGAACAGAAATTCTTCATTTTGTTTAATTTTAAAACTTTATTTTTGTTGACGTATCAGAGTCAACGGTTTTTACAGAGGGGATTTATGATGTCTCTTTTAATAACAGAAAATACTGTCAACAGCCATTAAAAAAAAATCTATTTTCTCCATGTTTTTCAGTGATAAAATGTGTATAAATGAGGCTCTGCAACAAACCCCTCTGCATAAACCCTCAGAATATATGTAGGAATGAAAGAGTAAAGTTTGGTGATGTAAGAGCTGCTGAAGTGGAGATTTCTGGATCAGAGTCTGAGAACAAACTCATGGAGAGAAAACGTCCTTTAAAGAGAAGTTTAGTTACTTTACACCATGATGAAGACTCTACAGGGGAAGAGGGTAAAATAAATCATTCATAGATATAACCATGAAACTTCCCCACTTCATCACTCACATTAAGAGGATTATTTTTTGCATTACAATTTTTCTGAAATTCTGTGTTTTAAATATGCAAATGAACAACAATGGTGACTTTTGGTGAATTTAGGAGAAATCTACAGATGCAAAAAAGACAAAGTAGTAAAATAAACACCTAAATGTGTATTTTTTATGTTTTTCTTTCCACTAGTCTTAAAGAAGACGCGTTATGGAAGCAAAATACTGCACCAAAAAACCTCAGAATTTACCAGTGCATGAAAAACTAAGTTTTTGCATGTAGTGTCTCGCCTTAAAGGGCCAGTGTGTGGCATTGTGGAGGATCTACAGGCAGAAATAACTGTGTTACCATTAGTGTATCACCTGAAACTAAGACTCAACGCTGCCAAATCCAACACCTTCGCCTTGTTTTGTGTTCCTCTTGCTGTTGTATAAAAAGCTGTGCGTGTATTTGACCCGCTGACCCTTTGTGTTCCTCTCCAGGACTTTGACCTGCTGCCCGAGAAAGACAAGACGCATCTCCTGGAAGGAGGGGTGACCCTCAGCGGGGGTCAACGGGCTCGCCTCGGCCTGGCCAGGTACTTCCTGTCCGCACGACTCCTTCACCTCATGCAGCCATCAGCTGCTCTATCTAATGTGGAGCTGCTCTATCATGGCAAAAAATAATAATCACGATTATTTTTGCTCAATATATTTGAGATCAAGAACATTTAGTTAATTATTTATCATGTTTTTATTAATTCAACTGAAAAAACTAATACAAATAAATAAATAAAATGTTATATATGTATATATAGCCAATGAATAGTATTCAAATAATAAATACAAATTAATTTTTGAAAAATAAATTAGATCAATTTGTAGCGTTAGTGCACTTCCACAACCTACTGAAAACTTAAATATTCAATTTATAAAATAATATAGAACAATTAATTGGATTAAATATGTCGTAGTGCACCGTCACAAACTACCGAAAACGCCAACACATATATTCAACATTTTTGGTAAACTACATTCAGAAAAGGTGGGGCGCGCTGGATTTATAACACGAGACAAAACGAGAGTGATTATCTGTTTTTCAGAAGCCAATTCCATAACTGAAAATACAATTTGATCAATATCGTCGTGTTGTTGTGGTTTTGCAAAGGACAAAAATAGAAATAATTGAGAATATGAGTCATACTTATATGAATACAGCAAGTTGTTGGCTTTTTAAGAGATCATCACTTTGCTTACTGGAATCCGTGGTACGTTATGAATCATATGTTATATAAAGACAGCTGAAAAATACTGACAGAAAAATAAAAACACACGCTATCTGCATACAGACTGTAGTCATAAACTACTCATTGTTCCTCAATATCATTCCCAGTAAGAGTCTCATTGGAAGTCAATAAAAACATCGACTAAATAACATTTATCTCAGAATCTCGGCTTTGTTCCCATAACCTTAACCTGCCAGAGCTGATAACCATCACCCGTCATTCTTATCCGTGTGGTTGTCCGCCTTCACTAACTGTTGCTTTATGGTCTCACTTTTTAAAGCCGAGTGCTTTCTACGTCCCCCAGTAGACATTTATTACTCCATTAAAACCTGTGTGTAGGTCACGGCTCATATTCCCATGCATTATTTATTGCTTTAGTGTCCTGGCATCAATTTGCAGACACTCATTTGGTTTTTGGGGCTTCTGCCATCGCTGTAAACATCCACCGGAATGGATTTATTCCCACAGGGACCCGACTTCCTCATTTACACCATCCCTGCTTTCTATTTCCCCAATATTCTGTTTCTCTCACCTTAAAGGGACAGTTCTGATTGTTTGAAGTGAGGTTGTTTGATGTACTGATCCACAGTCAGCGTATTACCCATGAACTGTATTTAAGAAGTGGACGTTTTGGCCGTCGCCATCTTGGCTTTTTTAAAACCAGTGGAAGTGACCACAGAGACGCCGTATTCAGCTCTGGTGTCGACCTGTCAATCACAGTAAGCCCCGCCCCTAAAGCGTCCCCTGCTTTATGGTCTGTTTGACTCTAAATGACCATAATTTACTAAATGAACATCATGCATTGAAGAAGACTTGAAACTAGAGATTGAGACATAAACTCATGTTTACAATGTTTACTGAGGGAATACATCAAGAGAAGTAGAGTCATTTATATAGACTTCTATACAACCAGAGGAGTCACCCCCTGGTGGTCAGCAGAGAGAATGCAGCTTTAACACATGAAGCATATACTTCTATACAACCAGAGGAGTCACCCCCTGGTGGTCAGCAGAGAGAATGCAGCTTTAACACATGAAGCATTGACTTCTATACAACCAGAGGAGTCGCCCCCTGGTGGTCAGCAGAGAGAATGCAGCTTTAACACATGAAGCATTGACTTCTATACAACCAGAGGAGTCACCCCCTGGTGGTCAGGAGAGAGAATGCAGCTTTAACACATGAAGCATTGACTTCTATACAACCAGAGGAGTAGCCCCCTGGTGGTCAGGAGAGAGAATGCAGCTTTAACACATGAAGCATTGACTTCTATACAACCAGAGGAGTCGCCCCCTGGTGGTCAGCAGAGAGAATGCAGGTTAAAGGCACTTCAGCATTGGCAGCAATGTACGGCTGTGGCCACCTAAAAAATGATATGTTGGTGTCTGCTATCTTTAGAATACTTTTCCCGCTTAACCTTATGTTCTCTAAAAAGCCTCAGGAGTTTACTAATCTACTGCTACCACAAAGGGTTAGTTAGTGTCATTTTGTGACTGGGGAATCCAAACTAACCATTTAAAAAGTCAAAAGTTCTTGTTTAAGGACCCCTTACAAGATAGAAGAGTTGATCCCTTGGAATAATTTGACGTGGCCTATTTTGAGCTTTTAGTCTTATTTCTGAAGACTCTCTCTTCGTGTGTTTTCTCCCTCAGGGCTGTGTATAAAGATGCAGACCTCTACCTGCTGGATGCACCTTTCACCCACCTGGACATCGTGACGGAGAAAGAGATCTTTGAGAAGTGTGTATCCCAACAGAGAGTCTTTCATGTGGAGCAGCAGCAGGAGGAGGAGGGTGGGGGTGGTTGTTGAGCTGACAGTTTTTAAGTTCAAGGTCAAGGTTATCTCTTGTTGTCTCAGACGCTCTCTCTGTGGAGAGTTACGGCCGCTTCATCCCGCTGTTACATTCTCAGGAAACGGGAGTCGAGCAAAAAAAAAGGGAATTATGCTTTGATGAAATGTGGATTTTGGCCATCTTTCAGAGGGGGAAAAAAAGCAGGCAAAAACATTTTGGTTCTGTAGTCGAGGCCTTAACAAAGTAATAAAGTAGCTTGTTAGTTAATGCATCAATTTCTTTTCAACCTCCAATTTCCTGTGTCACTTTTCAGGTGCGTGTGTAAACTCATGGCGTCCAAGGCGCGCATCGTGGTCACCAGCAAGTTGGAGCACCTGAAGCGGGCGGACCGAATCCTCCTGCTGCACAACGGAGACTGCTTCTTCTACGGCACCTTCTCGGAGCTGCAGGCCAAGCGGCCCGACTTCAGCTCCCTGCTCCTCGGCATGGAGGCCTACGACAACGTCAACGCGGAGCGCCGCAGCTCCATCCTCACGGAGACTCTCCGCCGGGTCTCCGTCGACGAGACCGCCGGCTTCCGGGGCCCGGAGACTCTCCGCCAGTCGTTCCGGCAGCCGCAGCCGCCGCCGCCGCCTCCAAATATCGTCTCCGGGTCCCAGGGCCATCCCGGGGGCGACGGCTACCCGGAGAAACGCAAACAGTCCCTCATCCTGAGTCCGCTGGCGGCGGCCCGCAAGTTCTCCTTCATCGGGAACTCCCAGCAGGCCGCGAACGCTCCCCAGTCCACGGCGATAGAGGACGGGGCGCGGGAATTCTCCGAGCGGAAGTTCTCGGTCGTACCCGAGGACGACCAGGTGGAGGAGGTGCTCCCCAGGGGGAACTTGTACCACCACGGGTTGCAGCACCTCAACGGGCAGCGGCGCCAGTCCGTCCTGGCGTTCATCACCAAAACTCAGGGCCAGGAGCGCAGGGAGCAGATCCAGTCGTCCTTCAGGAGAAAGCTGTCCATCACGCCGCAGTGCGACCTGGTGTCCGAGCTCGACATTTACGCCCGCCGCCTGTCCAAGGACAGCGTTTATGACATCAGCGAGGACGTGGACGAAGCGGACATGGAGGTAGAGTACATGAGCAGACACATTGTCATGTTTAGACTTCCTTTAGCTTTTCTTCATCCTCATTGTTAGGATCTTGTGAATACCAACAAGATTTTGTCATATGCACAGATAACAGGCAGTTATTCTGTACAATGAAAAGCTTATTTTGCTGGGTCCTCCTAACACACAGAATTACAATGAACTTAAGGCAAAAAAGAAATAGAAATAAGGCACACAATATAGTGACAGACAGTATTGCACAAAAATATGTATAAAGTGTATAAAGTGCACTATACGTTGCTACAATATCCAAAAATGTACTTCACCTCAAATTCAAGTTACTATGATGAGCTTTTAACTGGTTATAAATTAGTACTGATGTCTCTTTATGACCTACATTAGTAAACAAGACCATCTACGAGAAGATCTAGTTTCTATGTAGTTATTCTAAATGCTTGTCATCGGGTCCGGTTCCGAGGGAAATCGGATGAAATCTGATGAAATCGTGCAGGTTCACCAGTGCTCGAAAACACTACCGCTTTTGTCCACAGGAGCCGCCAGAATCAACAAACTGAAAGTCCCTGATAGTGACTTTAAAGTGTGGATAAGTCTGGTTATCGTTCTGTTTTCTTCACAGCAATGCTTCGCAGATGAACGAGAGAACATCTTTGAAACTACCTCATGGAGCACGTACCTTCGCTACATCACCACCAACAGGAGCTTGGTCTACGTCTTGATTTTCATCGTCCTCGTCTTCTTCGTTGAGGTAAAATGACCATCTTTAAGTTTTTGTTTTCACTTATGGGAATTCATCTAACAGTATATTTCGTTTCTTTTTCGTCTCCACTGATAGGTTGCTGGTTCAGTCCTTGGCATTTTCCTCATTACTGAGTAAGTGTTACGTTTCATGTTCCTTCAGACTAAAAAAGCAGGAGAAACACTAAATATCTTCATGAATTAGATTAGTTTTTTAATTCTTTTACAATTTTATTTTTAAATTGTTTTATCAAACATATTTAGTTTGATGAGCTGGATTTTCCCTCTTTTTTTAAAAGTTTTTTTTCACTCTTATATGAGAATAAACAATACAATTCATGCTTTAAATATTCAAACGCTATAAATATGTATATATATATATATATAAAACAAATACATATATTAAAACAACTTTAATCGCCAATGGACTATATTTCTGTGGAACCCGTGCTTTTAAATGTTGGACTCATTTCGGGTTGAAAATATTATGGCATACTCCGCATGCATATCTACTGTAAGTCATTCAGCATTTTTTTTGGAACTGTTTTTCCTGTTTCTGTGTATTTATAAAAAAAAAAAAAAAAAAAAAAGATTGTCAATGCGGTGTAAACTCCAATCCGTGTCTTCGTTCTCAACCCTTTGCTCCGTTCCAACCAGCGAGATCTGGAGGGACGGCGCCAACCCCTCATCGCCGAACTTCATCGACGAGCAGCACCCGAACCACTCGGGGCCGCCCACCCACCTGGCCGTCATCGTCACGCCGACCAGCGCCTACTACATCATCTACATCTACGTGGCCACGTCGGAGAGCGTGCTGGCCCTGGGGTTCTTCCGGGGTCTCCCGCTCGTGCACACGCTGCTCACCGTGTCCAAGAGGCTGCACGAGCAGATGCTCAGCGCCGTGCTGCGGGCGCCCATGGCGGTGCTCAACACCATGAAGTCTGGTGATTGTCACGGTTTACTTCGGGGTTTCATACATTGTAGTAGTTTAGAATCTGTTTAGCCTTTATACGAGTTCATTTTCCTTCCCGTTTGTCCCCTTCCAGGCCGCATCATGAACAGATTCACCAAGGACATGGCCACCATCGACGACATGCTGCCTCTGGTGCTGTTCGACCTCATTCAGGTATTTAACCCGCACAACGTGGCACAACGTTTTCAAGCTTCAAGGCCTATTTGTCGCAGTGCTGCACTGAAATATGAATATTCAACGTGCATGAAAACAACAGAGACGATGTGTTCCGTAAAGACAGGATGGTATTTACACAAAAATGTAATGTGCTGAATTAAATGCTAATAAATGTGGAGGTTATTGTAAGTAGCTTGTTTTTACACCTGGGTCGTCTCCATTGCTGCTTCCTGCCTCACGTTCTCCCTCACTTCCTTTATTTAAAACTCGCCTATTTAAAATCTAAATTCATACCGAGGATGCTAGTTTTTTCTTCCATTCATTTGCTTTTTTTATATTGTAATTGCTTTTACTGTATCTGTTTTTAAGCATGTGCCTTTTAAAGCGCTCTACAACATAAATGTATTATTTTGCATTTTGTCAATATTCAAAATTAACCCCTTTTGCAGATTACAAAATCTAACTGGATTTTTATGGGTATTCATTGTCTGTAAACTACAGTATAAGTAGGAAAAATAGAAAATATCAATACGAAACGCAATTAAAAGACAAAAAATAAACCATTTATTAAGTTAGCAATACTTTGGTGTTTCATTTTTTACTTCTCTACTTAAGATTTCATTAAACTAGTCGTTTCTTTTTTTTAACAAAATGAACGAAAACAGTGACGATGAGGAAGATGTTGTGCAGATGATTATGAGAATACATTTGAAACTGAATTCAAATCACAACCTCGAAACTAAAACCAAATCTGGTTTGAATTGAAATCACAATTTAGCTCTAGATTCAAATAATCACTCTACATGAAGTGTCTCATGATAAATAAATCATAGGCCGCTTATCTGTTCCAGAAATATAACGCTTCAAAATGCCCTCAATCTTCTTAAATGTTCACTCAGGTTTTGGAGCAAGAAAATAAATCCAGTTTTCCATTTGTCTTT